>QXTE01000070.1:3024437-3179821 GCA_003942145.1 Platysternon megacephalum | reverse complement strand
CAGCACCACTGGGTGGAGGTGGAAATCACAGCTTGGCGTGTCCCTGATACTTCTGGTGTCTCACTGAGTGAGTCAGCTTGAAACCGACCCAGAGAAGACATCACATTTGCTTCTTCAGCTGCCTGACCCCAGCCAAAATCTGCTCTCTGACGTCAGTGGGCAAAGTCCAAGTGTGGTCAAAGTAGCTAGAAAATTTCTCCACAGAGGGAGAGATTTCCACATTGGCTAGGCGGTCTACCAGCCAGGACAGCCCTGCTGGTGGAGACGTGATGGGGACTGCAGCAGAGAAGGAGAAAACTTTCTTCCTCTCCAGTCACAGCCCTGGCATAACATTAAAAGAAAATTCTCTCACGATGAGGTGAATCAAATTCCGAACCCATATTCTGCCATCATCCTTCTCTCGTGTGTACATAAAGGTATCTTGTGAGGATATCCCAAGAAAATAGGGATGCTTTGGAGCATTTATATCCATAGACAAGGACAAAAGTTGTCTATCACATTACAAGGCCATTTACAGAGTATTCCAAAGGTAAGGTAGTACGCGCTGTCACAGGCAGCTCATCATGTAGGTATGCAGCCTCCTCCTGACATACACCTACCAGCTTCATCCTTCCTTGTTTGGGCAACTGAAATTCCAGTCTAGGCAACACCTTCTTTCCAGCACTCTAAGCACTAAATCAGGTGCTTGCCTCCAACCTTCCTACATCACATCAGATATTTTTACAGCTCAGTTCTACAGGTCGCTAACAGCAACGAAAATATCTTAATCCGCCAGCCCTTTTGCCTGTCTGTCCCATAGATGTGCCTCATCCCAACATTCACGTCCTTTTGTCCATATCAATCTATTAGCCAAATAATAACAAAAAAAGTAATTTTGCAGAACTTCAGAAAGTCAGCAGGAATTAGAGCAGTGTCTTGGATTCAGGTACTAATCCTTTGATGTACATTGTGCAAACCAGATGGTAGTCTAATCCCCGCCAGCATGCAAAACCCAGTGTGCAGAGAGCACCGTAACCCCTGTGTCTGATTGAATATTCACACTCACGTCTGATTTTATTCTAGGATTGGAAGAAGTCCCCATGCAGAAACCCACACGGATGACTAAAATCCCGGACATACATTGTAGCCAAGTTCTAGATCTTTTCACTGCATAGATAATATATGCTCTGCTTTCCCCTCTCCCACCTCATAAAAAAAATGTCTTGCATTCCCTCATGCTTCGTTTGAACCTTTGCTTCCCCTTTGTCGGCTGTCTGCCCCCAGGAGATAAATCCCCCCAGCTTTCCAGCCACAGCCAAAGTCCATAAATCTGCTACTTTCTTATTCCATTTGGATTCAGCTGCTTCCATTGTGATGCGGGACGCTGCACTGTAGCAGCTTCCAAGTATATGACTGGGTCCCGTATCTTACCACAGAGCCTCAGCTGGAATCCAGGGCCAGACACTGAAATAAGTTCAGAGCCACCCACAAATCAGTTTCCTTCTCCTCCTCCATCCCCTCCCTCTCTCCCACTCTACCCACCACAGCCCGTTCCTTGACGCATCTTAGATAGTGCTGGCTAAGGCTCATTATTAACACATGCTAGAGCATTAATGAGCATCTAGAGGAGGAGAGAGCGAAGAGAGGAAAGCGGGAGTGGAAAACAGGATGAAAAGGAGCGAGGAGGGGGACAGACAGTCATAAGAATGAATGGAGAGAAAGTGCAGGAAAGGGAGGAGTGAAGGATGATAGAAAGTGCATATAATTAGCCTGTGGTTCAGTGGAGAGGGCACTAGCCTGGGAGTCAGAAAAAACAAGTATGCTTTACCTGACTCTGCCACTGACCTGCTGTGTGACCTTGGTCAAATCACTTCCTCTCTGCCATGTTTCTGTTCCCTCTCCCACCTGTTGTCTGTCTTGTCTATTTAGAGTGTAAGCAATTCTGGGCAGGGACTGTCTCTCACTGTGTGTTTGTACAGGGCCTAGCATTCTGGTGCCCCCATCTTAGGTGGGGTTGCTAGGCACTATGATAAAACAGATAATACATAATAACAGCCTGTAAAAACTCATTGCCAGGCATGGGGAATCGCAGGGAGACTGAAGCTCTGTGAATCTGTTGAGCTGTTGAGTTCCCGAACCTATTCTCCCCTGTAATTTAAGCCTATGTTTATTATCCAAGAGTGAGTCAATTTAAAAAATAAAATCTACCTGGGCCAGTGCCTTCTCTGAAGGATAGGAAAACCACAATAAAAGTGATCTGGAATTCAAATTCAAAGGAGGTTTTCATTAGAATTTTCCCCGTTTCCCATCTCTGCTCTTTCCTTTTCCCTCTGAATTCCTTTCCTGTTCTGTTCCAGTCTCTGCTTCCTTTTCCACCCGATGTTTCCACTGGAGTCTGTCTCTTTCTTCCCCTGTCTCTTTTGTCCTGCCCTCCCTTCAATGGCACACGAGGCCAAGAATATTGGGATTCAAGTAAAAAATCGGAACCTGTGATGGCTGAGTGGGTTTGATGTGAAGCAAAGAGGGTCAGTGCCTCCCTGCTTTCAGCAATCAGACATCACTGAGTTAAACAGTATTCCAAAGGAAGGGCTGGACACCTATGGATAAGACTAGCATATGGGTAAGAATAGCATTTACAGGCGGTACCCACCATTCACTGAGCTCGGCCTCCCCCGCTGTGCCTGATCCACACAGCGCATAAGCCTGCTATGGTTCCCAGCGAGGAGAGTTAAAATCTAAATATATTTAAGGACCTGGGCCTTAATCCTTTAGCAGCAGCACAAGCTCTTAGCTCTGGAGTGCCAGGGTTTGGTCTCCAGTGATGACCAAGATGAGAGTCATTTCACAGTAACAATCCCTCGCCTAAATGTTTAAGGGCCTTCAAGCCTCATGCTTCAGGGCATTAGCTGATCAGCAGCCAGGGTGAGGAATGAATCCCTTGCCCCTTTCGTATACTTCAGTTAGGCTCACTAGAGTGGTATACGACGAAGAAGTTATGCTTTCCTCTAAGGCCCCGTCAGTCTTTAAACATCCCAGTCACCGAGACAAGGGGCAAACTTCTGATTTCATTTGTATGGGGGTGAGTCCCCAATAATGTCACTGAAGCCTGTGGAGTTACTCCCGCTTTACCATCCATGTGATTGAAATCTGAATCTGGCCCCCCAGCCTGCAGTCACTACATTTGTACCAGTCCTTCAAGAAAAACAACAACGCCGAAGTGCACAGATTCCCATTCTTGCCATCCCTGTCTGTAAATCCTCACTCCCTTCCACCCCCCAGCCTCCATCATCTGCAAACAAGCTTCCTGGAATGCAGGTAGAGGCCAAGCTACCCAATGATTACTTTCTTGCCTGAATCTCTCCTATTAATTTTGCATGAGGAAAGCTTTCGCCATTCACACCTCCCCTCCACCTTCCCCTTTCCATCCAAGCCTCTATAAACACAGTAATCATTCAAACCTACATAATACCTTATCTTGGGTTTTGCACCTGCCCATCGCATCTCCCCCTTATTTCCTATCCTATAAGCTGAGTAGTCATTCACCCCTAAACAGCAGCTTATCTCAGCATTTACACCTGCCTTGCCAATGAACTCCATGTTCTACCTGTCAGATCCCCCAGATCACACGTCTCCGGTGGGCTGATTATTCCATCTAGAGCTCACGCTTTCTTTGCAGCTGCTTCCCTTTCATCCTTTCCACCTGCTCTGAAAAGTTACCCGGCCTTCTTCCCTGGTTCCCTCACTGCTGTCGCTGTCTCTCCAGCTGATTGCATGTCTATGTATCTTTTTTATACACCTGATGCGTGGTGCCACCTTTGCAGTGTAATCATCCGCACTTGCCTTAAAAGAGTTGCAATGACAAAGGCAGAATTGCTATATATAGAGGCATCTGTAAGTAGTGGTGAGCCCAATCCGAAATCTCAGATCCAAAGGATCCCCTGAATTTCGGCTCGGAGGAGAGGAAGGAGACTCTACACTGAGAGTCTGGAGATCTGGCTCTGCCACTGACTCCCTCTGTGACCTTGGGCAAGTCACATAGAGCTCACTCTTTTAGAGATCTCAGGAACAGACTTTCAAGAACCATGTCATTCCCACATTGACACCCCAACGTGCTGAACACTCTTTAGAAAACCTGTCCCATGCGGCCAGATCCAACGCCCATTCAAGTCAGTGGAAAGACTTTTAGTGAACTTTAAAGGGAGTTTGATCAAGCCCTTGAGCTCTCTCTCACTTCCGTCCCTCGTTTGTAAAAGAAGGGTGGTGGCAGACTCTTTCCCCCATTCTTTGCCTGTCTTGTCTGTTTAGGTTGTAACCTCTTCATGGCAGGGGCTGTATGTTTCTATGTGTATGTACCGTGTCCAGCAGCATGTGTATGTACCGTGCCCGCACTTAAGGCCCTTACCATGATAAAAATAATAATAATAATACCGTGGATTTGAGATTTGCAGCTCAGGCTCATTACAGCTACTTAGGAGCTCCCATTTTAGGACCTGCTCCAATCCCGATTGAAGTCAATGAGCATGTCTCACATAGTAACATGGGAGCGGTCACATCAGATCAGACTGCTGGTCCATGTGGCCTGGTATCCTGCCTGTTTCAGTGGCTGAAACCTTCCTATAATGCCCAGAGCATGACCCTTTACTCAGAGATGTCAATTCCTAATCTCCCTTTGACTTCAATGGGAGCAGTATCAAGTCCCTTACCAGCTGTGGAATGCTCTGTGCAGAGAGAGAAGATGATCAGTTCATGCTCTGAAACATGAGATTTGATTCTCATTCTCTTTGATAGCAGAGTTGCAAATGCTATTCATTGCCACAACCCAACCTTTACATTTCAAATCCAGCCACGCACAATGACCCCCTGCAGCAGAGCATTATTTAGCTCGACTATTCACCGAAAACAATATATTTCCTTTTCATTCGTTTTAAATGTTGTGCTCTTTGATATATGTCCCCTAATTCTTGTCGCATCACAGAGTACAACTATTTCTGATTGCTTTCTACTGTATCCTTCAAATAACTGTATATCATGTACCTCAATGCCATTCTTTTTCCAGACTAAATAACCCATTCTTTTCAGTCTCTTTCCTTTTTAATTGGTTAATATTTGTAAAGCAGTTTGAAAATCCATTAGTATCATTCCGTTATAATGTATTTTCTGTTATTTTCTACCCTTCCTTTTAATGCCTCGAGTATCCTCCTACAAGCTGCCATCCATCTCCATTGATTCTATCAGTGAGGATGTGTAGGTCTTTATAATGCCATGGGGAATTTCCTTTCCCCCTTCCTGACCGGGATTTTGGAACAACCAAAGAAACTGAACTCCAGTGGACCTTACACTAGGGCATGGGGACTTTCTTTGGGCCTTGACCCTGCAGTCAGCTCCTCGTGAAGTCTATTGGGCTCTGCATAGGTGTGAGGGGTCTGCCTGCAAGGATCTGTCTGCAGGACTGCACCTTGAGTGAGCCCAGTTCAGGAAAGCACTGAAGCACCTATTCAAGTCAGTGGGACTTAGGTACATCCCTAAAGGTGAGCTTTGATGCATGGGGACAGATTCAAGCAGCGGCATAAGTACTTTGCCGAATCAGGGTCTATCTGAATACCCGTGCAGTGAGCAATAATTATCATTATGTACACTACTCTGCAGTTTCAGTGCCTTAATTTAAGGGGCTCCCTTTAAGCTTAGACATAAATCTTTTTTCCTCAGAGGATCCTGCAAGTTAAGATTATTTTCCCCAAAGTCCATTAACTTTATATTCCTCCAAGTAAAATGTCATATTAATCCTTTGGTTTGATCAGATTCTTCTTAAATTGCCCCACAACGTCCTTGCTTTTAACTAGCCTTTTCCATCGTCACCCACTTGCTACTCACGTACTCCTCCAAATCACAAACAAAAGTATTGAGCAATGCTGATCCAATATCGACCAATGGGTTTCCCCATTATTAACTTCCATCCCTCTGAGCAGCAACTATTCATGATGACTCCTTAATTCATAGTACTTGGCTACCTTTTAATTCACAGGAGGGATTAACTTCTCTAAAGAGGGACCTTTTCAAAAGACATGTGAGACTGAGAGGAAATCAGATAAATTATAATCACCAGGTCCCTTTTTATCCACTATTTTATGAACATTGACAAAATTTTCTAAAAGGGTTGAAAGGCACCATTTACCCTTTAACAAGAGGTGCTAGTTAGACCCAAACCCTTATGACTTATCCAAGTGCTGGGTTATTTTCTCCTTTAAAAATATCCTCAGTCAGTTTGCCTGGAACTTGGGTGTAACTCATCACTGTAATTTCCTAGTCTGTCTTTAGGAAAATGCACACCCAGGGCCACATGTTATCACGGTTTCTGTGCAAAGCCAACTGGAGATATATATATATATATATATATATATATATATATATATATATATATANCAGCTGTGCTCAGAAGGATACATTATACACACTCGGCAGCATTGCCGTGATTTCATATTTTATTTCTTTTTACAATTTTACCATGACCACTATCCAATTGTTGCAAGCTACTGCCCTTCATTGCCTCAGGGTGCTTCATGTAAACTTCAGCCTCTGCTAGTGTTACCCCACAATTGCCAGCAAAAAAGTGCCCCCCCCTCGATATTTACAAGTCTCTCCCAGTACAGACTGATGCAAAGAATCAATGGAATTTCTACACAACTTCAGCACCTCTTTCTACATTACACAGAAGGATCTCGCTTGCTTCTGATGTTTCCCTTACTTTCTCACCGTGGTTACATGCTCTAAAGAGAAGTAATGTGTTGACAATGCAGTTGCAATTCCAGCACTCACAGCCTTCACACTGCCGTTTCCACTAATCGCAACTGTCTGATGGTGGCATCATTCACACCTGCTTTTCCCAGTGTCCACACCTGCCCTGCAGTCTCAAGACTCAACCTGCATCGCAATTCATCTCTTTGCCTACTTCTTTGACTAGTTTCCATTCCTTACCCCTGACTCTGAACTAGTCTACGAGCTGCCTTGGTTTGTTCTTCTGTCCCTCCACAAGCGTGATTGAAGCACACGGGCTGCACTTGTAATGACAGCACATTTAGGGCAAGGTTTTTAAAACCCAGCCTCCCCACCATGGTTAGCCCCCACAGTGTGCAGGGACAAATGGCTGCAGATGTCAGTACCTGCTGTCAGTGGTATGTCTATCAACCTCACACGCGGTCCCATTGGGGGTCCGTAGACATCTCAATGACATCACTTGGGCTTACACATAACTACACCCAGAATCATTAAGGTCCTACAGAATTGCAGACTCCAGAATCGGGGGGTCAGAGTGATACTCAGTCCAAATCAAACCCTAAGGGACAGATCGTCAGCTGGTGTAAGTTGGCAATGCTCCCCTGCTGGGCCAGCACTAGAGGTTTTGTCATCCAGGGAGCAAAAAGAGTTTTCAGCGCCCCACCCCCACCCAACCAAAAGATGCAATAAATAAATAGAACTGACCTGTCAGGCATAACCCTCACTCCAACCAAAACCAGGGATTTCCTGAGTGGCCGTCCTACCGGCCTGCTCCTAAGGCTGGCCCTGTCCAGTGGCTCCATTGACACCAGCGGAGATTCTAGCCCCTTACTGTATATTCTCTATGCTACACCTATTGGCTGTACTGGGCCTAGTTATAAAAGTGCAACCAATCCTAATACTTGTCAGACCTACAAGGCTTCCGCTTGTACTAGTTCAGATGAAACAGCATGCAAGAGGGGACACTCTGTCCTCCGAACCACACCAGCTCCAAGGGACAGCATCAAATGTTGTTACCTGATGGCCAGTGCTGCTCCTACTCTGCCTGATTTCAAAGCGGAGTTGGCAGAGTGCTGATAAGATCTGCTGTTTTTATGCGAGCTGCATGACATACCAGGCTCTCTGCAAAGCATGATTGCTAGAGACTAAGCCTCCCAGCTGGAGAGTGCAGGTCAGCATGCGAGTATGAACAATGTCATGAATTCTTTCTCCGTTCAGATATTATGTTTCACTTTTAAACAAAAAGAGCCAGATGAAATTGCTCTCTTGTATTTCTAGAATTTCATTTAGACACAGAACCCTCGTTTACTTCTGCTCTCGGATTGTTGGGTAGCTGCTACGTTTCACCCCAGGTTGGCTTCACAATAATCCAGGGATGGGTGACGTGATTTGTAGAGCATCCTGCGACCCTTTGAGATGAAAAGTACTGCATCAATACACGAGGGTCACGATTAGTGTTAGTGCCTCAGGAACCAGTGCCCAGCACTAGAGCCTGTCCAGACAACAGCACCCAGCGTTTGCCTAGCAGTCGGAAGCAGTAATTGTCCTCTTAATGTCTGGGCTTCCGTACTCTGTAAAGTATTTATCTCACCAGTATAAACAATATGTTTACACGTCTGAAGAAGAGCACACAGCATGAACCCCATCTAACCAGTCACTGTCTGGAGACCAGCAGTCAGAGCTGCTCTGGACAGTGCCCTGAAACCAGCACCAACTGCTGCTCCCATTACTATCATAGGGTCACATCCGGCAGCTCTTAAATTAGTTGTTTCTTTGAAGTCAATGGAACCAACCCTGGGAATAAGAGTTGAAGTATCTGGGCCTTAGAATCAACACCTGTCAGGGCTCCATTTTGCGTGTTATCAGACTGGAGCAGTGCTCTAGTCAACATCGCCCAATCAACACAGTTGTGCTGTAGACACTGACCTGGCATCATCACTCAACATTTTTCTCAGAAGGGTCAGAGGTCCAGACCCCTCAATAACACGGTTCCACGTCTAAGCCCCATCGCCTGCCCACTACACCTGATAGACAACACTAAGTTCTGCCTACGGCACGTGCTCCATTTGAACAAATAAAAAAGGACCCCTCCCTCCTTTGGTTCTGCTTCAGGAGATTTCTGCTCCACCGCTTGCTTCATCAGCGCACGAAAAGCTGTTTGTTGCAAAGGGGTAGATATGTTGTATTAAAACCCCTGCACACAAGTAGCAAGGAGACCCCGGTCTGTAGCCCCAGCCACTGTTCACAGAAACATGTCACTTAGGCTCTGATCCAGTGCCCACCGAAGTCAATGGGAGTCCTTCCCCTGACTTCAGTGGGCAGTGAATCAGGCCCTTCTTTCTTTCTTTTTTCTAATTATATTGACTCTCTTCCCTGATTAAAAGGGAAGAGCCCAGATTGTCATGTCTAAAGGTGATGTCAATGACTATTTCTCTCTCTCATATACCAAACTGAAGTCATCAGATTAACTCACTCTAACCCCGCACACAAGGGCAAAACATAAACTAGATTCAATCTCAGCAGGGGAACCCAAAGGTCCCCACTACCAAAGTTACAACCTGCAGCTGTGCCAGACGGAGCTGCATTCTTCTCAGATCTCATAAGCAAAGCAATGATGGGCCCATAAATAGCCACACTGGAGACCTCCACAGAAAACTCAGAGCACTGCAGGAAGTGGCAAGTGTGACTCAGTAGGATGTGCCCTTTTCTCTGAACCAATCAGAGCATTGATAGGGTGCTCATGGGAGAAGCCATCTTTCAGATGATCAGTAAAACCAGTGGACCAGATTGTGCCCCATGAACCACTCCCGGACAGGACCTTCCATACCATGATCTTCCCCCCTCCAAAGAGAAAGCCTGCTCAACTTCTGAATGCCCAGGAGCCTCTGCATGGTCTGGGATGATCTGACACAAGGTCCTTACTGCTTAATCTAATTAAGATCCTATCCCTATTTTGCAAGAGTAGGGCTGTTAAGCAAGCCCCAGTGTCCTGGCCATTCCCAACTATGGGTGATTATATTCCATATCCCTAAATTCATCTCTGCCCTTTCAATGTGAGAAGCTATTTTTTCCCCACTCCCCCTCTTAAAAGCTGTAGTGTTTCTGGCCCAGAGTGGCTGTTGGCCTTCATCCCAGAAGTGGCTGCATTTCAGCACTGGGTAAGGGATTCCTTTATGCACAGGGCTGGATCCTCATCATAACCCCATTGATTTCAGCTGCGGGCTGCTGATTTACACCAACAAAGGGTTTGGCCCAGAGCCTGTTAGTGCACCTGGGATCCTTTCAGAGTAAAGACAGTGTATATGTCATTATTTATTATTATTGCCTGCTATTATTATTAGCTACTGGCTGCAACTGTGTGAGGAGTGAAAACGCCACCGAGAAGGGCAGTTCATGCAGGTCTTTGCCTGCATCCCACCAAACCTATTCTAGGCAAACACTGTACGTCTAACCTGACTGGGAACCTAGCTGCTGCGGAGCCAGCTGATCTCCTGCTTTGCAAAGCATTCCCACAACCACTGAAATGGAGTCAGAGCGCCCCCTTCTGGGAGTCACAATTCCATCCCGTGACACTGATTCCCCGTGTAAATGAAGATACTAGTGCAGGGACTCTGAGCTAGCAAATATCAGTGTTACCAGAAAGGTTTTAAATTGTATATGCATTTGTTTCTCACATACGCACAAACACACACAAAGGACATTAGATATCTCACACGTATGTTGCCGCATGCTTTTGCCCCCCTGAACATTGTTCAGCTGCTCTAATTTCTCATCCAGTGACTTGCATTTGTTTACTTGTTGGGTTATTTATTTATTTACCCTCCTGTCCTTTCAGGGTTTCTTTTTAAATGTATTTGCTGATATTTGACATAAATCTAGGAGTTTTGATTTTCTCAACCCCAAATCTGATTTTTCATGCCTTTGCATCATATGTGACTAAACGAGTGTACATGTCTGGGTCACATCTGGAAATCCAAAGTGATGTCTCAGTACGGCAGAGAGACACAACCACACACACCGTTTTTCTCTGAGCCAAATTCTTCAGAGCTTCCTCAAGCCATGTTCTCAGGGAAGGCAATGGCAGTTTTGAGGACAGCAAGATTTGTGTTATAAAGACCATCTCAGTAATAACCCTCAACGGTCATGTTCAGTTCCACCTAACATTCACCAGAAGCAGAATGCCATCTCTGTTCTATTTGGCCCTACACATACTTCCTAGGTATTAAACATGGTGGGGGAGGCAGGCAGGAGGGGAGACCATGGATAAACCTTTCACAATCCCTCTTGGAACCAGCTGTTAGAAGTAGCAGCACCCTCTCAATGTGTCCCTGAAATCAGAAGTTTTACCAGGACAGTCAGCTGGCCTCATTAGATTCCTGCCCTTAGGGAGATTACACAATCTCCTAACTAGGCCCTTGGAAGAGAGAGGAGGGAGGAGGGGTGGTGGTGGTTAGTGCATCTTAAACCAGTGACATCATCTTCCCCTCAAGCACCATACCAGTGTGTTCATCCCTGAACCAGGGGGGCAGCAAAGCAAAGGACTGTTGGTGAGGGATTGTGCTGCAAGGACTGGAGGGTTTTGCTCTGACCCCAATAGGTAGAACTAGAGTAAAGTGGGACCTTGGGAAACTATGTGTGTCTTGTGGACATACACAGAGATATTCTCTCTCTCGCACTCACACACACACACACAAACACAGAGCGAAATACACAACTATAACAGGGCAGGTGTGATTTCTGCAATCCATCCCGCCAGTCTCTAGCCCGAAGTCTGTAGGGTGCAGGATGGTTCCCTCTCCTGGGAAGCCTGTCTGCCTTCGCTGGGGTGAAGTAATCACCGAGTCCCGGGGCCATGCAAAGAGCAGTAAAACACAACAAATCGTGCAAAGCATTTTCTGCTGAGTGGCAATGGGCTGTGGAAGCAGACAACCCCCAAATCAATGCCTGGAAGATAATCCAAAGCAGAACACTGTGCTTTCGAAGCGAGTTGCTTACCTAGAGATGTGCAAAGAGGAGTGTGTGTGTGTGGGGGGGGGGGACACCAAACCTGCCTGGAGATTTGATTTGCACTAACAGTGAGAATGGCAACGCAATGACAGTGGTGTGTGTGTAGATGGGTGCAGGAGACCAAGAATGGGGGTGGGAGATTGTGTGAGTCCAAGATTGTGTGTGTGTGTGTGTGTGTGAGAGAGAGAGACCAAGATTGTGTGCGTGTGCATGGGGTGGGGAGTTGTGTGCATCCAAGATGGTGTGTGGCTTGTGTACAAGTAAGAGGGAGGGAAAGAGACCAAGTTTTGTGAGGTGTGGTGGGGGGTGAGAGAGAGAGAATCACTAGAGACTAGGATACATATATTTAAAAAACCCTGCACCTTTATTGCGCCAACATCTTGATTATCTTCTCTCCACTTGCCAGCCCCCCCCCCCACACACACACACACAACACACACACACTTCTCTGCAACTCTCCCGAAAGCAGCTTAACTCCCATTAACGAATTATTATTATAAACCCAGATGGAAAGCCAGGCTAACACAAGCAATCTTACTGTCGCATCCAGAGCATCGACTCCAGATGCCAATCACAAGGCTACATTCATCCATGAAGCTCGTCAGCATTTTGTCTGCAGTTTGTTTTCCCCTCTCCGGAGCTCCTGCACCCCTTTCCCCCCAGTATTGTATTGAGGGACACCTCCCACGCCCCCAGGCTCCTCCAAAAAATGGAATCTGTGCTGGACCTGTCTGCGATGATGATGTAATGGTGTGGAAGTGCTCTCTGACTTGACCTCCCCAAATCCCCTATGGACTGGGAAAAGCAAACTTATGCTCCTTTACCAGGCAGCATTGCAAGCAGCCTTCACCACGGCTCATCAAGACATAAAAAATCCCCAGCCCTGTGTGTGTGTGTGTGGGGGGGTACAAAACCCTCCCCAGATCTATGGTCCTCTCCCCCCGCACATACAGACGTCCCACCCCCACCCCACTCCCCTTCATTCCTTGCTGTATTTCAGTTTCTTCCAATTCCCATTCAGGGTAGAGGCAATCAACCCGGTGTGGGATTTAAAGCGACAGACTTCTCCCTTCTACAGGATTTGCTTGTCACTTGCACAAATGGAGCAGTGGATTAAGTGGAGATGACACCATCTCTTTGGGGACGTTTTCCCGGGATGTATCAATATTCTGCAATTCAGATAGAGCTGTAGATTTTCACCCCCCCCCCCCCCCCCCCCCCCCCCCCCCCCCCCCCCCCCCCCCCCCCCCCCNGGGGACGTTTTCTCGGGATGTATCAATATTCTGCAATCCAGACAGAGCTGTAGATTTTCACCCCCGCCCCCCCTCCTGCTCTAGCCGAAGGCTGCACCCTTCCTCCCGTACATTTTAGAAATGTACCTTGCCCTAGCTACGTGATCCCATTGCATGAAGCAACTCCCACCCCCTATGCGTGCAAATATCCTGACAGCCACAAGCGTGTTACACACACACACACACACACACACACACCAGAAGCTAATTAGGTTACAGGACTTCTGCATTGAAACAGCACATTAACTTCATGCAAACCCAAGGGGGAGGGAGAAGGGGAAAGAGACTGCCAGGCAAAGAGAGAGAGAGAGAGAGAGTGTGTGTGTGTGTGTGTGTGTGTGTGTGTGTGTGTGGTTTCAACGGCACTGACTCCAGGGGGGGGGGATGGGATTCAATAGGACACCCTAGAAAATGACATTACAGTAAGAAGGGATCACGGCGAAGGCATGAAACGCAGTTCAAAAGCTGGGCACCAGGACAAGGGGCTGAGGGGATTCGATGCAGAGGAAACGAAACCCTCCCCTTACCTGAGGTTACTGTTCCTCTTTGGCCGAGAGCTGATCGCCGGTGGGTTTTATTGGGCTCGACGGGAACTGGTGGGATCGCTTCTGTGTCCAGCTGGCATACTGGGTGCTGTGCTGATGATGCAGGCGTGGGAATACTGGGGCTCTAGCAGGACTTTTCATGCTCAGACAGAAAATCCCGTCCCTTGATCCAGATCGCAGGCATTCAGGGCAGAGGCAAATCCTTTTTTTCCCCTTTCTCTCTCTCTCTCTCCTTCTTTTGCTTTCTTTCTTTCTTTTTTTCTGTTCCTTCCTCCTTTTTTCTCCCCTCCCCTCTCCTCTGCCGATCAGTCTGTAGCCATCGGGGAAGGAGCAGCCGAGGCAGCGGGGAGAATGGAGAGGGGGCTGGAAATGAAAATGAAAAGGGCTTCAGGAGAGAAGCGAGAGGCGGGGCTTCCCGGGAGGGGCGGGACTTAGAGCAGCCTGGATAAAATGAATGGGGGGAGAAACAGGGAGGAGCCTAAACCCGGAGATTTTATTCTAAAAAGTGTTTTGTACATAATGGGGGAGGGGGGCTGAGCAGGGGACGCAAGAGGCTCGGAGGAGCTGGGCAGACAGAGCCCGGGACGTGTAAAAGGCGGATCAGACTCGAGCTGGGGCTGCGTGGAGGGGCAGCGGTTGTGGGGTGGGCCCATCGAGAAGCGCAGGGGGTCGCTATGCGGGCCAGGGCCAGCCCTGGGTGGGATTGTAGAGTTCGCTTGCCTTGAATTTGGAGGGGGGGGGGGGGACACGGGGGAGAGAAGGGAGCGGGGGGGGGGGGGGGNTTTCTAATGAAAGTTCCCTTCCCTGGTCATTGCATGTTATTGTATTTTATTGCGAGCTTATGCTCCGGGAAGGAGCTGAAGCGCAGAGCAGAGGAGCTGGGGATTGCGGGCGCTCACTGCACTGGTGATTGGATTCACATGTAAAGTCCTTCTTGCAAACTCCTTTGGGGCAGGGAGAGTGCAGCCTGGTGCTGGGCACAGACTGGGGGGGGGGGGGGGGTTTGCAGGGCAATGCCCCCAGAGCACTGCGGGGTGTGNGTGTGTGTGTGTCTGTGTGTCTGTGTGTGTCTGTGTGTGTAGCGAGTCCCTGCAGCGATTGCAGGCAGCTTGAGGCTCGCTGCGTTCTCCTCCTTTCGGTGCCGGGAAGGCAGCAGAGGGCCGGGGTGGGCGGCAGGGCTGGATCCCGGATCGCCAGGGCTGGGAGCATTGACTCGGCCGGGTGGCCAGCGCTCCCCAGATCCCCCGCTGGAGGCGAGGAGCCCCGGCCCGTCGGGGCGCTTTGCATCGCGGCGGAGACCCGGGGACACCGTTCAGCACCCAGGAGAGCTCCTCAGGGGGCACGTCCCGCTTGCTCGGCCCTCCGGCGTCCAGAGCCCGGCTGGAGACCTTGGTCCGTCCTCCTCCTCCTCCAGCATCCGTCTGAACACGGCTCTCCCGGAGAGCTCCGGCTTGCTTTCGGTGACCCAGCCTCGGCGGCTGCTGCTTCGCCAGCTCTGCCCTGCCTCCCCGGGCAGCGGGAGGCACTAGCAGCCTGCTGGGGGAGGGAGCTTTGCTGGGCTAGGGAAAGGGTTGAAGCACCCCGCAGCATCAGGAGGCAGCAGACAGCCCGAGCTGCAATCCTGATGCCTTCGGGCTCGTCTGCTTTCATGGCCAATCTCCCAGGATGGGCTAAGGTCCAAAGGCTGGAGCTGGGGAGGGGGAAATCTCTCCCTTCCTCCCTCTCCCTTCCTGGGTCTCTGGACAGCAAAAGGCAGCTGCGGTTGTGCAATTTCTCCCCTTCTTCCCCACCCCACCCCCGCAAAAAAAGGCCGTCAAAAGGGGGTCAGCCGTGAGGTCAGGGCGCTCTGGTTCCAAGGGAGGGCACCGCACACACAAGACTGAGCAGCGAAGGCTGCCCAAGCTGTAAATAGCCATTAATAATCCCTGTCCCTGTGGAGGTTCAGACCCAGTGAATTCTCCCTCCAGCCACCAGCTCATCTTGCCGTGGCAGAGAGAGCAACGATCAGATGCCTCTGCTAGGGCCATGGGGAAGAAAAGCAGTGGTGCTGGTATCCACCCCACGCCCTCCCCCAGCCTGCAAGGACAGGCTGTCCTCGCCTTCGCTCCCCCACCCTCTACCTCCCAAGGCTACAAAGCATTGTCTTAAGCTAAATCTTCCCTCCGCAGAATTCAAAGCTGTTTGGTTAAACTCCAGGCTGGCCTGCTAGGTTTGAGGTTTAGCTTATCACATTTACACTGTGCCCAAGCGCCAGACACACTTACTTTACTTTTCCCGATGACTCTTTCACAATGTTCTCTAAACATCCCCTGCTTCTGCCACAGGGAGCGGCACCACTCATGAAATTAGTCCCACTGGTTTCAATGGGACAACTGGCAGAGGTGAGTGTCTACTCACAGGGACTAAGAGCCGCAGGGCCAGGACCCTAAACGAGCTGCAGGTCTACGAAGCAGTTGTTTAAAAAAGAAACTAAAGCGCCTGATGACATTACTACTATGTTCTTTGATTGTTCCTGTCGTCATCTACTTGCAATCTAAGGTGGCTCCTTCTGTTTTATACCTGGTTGTTTTAAATAAAGAGAGGGCCCCAAGCGCATCTCCCCACCACCAATAATCATTTAGGAGTTGCTGTTTCAGACAGTGCAAGTATGATAGGGTGTATTGCTCATCTGTAGACTGTAATGGCCTTTGGCCTAGAAGGCACCTGCTGGGAAACTCCTACTCAGTATTCTCTGACCCGGTTGGCCTAAGAGGGTGAAAAAGCCCATGGAAAACAGTGAAGTGAGCTGGGATGGCCTGCCAGGATCTGAATCCCAAACTTCCAAAGGTCTCACAGGACCCAGATGAGTCTACACCTCCACCCGTCACACCAGCATTCTGTACAAGTTACCATCCTCTTCCAAAGGGGTAGAATAAATACACTCAGAATGACAATGCTGCATGAAATGCTAGTTACCATTGATACTCTAAGGGTAATGTCAGAGCCACGCACAGGCAAACACAGAGAAGCAGTAGGATTTGCCCAGCCTTTCCCCGCCACAAATAGCCTTCACCAAAATGTTGACCAAACCCCACCCCGTCCCCGCAAAAAAGCCTCCACTGTGTCTGTATCACAAGAGGATTACTTGGTGCATTGGGTATTCAACATGTTCTCTTGCAGCTGTGTTGTGAGCGATGAGCATTGCCCATCTGAATGGACACTCAGTGCATAGTTCACTGCTTTAATCTGCTGCTTTGGAAACCTAAGCAGGTTACAGCATATTTAGCTATGTGTCTGTTCTTATGTGTCGAAGATAAGGTTTCTGAATGTGGTTTTTAAAAGCAAAATGATTTTACTCCAGTAGCTTCTTCTTTTCAATGGTCTTTTCTCTTTAGTCTTGGATATTTCAGCTTCTTGCCTTCTCCATGCAATGAATGAGGGCCAGATTCCCAGCTGGTGTAAAGCAGCCTAGCTCCATTAGGCCCAGAATTTTCCACCTCAGACCTTATTTCTGAGGTCCCAACATTTTTGGTCTGTCCAATCTTCCCTTTTGGTGTCAGTGTCTGAAGAGTTGTATTTGGATGTGCTCCTAGCCTGCTTTTAGGAATAATATTAAAATATGCACAACAGGGCATAGCAGAGGGCAAGTGAATAGTTCGTAGATCTATTGCTTCTGTGGTAGAGAAAACCTATTGAAGGCACATCTCTTTCTCCCCATGAAGAAAATGGAAACCAGTCAATCAACAGCAGCACAATGGGGATATGAATGCACAATACACAATGTAACAATTTTTTGTTCACAGGCAGCGAGCAAAAGAAAAATAATGGAAAAAAATATACCATGTTCTTTGCATTAGAAGTTTATAAGAACACAGTATGAAACAGAGATGATCCATGCAGCAGAAAAAGCCTCCAGATTGTTCACAAAACAGCTGATGAAGGAAGATTGGCAGATGGGATTCCATTGTGTACTATAAGTTCCCTTTTAAAACTTGAAAGGAGCCACATATGCCCACAATAAACTATAGATACTTTATTTGTATTTGAGATTCTACAGCAAAAGCTCACTTCAGAGTCCCATGGGTTATTGAATAAAATCAGACCTATCCCTGAGTTCTACTCATTGCTATCATGAAATCTTTTTTTTCTATATATCCTCTTGTGTCTCCCTCCTTGAGGATGCAGAATCTATTATTGTCAAAGTTTTGCAGCTCTCATTGTTTATTACAGGCTAAAAATGGATTAAATGTGCTTTGTGAGTGCTGTGTTGATATTCTGGTGCTCTCTCGGTCTCTTGTGAAATATTTTTTTCCTGTTTCTCCTCTGCAAACAATACTGCACTAAGTTCTGATCTTAGTTAGATGGCATGATGTGTTCATTGCAGGGATGTCTGTCTCTTTAGGACTAGCCGTATTTATTTGTTGATCATAAACCATGGCTTAAAAATGCATTTGGGTTCATTGCCATTTGCAAATCCAGATGGGTGGTGCTGAACTCTTGCACTGGGCTTCAGCCTTGCACTATTCCTAAATTTAATATCCATGGATCCCTTCTAGACAGTCACACTAGTGATGGGTGAAGCTCCCGAGATTCAAAACTCAACTTCAGTTTGAGTAAGCGCTCACATTTGATCTGCTACAGCTCAGCTACTGTACTTGAAGCTCTTGGATTTGCAGAACTGGGATATAAATCCTTTGAGAAAAGGCTTTCTTACCAGATTTCTGGCATTTCTACTGCTGATCCTGGCTGGAAACCCGAAGTTCAAAGGTGTGTGAAAAAGAAATAAAGCCATCTGAAAATCACAGAGCCTTAAAAAAATGGGGATTGGTGCCAGTTCAGTTCTAGGAAGGGGTGGCGTTTGGGTGGTGGATAGAAGGAAGGATCATAACTTTTTTTTCTGAACTGCTTTTTCTGTCTCAAACTTAAACTGATCTGATGGCCCTCAGAAAGGCTTTGCTGGTTACTGGTGCATCTTGTACCAGTGCATCTTGTACCCAGTTATGAACTCAGTTATAGTGAAACCACGGCTACAATAAAGTGGAGTGAAAGCCCTGGTTGTTTTGATGCATTTCAGTGAACTTTCATTCCACTTACAGTTCAGCTTCACACAATTTAAAGTGGGAGCCATCTAATCTAATTATGCTGGGCTGGATCCTCAATGGGTGTAAATTGGTGTAGCTGAATTGACTTCACAGGAGTTACATTGGTTTACATCAGTTCAGGATCTGGCCCACAGTGTCTCCTTTGTTTTGTGAGCTGAGGAGATGTTAAAAGGAAGGCCCCTTTAAATTGTGATTAATCTGATTATTCGTTATTACAGTTGCACCTAGAGAATATAACCATGACTGGGCCCCCGTTGTGCAAGGCACTGTACATACAAAGAGTAAGAGACAGTGCCTAACCCGAAGCGTTTTCAGGTTAGCTAGACAAGACAGACAAAGAGTAGAAGAAAGGAAGTATTATTTCCCCCACCTTACACAAAGGGAACTGAGGCACAGAGAAATTAAGAGCCTGATCCATATCTCACTGAAATCAATGGGAGTTAGATCTGTCCTTAAGTCATTTGCAGGGAGAGTGGATTATCATTGACCCATGGTGTCTCCTTTCTAGGTTAATTCTGAGCCAGGTCACAGGTGACTTGTGGTCGGCAGTGGGCCCTTTGGTGGCTGTCTTTTTGAGCTATGTCAGTCAGTTGGTGGAATTCTAGTGGATGGGTGTCAAAGTCCCAAAACCGAACATCCTTGCTGTGTTTTTCATTCCCAGTCCCAGTAAGATGGAACCACAGCCAGCCCAAGGTCAAGGTACATTGGTGGATTGGGGTGTGTTTGTGTGTGTTGAGGAGGTGCTGTTGCCTGCGCCTTACTCAATGGTGCAATTCACCTCTGTGCGTAGGGGCAGCACAAGCCTTGAAGTGGTCCTTAGATCTTCTGCTGGTCCACTTCACAGGGGTGAATTTCATCTCATGGGGATAGAGGATCCAAGTGTCCAGGGAAGTCAGTTCAGTGTCTCACACCAGGACTCAATTAACTCTGAAGATTTTACAAAACCAGAGTTGTGGTTTGTGCAATTTTTGAATGACAACAGCTCAGGCAAGAACCAACCAACACTGTTACCCTCCCACAAACCAATACACTGGGGAAGGGTTGAAAAGAGAAAGAGATGGGGGAAAAATAACACTTTCCCTATTTATCTGGGGGAGAAATGAATACAACTAACGAATGACACATTTCAGAGCTTCCTGTTCCTCTGAGATAGCCTCACTTTGCCTCAGGTATCTCGCGAGTCACAAGGTCGATAGCTAACGTATTCCAGCACCCTAAGAAGTCAGACTATTGTTAGTGAACAGTAGCCACATGCCCTGGGCTGCTCGACTCCACTCATACGATGGCGATTTTCATCTCATACTAAAAAAAAAAAAAAACCAACGTGATCAATTTTTAGGAACTGTGTTGAAAGGTCTTTGCCTAGAGATTTACAAATAGCTGTATACAAACATATTGTTTTAGATAGTAGTGGCTAAAGCAGGAGAGGCTGAGTCAGAATTCCTGTGTTCTGGTTCTGCCACTGATTCACTATGTGACCTTGGACCATTCAGTTAGTCTCCCTGGCCCCTATTCTGCAAAGCGCTTGAAGTCAGTAGGACCTAAGCACGGTATTATTATTTCTATTTCAGTAGTTTCTAGAGACCCTGGTCCCATTGTGCTAGGTGCTGTACAGCTACGTAGACAGTATATGTCCCAAAGATCTTACAGTGTAAAGGGTAGGAGGGGAAACAGAGGCATGGGAAGGTCAAATGACTTTCCCAAAGTCAGTGGCAGAACGGGGAATAGTACACAGGACCTCTGAGTCCCCAGCCATTGTACCAGCCACTGGTCATGCTGCCTCTCACAAGTTTAAGTACTTTGCTCAATAGGGATGGAATGCTGAAGAAGATGACCCAATGCCTCAGTTTGCCCCTCTATAAAAATGGAGGTGATAATACTTATCTACCTTTCAGGGGTGCTGTGGGCCTTGATTTAAGTTTTCAAAGCACCTTGAGACCCTGGGATTGAAAGTATTATACGAGGGCTAATTATTGTTATTTTCAAGTTAGATATAATTGAGAGATGGCCATTAAAAAAAAAATCAATATTTTTGTTAGATAAAACTATTCTGTTTTTCATTGGAAAACTTTCCTGACCAATTCTATAGCTGATGATAAACAGGGAAAAAATGGTGGTACTTTTCATCCAAAACTGTCCCTTTTTTTTTTCATCAGAAAAAATAATAATCAGCAAATATTTTTACAACCAACTCTGTTATGATTTAAATGTCTTCATGATTAGAGAGGAGAGGTGATCTGGTGTGGACTGGCACTCGGGAGAGCTAGGATCAATAACTAGCTCCGCCACAGAATTCCTGTGTGACCTTGGGAAAGGCACTTAATCTCTCTATGCCTTGGTTCCCCCAAAAGGGGCCATAATTCTGTCTCATCTATGTTGATTGCAAACCTATTGAGTCAAGGACCTGTGTGACCCAAAGAGTCACATTAGACATAACACACATCAGACCTGACATTCTCATTGCCCCAACCCTCTGTTGTCATAATCTATATCTAAAAGGTGCCACGTAAGGTACCATATGCAAACCAGTAATTTGCTGGTCATTCATATTATTGCATGATATATGTACGGGTGGGGCATAAAGAATTACAGATGTGTGCTGGATATATGTTCTGAAAAGGAGTTTTGCAAGCAGTGCCAATGCCCAGTCTGCCCTAGATAAAGGAATGTTGTCCTGCTGGTTTTTCTGTGTCTCCAATGTAAATGAGACAGGTAATACCTCAGAGGACAATGAAAAGTACATCTGCATATAAGGTAAACAAAGCCATCAAGCTAAAGAAGTAGGAGGAAGACAGTTTAATGATCACAATGGGGAATGGAGCCTTCATCCCCAGGAAGACTTCTTGGGTCTTGAAACAGAGACAGCAGACTTTGGGAAATATAAGTAGAAACAGAAAGCCATTTTGGCATTCATCACTTAGGGGACAAATGGGGAGCAGAGCCCTTTGAGTTTATGAAAAGTGGATCCTCTTGGCCTGAAAACCAAGAGCAGCTGTAACTGACTCTAGGTGAGAAAACTGCTTAGACAAAGATTGTAACTTGCTGAAGTTAAGTTTTAGTCACTGGAAAGCTTGTTTTGTTTTGTTTCACTTGTAACCAGGCCTGTGTCTTCCCTTCTCACTTATTATCACTTACACCTCTGTGCTTTGTTAATAATGTCATCCTTGATTAATTACAAAGCCACCTCAGTGCTGTGTGTTAAAGGGCAGGGGGAAGTCCTCAGGTACAACTAGCAGGCTGGGGTGCACTCTCTTTCTGTGGAGCAGCACACAGAATCACTTCTCTGAGTAGCCAGTGAGGGGGACCGGACGCTGCAGGGGAGACGGTTTGGGGGAGATTCTGGACTGGAAGGGTGGTTGGTGTCCCCCTGCAAGGCATAACCAGGCAAGTGGAAGCCAGGGTGAGGCCACTGTGCTGTGAGCAGGCTGCTGGTGGCAGGGATTTGAGCCAAATTTGCACAGCAGAGACACACCCAGGGTTACTGGGCAGGCAGTGACAGATCCCCTTAGTGGTCTGGGTGAACCCCCAGAGTGTCACAACCTGTCTCAGCTTGCACAGCTCCGACTGCAATGGGGCCTTGAGCTTAGCTGGCGCCTCTAAGTGTTGTGGTAATGCAGACGATAATAACGATTTAACATTGCCTACCTGCTTCCTTCTCTCCTGCTACCCAGGGCTGCCATTTCCCCTTGCTCAGCTGCTCAGTTCTGTGATAGGTGGGTGGGACCCTGGACAGCACTTTCATTTACAGGGCTCTGTCAGACTTCATTTCCTATCCCCCCTCCTCCTATCCTTGCATCTCTTTGCTGCCAGGGCAGCTTGGGCCTGTTCTCCGTAGAGGCTTCCAAGCCAAGCCATAGCTATCTCATAGAGCACTGTCATTTTCAATATTCTGTTGCTTCTGTGCCAGACTCACACCTTGTGTTCAATCTTTGGAACTGACAGAGCTTGGCAGTAGCTATGCACACATACACTGGAGGCAACTTAAAAAGGTTGCTGCTGTCAAATGCTTCTTTATGTAGTTTTCAATTCTTGTTTTCACCCTTTTCTGTGGCTTGCAACACCTTCTCCAGAAATGGGAAAAGAAACATTTCTTTCTATTCCCTGCCATTTAAGATCCTTTCCCCCAGGTGCCCAGCATTTAACTTTTGCTGCATTTCTGGAGGAGAATAAGCCAGCACAGCTCTGGCGGGAGTGCTCTCTAGTAGCTAGAGTACAAGGCAGAGAGCCAGGAGATCTGAATTCTATTCTTGGCTCTGCTTCTGGATTGCCATGTGACCCCAGGTAGGTCACTTTGTTTCCATTTTTCATCATATGTAAAATAAAAGTAATAATACTGACCTGCTGCTCCACGGATACTGTTGCTATTATTGTTATTTACATAACAGTAGCAACTAAACACCCAATTGAGACCAAGACCCTGCTGTTCTAGGTGCTCTGTATACTGTGGTAAGAAACAGTACCTGTCCTAGCTTGAAATCTAAATAGACAAAGGCAGAAAGGAATATTATTATCTTCATGTTACAGGTGAAGAACTAGATTAAATGACTTGCCCAAGGTCACACAGGAAGTCTGTGTCAGAGCCAGGAACAGAACCCAGAGTCCCAGTACAGTGTCGTAATCTCAAAACCACCCTTCCTTATACACGCTCTAACAAAAGACACTATATTGGTGCAAAGCAATTATTATAATTATTTTCTTGCTTAAGAACATAAGAACGGCCGTACTGGGTCAGACCAATGGTCCATCTAGCCTAGTGTCCTGTATTCTGAGACAGGCCAATGCCAGGTGCTTCAATCATTGAGTGATCCATCCCCTATTATACACACTCAGCTTCTAGCAATCAGAGGCTTAGGGACACTCATAGCATTGGGTTGCACTCCTGATCATCTTGGCTAATAGCCATCGATGGACCTATCCTCCATGAACTTATCTAATTCTTTCTTGAACACCATTATAGTTTTGGCCTTCACAACATCCCCTGGCAATGAGTTCCACAGGTTGACTTGCATTGTATGAAGTGGTACTACCTTTTGTTTGTTTAAACCTGCTGTCTATTAGTTTCATTGGGTGACCCCTTGTTCTTGTGTTATGTAAAGGAGTAAATAACACTTCCTTATTTACTTTCTCCATAGCAGTCACGATTTTATAGACGTCTGTCATATCCCCCCTTAGTTGTCTCTTTTCCAAGCTGAAAAGTCCCAGTCTTTTTAATCTCTCCTCATACGGAAGCTATTCCATACCCTTAATCATTTTTGTTGCCCTTCTCCATACCTTTTCCAATTATAATATATCCTTTTTGAGATGGGGAGACCATAACTGCACACAGTGTTCAAGATGTGGGCATACCATGGATTTATATAGTGACATTGTGATATTTTCCGTTTTATTATCTATCACTTTCCTAATGGTTCCAAACATTGTTAGCTTTTTTGACTGTCGCTGTTTATTGAGAAGATGTTTTCAGAGAACTACCCACAATGACTCCAAGATCTCTTTCTTGAGTGGTAACAGCTAGTTTAAACCCCCATCATTTTGTATGTATAGTTGCGATTATGTATCCCAATGTGCATTGCTTTGCATTTCTCAACATTGAATTTCATCTGCTATTTTGTTACCCAGTTCCCCCAGTTTTGTGAGATCCCTTTGTAACTCTGTACAGTCTGCTTTGAACAGGACTGATCCCAGTACAGACCCCTGGGAGACATCACTATTTACCTCTCTCCATTCTGAAAATTGACTCTTTATTCATATCCTTTGTTTTCTGCCTCCTAACCAGTTATTGATCCATGAGAGCACCTTCCCTCTTATCCCATGTCAGCTTACTTTGCTTAAGAGCCTTTGGTGAGGGACCTTGTCACAGGCTTTCTGAAAGTCCAAATACACTATAGCCACTGGACCACCCATGTCCACATGTTTGTTGACCCCCCTCAAAGAATTTTAATGGATTGGTGAGGCATGATTTCCCTTTATAAAAGCCATGTTGACTTTTCCTCAACAAATCATGTTCATCTATGTCTCAATATTGCTGGATCATTGGTGCAGATGCGAAGAAAAGAATTATCAGTCATTAAAGTTCTGAGAATAGATTTGGATGGTTAATCTGGAGTTTGGTTCTGGAGCAGGGGGAAAAAATCACACTTTGTAGGTCCTACATAAATAATAGCTGGGGGGTGCATCCTTGCTTTCATTTTTCATAAATGGCATGACAGATTAGTTTGATTTTCCATAGATATTTTGCATCAAGAGGACATTCTTCACTAAATTGTAGCAATTTTAAGATAGATCAGTTTCGGAGGATGAACTAACCGATGTGCTCTTTTAAATACCTGGCTTATTGTATACTCAGTGTATTCCTTTAACAGGCTTATGCCATCATTAAGGATTCACTGAAGAAAGGGAACCCATTGTGCTGGTATTACACTGACCTAATTAGCTTTGCTGCAGATTTATTTAACAGGTTTATTCTAACAGGTTTATTCTTTAAACGACTGATAACTGATTTGTTATAACTCTTTTTAATGAGTCTCTATCTTCCTCTAGTGGGTTTAATTCTCTTCTCAGCTGCACAGGAAAGTTTTGCTGCTGCACAGAAGGCTGATTGTAGTGTGTTTAGTCTTTTGATAGGGTTTATTCTTATACTAGACATTCATTTCAGTGGGACTGCAGTGGGTGGATATACCTATTTGCTGTAGGATTTCTATTCATCTCTATCTTTCTCTGAATGGGATATGTGGATAAAGGAAATATAATACTAATTAAAAATAAATCTCACATTTCTATACAGTATCTTTCAACCTGATGAGACCCAAGGTTCCATTTGCACTACTGTATTAAGTTCCCACTCTCTCAGAGGAGAGACTCCTATTGATTTCAGGTCAGGCTTTTGATCAGGTCCATGTACAGGACCAAGGGATCACTGCAGCCATGCAAGAAATAGTAGAGGGTGTAGTAGGATAACAGTGAATAAGGTGCTTCCTCCTCATGGCCCTTGTGATATAAGGCAGCATCTTGAGATTCTTGCTTTATCCTGGGTTAAAATGCTGTCACGAGGACAACTAGACACAGTTGCATAAAGCAACAGCATAGGGTAAAGAGTGTGTGTTTTTATAACAGCATACCTGGCTGGGGCATGAGGCAGGGAGCTGAAGATCAGATATGTTTAATCCCTCCCAGGATGCTAGTATGCAGGTTATAATCTCATGTCCTAAAACATGTTAGTGTGTATATGTACTGTACTGCTGCATGCTATTGCACATTCTATCTGAGCACCCGAAGGCACTTTAGAAACATTAATTTAGCCTCACCACACTCCTGAGAGATAATGTTGTTAGCCTCATTTTACAGGTAGGGAAACTGAGGCACAGGCTGGTCAAGTGATTTATACAAAGTCACGCAGCCAATCAGTGGGAGAGCCAGGAGTAAAATCAGGATGTCTCAGTCTGGTGCTGCAACCACTAAACTAAACAGTCTCCAGATAGAAGGAAAGATTAGATGTTTGTATTTTGAGAAAAGCGATTTACAGTACCACAAATATTACGGTGATACACACACTACAAACACCGAGAATAATAATGAATAATACATTACTACATTCATATATTTTTACTTATGTATTAATAAATGTATATAATGAGGGAATTGGGTTTGTACCTAAATCATTGGTTTAGGTACCTGCTTGACTCACATCCCAGCAGACGATTAAATTCCTGCCATTCATAAATGCACATAGCTAAGATCTGATTACTCCCCGATTCCACAGCTGTGGAGAGCACCATGAAATTGATGTCTGGCTGGAGTATCTTGTATCAGATTCAAAATCCTGTAGTTAGCAGAACCAGGAGGATGCAGAGGCAACAACCACCTACTATTACATTCACCCCATGGGAGATTTGGATCCTGTGTAGGAGGGACTGGATCTGTTTATGGTACATATAGGGCCCCTATTGTATCTGAGCACCTCACAGTCTTTTAATACTTTTATCCTCATAACACCACTGCAATGTAGGGCAGCACTATTATCACTGTTTTGCACTATGGAAAACTGAGTCACTTATGTGTCAGAGCAGGGAACTGACCCAAGGCCCCCCAGTAGAAGAATCAGGTCCTAACCACTAGACCATCCTTCCTTTCCTGCATTTCCCCATCTTGCCTCAGAACTGACAATTTCATGCCATGAATTCCAACAGAATCTGCAATAAAACATGTGCGTACCAAAGATTTCTATGGGCTCTAAGGAAAACTGGGTAGTCCCGCTATTACTGTTAAGGATCTGTCAGCATTTTTGTGTAAAGTTCTGTTTTCAGATGATTCATATGTTAAAAGAAAAGGGGAAAAAATCCCCCAAACGCATCCTGGTCTGAAATTTTTGCAAATGAGCCCTTAGACTGGGAAGAGATTTATTCCGCACACAGGCTAATCTATCTGTTTCCTACTATTAAGAATAAACTTTCCCCCCACTTATAGTCTAAACCGAGAAATATCTCTAATAAGAAAGGAGTCTGAGAATGATCCATCAGAAGCATGGATTCCCCAATCAGATAATATTCACTGTATACAATATACTCCGTCAAGACAATTGTCATAAAAATAAAAACTCACTTAAGCCTACAGAATGCTCAACAATGGCTAGACAGCAGGCATGAGACGGCTGCTTATTAAACTAATCATGATTGCTTCACTGGTATTGTGTCCTCCCGCAATTCATTTGTTATATCCACCTCATTCCTCTCTTCATAGACTAAGATTTTCAGCTCTTTATTTTAAATGTGTTTACAGTACCTTGCACAATGGGACTTTTATCCTTACTGGGGCTTCTACATGCTACTGTAAGACAGATCATAAAATAAATGAAACAGGATTCTTGACTGTTCAATAGTGTAATCCCTCAAGACAGTCACTTTGATTAGGTGACTCTCCCGAGACTATAACCTAATAGAGATCCCAACACTTTGGAAACATTCTTAGGTTCTTATTCAGTTTTCAGACTTGATGACTTCAGTGGGAATCTTGCTTGAGTCAAGTCAAGGCAATTGCAAACAGAGTCAGGACCTCATTCTTTGGGTGAAAGAGAGTTGCAGGTTTCTCCAAGAAGTCAAACTCTTGAGATCTTTTGTTGTTTTTTACTAGAGCTTGTCAGGAAACATTTTTCCCATTCCTGTAAAAATTCTTCTGTCCTGAATCCGTCAAAATCTCAAAAAATTTCACCCACCAAAAAATAGTTCAGGTCAATTGAAATGTTTCATTTTAATCATTTCAGAATATTTCATTTTTTTCTGACTACTTTTAATTTAAAAAAAAATTATAATTCGTTTACATTTCAAAACAAAAAGTTGTTTTGAACCTGAAAATGGGAATTTTTCATTTCAAAAATGTCAAAACAGTTTGACAATTTCAAAACTTTTTTCTTCCAAAGAAAATTTTTGAGTCAAACATTTTGTCGAAACCACCCCTTTCCCATGAAAAGTTCAGGTTTTGACCAATCAGCATTTTCCAATGAAAAAATGTGTCACCAAAAATTTCCAGCCAGCTTTGTTTTTTACTCAAGCCTCATACAGTTCCATTGTGGCGGCCAATGGGAATTTGCCTGACTAATAATTCTATCATCTTTTAGGCACAGCCCATAGTAAGGGGCAGTGTGGAGGTGCAGTGCCTCAATGGGACCACCAGGCGGTACTCTGCCCCTGGAAAGCAGAATTCCTCCAGTAGCTTTTAGACACATAGAAGGAGCATGCCCACTGATACACCACTTCACAGAGTGCCCACTTCTTCCACCCTCTGTGCTGGTTCCATCCTACATGCTTCTGCCCTTCTGTGCACCCTTTGGGACAGCATCAGTCCCCTGGGCAACAGGGACAAAGCTATCTCTGTGCTCTGCTCAGCCCAGAGAGTGCAATTCTACCTGATCCTTTTGTCAGCTGTGCAAGGTGTGCTGTGGCAGACTTCCTCACACTGTGTACCAGCATGAGACCCAGGCAGAATCTGGCCCTGAGTAAGGACCTCACAATTTGACCTCTAGAGTAGCTCCAAAATCCCTCTGGGACAAACACGGGCACTTCCCTTCTCCTAGATTGTGTGTTACTGGAGTACTGTGGTCTACCAGGGGTCACCCAATGAAATTATTTGCCGGCAGGTTTAAGAGAAACATAAGGAAAAACTTCTTCACAAATGCATAATCAACCTGTGGAACTCATTGCCAGGGGAAGTTGTGAAGGCCAAAAGTATAAATGGGTTCAAAAAAGAGTTAGATAAGTTCATGGAGGACAGGGCCATAAATAGCTATTAGCCAAGGTGGTCAGGGATGAAACCCAAAGCTCTGGGTGTCCCTAAAACACTGACTGCCAGAAGCTATGTCTGGAAGAAAGGGGACAGATCACTCAATAATTGCCCTGCTCTGTTCATTCCCTCTGAAACTTCTGGTACCGAACACGGTCGGAAGGCAGGATACTGGACTAAATGGACCATTGGTCTGACCCAGTATGGCTGTTCTTATGTTCTAATGATTCTAAAGTGTCCTCTTTTGGTGCCTGCAAAATATGTCCCATGTAAAACGAATGGTATATGTGGCAATCTGATTGGCTGGATCTGTAACTACTTCACTTGTGCCCACAGGGCCCATTGCAGGTGCACTAATGTGGGTGCCCCAGCTTGCAAATGCAAATCCCCCCTGCAGAAGGAGGCCCCTTCCTTTTGAAAAGCTGCCCCAAAGGTTCTTTGTTTACCCTAAATTTCCTTCTGTTTGCAAGTCTGAAATCAGACCTGAACTGTGTGTGACTGGGGAATGTTGTTAGTACGAGGGAGTGCTCCAAGGGGAGCAGCGGGGGCACAAAGCCTAACTTGTTTTAAGACTGAGCTTGACAAGTTTATGGCAGGGATGGTATGATGAGCTTTCCTACAATGGTCTATGGCCCATTCGCGACCGCTAGTAGCAAATATCTCCAAGAGCTGGAGATGGGACACTAGACAAGGTGAGCTCTGAGTTACTATGGAGAATTCTTTCCCAGGTGTCTGGCTGGTGGGTCTGGCCAAAATGCTCAGGGTCTAATTGATCACCAGATTTTGGGTCAGGAAGTAATTTTCCCCCTGGTCAGATTGGAAGAGACCCTTCCTCTGCAGCATGGGGCACGGGGCACTTGCTGGTTTGAACTATAGTAAATGGTGGATTCTCTGTAACTTGAAGTATTTAAATCAAGATGTGAGGACTTCAGTAACCCAGCCAGAGTTGATGAACCTTCTATAGGAGTGAGTGGGCGAGGTTCTGTGGCCTGCAACGTACAGGAGGTCAAACTGGATGATCCTGATGGTCCCTTCTGGCCTTAAAGTCCATGAGTCCTCTCAGCAGGCATGAAACGGGCTAAGCTCCACTCAAGTCCGTGCAGCTTGGCCAGTTCATAAAAGAAGATATATCATGGCTTCCCCGGCCGTTTAGCGCAGTCATTGAATACAGTAATTCTGTGAGAATGCGCACATTGTGAAGCCATGAACGGCTTATTATTAATACACACATTTAGAGCAGCCCGAAAACTCAGCAACAGAGATAAAAACATTATTGTCCCACAGACCCCTCTGCCCACAAAGGTGTTTATTAAAATCATTTTCTGCAACTTGACTTTTGGTTTTGTTAAAGTGTAAAGCCTTTTAAAAGGAAAATGGAAATATGTTTGCTGCTTCCTTTGTAGTTGCTTTCTGATTTTGGAGCCTTTAGTGTGCTCTCAAATCACAGTTTCAAGCTTTTTTCCACAGTTACGAAGGCTAGAAACTCATGCTTTTAAAAAAATAAAAGATGAGATTTCCAGGTAATAACAGGACTCCAGGAGTTGGTGCGTTAAGAAAAATATTAAATATTATGAGACCCGTGATAAAATAGTGAGAGTTGGCAACACTCTGCCCTCTGAATTGCTATTAAACCAATGCCCCTCATGGTGTCAGTGAGATATCTTCCCCTCTCCCCCTTCCTAGACCCCTTCTGTCCTTTTGTACTCATTAAAGATTGGATGGCACTTTGCACGGTTGTCAGAGTTCCTTAGTCAAATTCTATCTCAGGTTATTTACATTCAGCCTCTCTTCATTCCCCCTGAAGTCACATTTACAGATGTTATCCTTCCCTTTTTAAATACATATGTGTACAGTTCTATTGGTCTGTTGAGCAGCTGCCAAGTTCCGCAACAGAGGTGGCTGCATTTCAGTAGCAGGTTCCAGAGACCTTTGATAGATTAAAATATTGCCAAATGTTCCTTTTTGTGGATGAAGTTACCAGCTGATCCGTAATTCACCTGGGGCTCCAATATTTGTATAGCACCATAGATGTGCACATGACTTTATATACATGCTCCTTGCCTCAAAGAACTTCCAGTCTAAACTGACCACAAAAAGACAGGGTGGTCTAATAGACAACAGGCAAGAGGGCCAGTGGCAGATTACGTCCCCCCTCCCGTCCCCGTCCCCCCGGGCGTGAAGGGGAAGATCGGGATGAATCCTGCCTCAGCGAGCTGAGTTGCTTCTTGAGGAGCTCCGTACACAGAGCTAGATGCAAAAGAATAACCTAGCCCCGTCTGATTTTCTGCACCGTATATTTTCAGAGCATTGATTGGACCCTGCAATCACAGATCAATTGGCAATTTCATAAAACCTAATGTATGGTTGTCAACATTTTAATCAGTGCAATACAATGTCTAGCCATTGACCTTCACCCCTCTGCCCGTGAGCATGTGTCAAAGATAAAGTGCCTCTTCTCTGCGCCCGTCCTTCCCACTCTCCTCAGGCTGTTGCTGTTTATGGATAGAATGAGTCTGTGTTTAATTGCTTATGGTAGGAAGGGAAATAAATAACACTAATGCTTAGCACTTCCATAGCGTAACCCAGATTGCCACCGTGTGAGGCTTGGCTGAATGAGAGATTAGTGAGTCTGCTACAGCTGCCAGAAGGGGGCCGTCACCTTTTAGCATGGACAGTAGAGGATCATGTTTTTAGCGAAAGGTACCCCGTTCAATTGCTGCTAATGCCTTCGGCCAGGTCCACACATTAAAATGTAGGTCCACCTACCTATGTTGCTCCGGGGTCTGAAAAATCCACACCCCTGAGCAAAGTAGTTAAACCGACCTAATCCTCAGTGTAGACACCAATAGGTAGCTGGAAGAACTCTTCTGTTGATCTAGTAGTGCCTTCTCAGAGAGGTGAATTAACTACAGCAACAGAAAAAACCCTTCCGGTGATGTAGGAAGTGTCTACACTAGGGTGCTACAGTATCACAGCTGCAGCGCCGTAGCTGGGCCACTGAATTACCTCTAGTGTAGACATAGCCTTGGGAACAGCAGAGGGATGAGAACATTGCTAGCTCTCAATATGCTTTACAATGGTGGGTATAAGGCCTTGTCTACACTGAAAACGTATACTAGCATAGCCACATCGGTCAGGTGCGTGAAAAAACCCCACATCCTTGACCAACTTAGCTACGTCGACAAAACCCCCAGTGTAGACACAGCTATGCTGACCCAAGAGGGAGGTGGTGTTCTCACACTGGCAGAAAGGCTCCATTGGTCCTGGCTAGCTCGGCTTACCTACATCACTCAGAGGTGTGAAAAATTTCACGCCCTGTGCGACTAAGGCCATGTCTACATTACCTCTTATGTCGGCAAAACTTATGTCACTCAGCTACAGCCTCTCGGAGAGGTGGATTTACCACAGCTGTGTCTACACTACAGTGCTACAGTGGTGCAGCAGCAGCGCTCCCAGCTGTGTCTTTGTAGCATTTGTAATGTAGACATACCCTATGTGTATGCTGCATCTACGCCAGCCCAGCTATGCTGACATAGGCTGTGTCTACACTACTGAGTCTAAGTATTAGTTGCAGTTTCCATATGGGGAAACCGAGGCACGGCACAGCAAATGGCCAAAAATCACCCAGCGAGATTGGCGCCTCAGCTTTCCCTAAAGCGTCAGTGTATATGCTCTCTATCTGCATTTATCACCAGACTACTCCAGATAAGTGAATGACTCTTGTTTATTTGTATAGATACCGATATTTTTTCTCCGGTCATCTTATATTTTTACTACATGTTTGTTTAACTTTGGTATTCTTAGAGCTCAATGAAGAATTTCCAGCGAATTTAACCTCTTTTTCTCAGGGTGGAATATTCTGTGAGCAGATCCCAGTTTCCTCAGATTTCTTCATTATTCAAGTTAACCAAACAAATATCGTTTCTGATTTTTAATCCCTCTAACCACTGGTTGTAAACATTCACAATTTGATCCTGCATTGCTTAGTTGTGATCAGTCAATTAAGTCACATAGCTCAATATCAATTCTGCTTCCCTATTGAATCAGTGTCCCAATCCTTCCAGGAGAAATACTGGCAACTGTGGGTTCAAAATTTGGTTCCTGTGAGACCTCACGTAACTGTGAGACTTGCTCCCTAAGCCTTCCTGCCATGTGATGGCTCAAATTCATAAAGTTGAACACAAAGAGAGCTAATTCAATTAGAAAGGCAAACAAAAGTTCACAGGAATTTGTTTGCATTATCCACCGGGCATTAGTCATTATGCAGTCACCTCTCTATGTTGCCTTCTTGTCCGTCATAATAAATAAATACACCTTTTGGCTTTGTTGTAAACGTGCCATGAAATGTGGAATCAACCCATGTTGTGCATCATTTGGATGCACCAGCCATGTTCAGGCGCCTGTATGAATTAAATGCCATGCTAATCAGATCAAGCAGTTAGGACACAGAATTAGGTTACGGCCCAGAACCAGAACCCTGTACTCATATGCCCCTTAAGTGAGGTGTATTCAAATTAATTGATGATGATGATGATAATCAATTATTTATATTAGCATAGCTCACACAAGTCCCAGTCATGAACAGGACTCCATTGTACTAGGCGCTGTACAAACACAGAACAAAAAAAGTTTGTTCCTGCCCCAAATAGCTGACAGATCAGAATCCAAACTCTATGGCTTGGGCTCACCGCTGTGCAATCAGGATAACATGGTTTGTGGCAAGGAGATAGTCACCTTATTCAAGCAGCGTGTGCCTCATCCTCCAGTCCTATCTCCCCCTTGTGGCTAAAGGGAAGGGAAACTCCACCAACTTCCCTTTGTGAAGATTTCCTCAACAATTGTTCCTTCATGGGTGACAGGGTTTGTCTTGATGTCTCTCTCTGCTCTGGGTCTACCCCTCCTCGCCCCCGCCCAGACCTCAACTGATGGAGTCTAAGGCCATCGATACAGAGGCTCTGGGCCTCCATGCCAGCTATGGACCTCTGGTGCTCACTCAGTGCTAGCGTAGGGCCGAAGCAGATGCATTTTCAGTACTTCCATTGCTGGCAGTTGTCATGGCTGAGGAGAGAGCGCTATGGAAGTGTAACCCAGGCCTTGGCTGTTATACTCCTGCCCTGAATTCCACGGGGCTGGTGAGGGGAGAATGCACCCACTCCTCTCTCGGTCTACCCAACCCCTCCGCACAAGGGGATACCCCGACCTGCAGAGCTTTGTCAGGGAGGGCGTAATCCTGACATGGAGGCAGCAGGGCCCCCTCTCCATGCACAGAGGGTCCTTTCTCTGTGTGTGTATCTCTGAGGAGCAACCAGGCCCTTCGCTTTTACTCAAACTAACCCCCAGCATGATTTGCCTGAGAGGAGGCTGCAGGTTCTGCCCCACAAGAACCCAGTCAAAGGGCTTTTCTAGTGACATTAGTTAGAGGAGTTCTGCGGTGGTTAGACCTGGTCTTCCTTAGCTGAGTTGTCTCGCTTCAGACCTGTCGTCACACAGACCCGTTGCAGGGGTAATAGCTTGATCTCTCCTCCCAGTCACTAGGGTCTGTTGAGGCCTGGAGAATTGGGGATTTTCTCAGAGCAGAGGTGTCATCTAAAGGAAACAGATTCCTGTGCCTGCTTCCCTCCAGTGCCTCTCCCACGAACTGGGCCAAGAAAGGGGTTTATCAGCAGGGGATTTTCCAGCATTGGAACCAATACCAGCACTGATAGCTCTGCATGATAAGATCAGAGGAATCGAAGAACACGCTCCAGCAGGATTTCAACAGATTGCCCCCCAGGGGCAGAAAGGTATTTCTCCATGCACCCCCTTACCTCCATAAATTGCATTGCACAATTCAGTGCATTGTGGTAATTTTTGCTGCCCTCTGAAGAAGTATCCATCACTGGAGGCAGGGCCGACGAGAGGGGGGGAAAGCCGGTACAAATTATCGGGGCCCGGCGGTCCGGAAGGGGGCCCGGGGACTGGCTTCCGCCCCCTCTCATCAGCCCTGTTTAGCCGGTCCGCCCTTGCTGGGGGGCACGAAAAAATTCCGGGCCCGGCTTCCCTGCCCCCCTCGTCAGCCGTTTAGCCGGTCCACCTTGCTGGGGGGCCCGAAAACATTTTTTCACCGAGGCCTGAACCCGCTCTCGGCAGCCCTGACTGGAGGCAGGAAACCAGACAAGATGGCTGAGTGGTGTGAGAGGCAAATCCTCGCTCCCTCTAGGAAGGTGTGGTGGTGGTTGTTGTTGTTCTTTTCAGAGACAGCACACAGCTCTCCTCCTGCAGTTGCGCTGAGCCAGGCCTCTTCTGGGGTGGAGGGTGGGGATTGGGAAGAAGCTGCGGCTGCATTTTTTCCCCTGGGGCTGATGCGATATATTAGATGGAGGTGACACTTGGGTCAAGTGAGCACCTGTTCTCTCAAGGCCTCGGGGAGCCTTACTAATGTGGGAAGAATTCATTTTAACAGCTAGAAACTGGGGGAGATTATGGCAGCTCATTGTCTCCCCTGGAGTAGTAAACTGCTGGAATTCACCTCTCCCCTCTGGGATGCTGCGAAAAGAGGAAGTGTCTCTCTGCATGGGCCAGAGGAGGGGCCTTCACATTATACCTCTGTGCCTTGTGCTCAAGCTACATGTGCTTTGCAATGGTGGGTGAGAAATCCAGGCTCCCACCTCCCCAAAAGGGGATCCAGGAGCACAGTGCTAAGCTGACAGGACAGCTGAGGGGTTTGATGATAGACATGGGATAATTTAGCTATCAGGCTACCGGTTTGAATCCATGACAGTAGGGGTAGAAATATACATATGTATTTTGCATCCATGTCCTTAGTGTCTGGACATGCTGCAAAAATTAGACCCAAACAAAGAAATTGCTGCCTATTGTAGGTAACTAAAAATAGGCATCCTCTTTCCCATTGCCATCTGAAACAGCTGACACCCAGATCACACCTTACTGCATGCCCAGTGAACCAGGAAAATGCCAGATTAAATTAATGGACCCTGGAACACAACCTGTAGATCACCAATCCAACTCCAATGGAACAAGTGATTTGCAGTTTGTTACTGTCCGGTGGTGGCCTGTGTGGCTGGTTTCAGTCAACTCCCCAGTCGCTGAGCATCTAACACACAAACCCGGCATGCTGTTTGGCCCTTATTAGTATCGTTATGAGATGTCTCAGCAGAGATGCCAAGGACCGAATGGGCCTGGAGACTCTACTCCTGGTGCTGCAGATAGCAGATCTGTAGATGAAGAGAGGATTTCGTTCTTCAGGGTGTCAAGCCCAGAGCTTGCACAAGTGCTAAATAAACTTTCTACAGTAGCAACAGGGAGTTTGGCTTGGCCAGTGAGTCTGTGGGCGAGGCCAGGAGCAGAATCCAGCATGTGAAGCCCAAACCGGCTCTACTAAAGTCAATTGGCTTATTCCCGATTTACAGTGTGATCACAAAGCAGAATTTGGCCCATTCTCTCCTGGTGTCCATTCCTAAGCCTTAACCACAGAATATCCACCTCCCTAAGCAGAGCTTTCATGATTTGCCCCAAAGACTTTGCTAAACAGCAGATTGGCTCATGCAGCTATTTGAGAAAGTTTGCAGCAGCGTGTCCTTCCTCTATGTGCACAAACACAAAGGCAGAGAGAGAGGGGCTGAAATGTTGCTGACAGGGTGACTTCCAGCTTATAGGTCCTCTGCTTGTCCTTCCCAACATCTCTGGTGCAGAGGAAAGCTGCTGCTGCTGACCTCATTCCCCTGTGATTTCCATTTCTTCTGCAAAGTACAATGCCACTCCCTTGCAAATGGGCCACGCCCACTCTGCCGAATAACCCCGCTCACTGAACGTGTCGAGAAGGTTGAAAACACAGCAACAGCCAGACCGTCCAGTGCATCATCTGCAGTTGGGAGGAGACATCCCCACCGTGGGATTCACGCCCCAGCAAAACAAAACATCTCCTCCAATGCCATGTGGCAGGAAGAGCTCCATAGACCGAAATCCATTGCGACAAGGCCAGCTGATCCTTTCTTGCATTCGCCAAGCGGTCCCATTGATACCGAGAAGGATAGCCGTGGTAATTAAAAGGTAGCAAAGCTCCTCGTCTGCATGAATAGAGGCCAAGTCAATACAGTTCAATCTGCTGCTGAATTGACTGCAATCAATTTCTCTTTCTGCCTGTCCAAGGCTGCAGCTGTAAAGCACTCGGAAGCTGATCAATGGTGACCTTGAGAGTAATGAAGGGAGAGACAAAGCGGCGCTGGGAGCAGAGGGACGGAGGGGAGAATCAGTAGCAAAATAAAATAAAATACAATGCAAGCTGAAAGGCAGAGGTTAACCCTTCCCTAAGCCAGAGCTGAGGCTATGACGCACCAGGGTCATTTCTGCCAGCCAGATCCCAAACCTCAGGCAACTCCTCCTCCATCCAGCATAATGTTGGTGATAGTTATACTGACCGGATGAACCGTGGAGTAAATGATGCTCCACAGGGGTCCACACTGATAGTGCTCAACCCTTTACCCAGAATCCCTCTGGTAGAGCGCATGTATTATTATGTCTAACCTGGAGGCCCCAGCGTGCCAGACCCTGGGCACGCACACAGTAAGAGACAGTCCCTGCCCTGGAGCATTTACAAACTACATAGCCAAGCGCTGCTGTTACTAGGGAGAGCTCAGTGGTTTGAGCATTGGCCTGCTAAACCCAGGATTGTGAGTTCAATCCTTGAGGGGGCCATTTAGGGATCTGGGGCAAAAATCTGCCTGGGGATTGGTCCTGCTTTGAGCAGGGGGTTGGACTGAGGTCCCTTCCAACCCTGATATTCTATAGATGGGAAACTGAGGCATGGGGCCCGGTAAGTGACTAGCCCAAAGTCACACATGGAGTCTGTGGTATGGCTGGGAACTGAGCCCAGGTCTCCTGCATGCCAGGCCAGCATCGTAAGCACAAGCTCAGCCTTCCTTCCCCGTGGCACGGTTTGGAGTGTCAGCAGCCTGTCTGCCCTCTCGTGGCTGAATGGCAACAAGTGGGGCAAGGAACACCTTCCGAGAGCGCAGTGCCAGCTGCACTGCCAGCCTCCCATGGAGAATTCACACACTTACTGACACTTCCCAGTTCAGCTGCAGGTGGGCTCTCTCAAAGATGCTCAAAAGAGATGGGCAAATGCTCCTCAGCCCTCCCTTCCCCCCACTCCCTCCTGATCCTGCCAAGCTACAACCCAGCCTAATGATCGGTCATTAATTAATAAGCTCAGTCACCACCCCATGTCATCTGCAGTTTACAACATGCAACCCCACCCCCACATCTTAAAATAATACCCTTCTAAAGGGCCCTCTCTCTCTCTGGCAAATCCAATTCACCGGCCTTAATCAAACACTAATGGGTAGAAAAAATTGAAAACCTCCTGAATGCTATTCTAATTAAATTTCCCTTTTCTAGCACTGAAAGGCGAGGACTCCCGTGCAGAGAGAAGAGCAAACAGGCATAGGGACTGCCCTTCTCTGGCAGGTGCAGTGCAGCTGGGGGGGGCATATTCCCTTCTTGAGGTTTTGTGTGTGGGTCAAGTAAATAAATAAAAATAATGTTTACAAAGGCACCGCCTGCTCCTGTGCGTCAGGCACTGCTCTGGCAATTAAAGGATTATCACGGGAACAGCGATAAATAAACAGCCGGCGTCGTTAGAACAGCATCAGGATGAAGACGGTATTACAGACAAGGCAAAAGGATGGGCAGAGGTACTGGCCAGGCTGCAGTCCCGGCCTCAAGCAGAGGGAGGGCAGGAGGATTAGCCCCTCTGAAATTCAGGCACCCCAGATTCAGCCGAGTTGTCAGAAAGGTGTGAGGGGGACAGGGGGCCACAGGGGTGTAAATAGAAGAAAGAGGAGGGGGCTGAGGTGGCTCTGCCTCATTGGCAGCAAGGTGCATATCCCAGGGCCCATCAACCACCGGCATAGTGGTGAAACCCCTAGAAGGGGAAGGACACAAGGTGAAGCCTGCAGAAGCAGCCATGAGCCATGCAGGTAGGGAAACAGGGCCTGCAATGGGAGAATAAGAGTGGGGGAGTCCCATGGATTGTGGGTTTCATTTGATCCCGGCTGCAGCCGGAGCACCTTGTCTGCACAGAGCCTTGCCGGAGACTTTAAACGTCTTTGCAAACAGCCTGTCTAGCTGGGTATAATTACCTTACTTAAAACCCCACCTCGCCTCTCCAACTAGAAAGGCTCACAGCCTCGCGGGGCTTGTTTTATCAAGCTGGTTAGCAGCAGAATCAGAGAGTCCTTCAGCCTCCCTTGCTGATAGACCAGAGCCCCAGATACACAGTGCAGGGAGGCTCCTGTACTCCAGCCGCGTCTCCGTGAGCAGGTCGCTGTGCGGGAACTCCAAGCAAAGAGCCCGGAAAGAGACGCTTCCCCCTTCCATTCTCCTCCTCACCCCGGCCTGTCTATGTGTCCTCAGCTCCCTGTGGCTTCCGGGAGTTAGGAATTTTCACCGGGTTGGCTCCATCCTAATTACCCAGACGTGGCCTGTCTGTTGTGCCATGTTGCTTAACAACAGGATAGTGTCTAATGCCAACAGTCAGAGGCTTTGATTCTCAGGTATTCCCACTCTGTAGCTGGAACAGGAACAGAGAGTGGGGCAGAGGTGGCTTTAAACTGTGGTGTTCAGTGATCACTCAGCACCTGAGGTACTTGCAAAAAATATGCTTTATTCTGTGTCCCATTCCAACTGGCTGTGCATAACAACAAGAGTTGCTTCAGCCTGCCCTGCCCAGACTCTCTGTCTGGGGACCTCATCCCTTAGAGACACAGTCTCCAATACCATGTAAAGCACCTTTGTACTCACCAAATTCTGGGGCAGCCAGGAGTCTTCCTGATCCTGACCCCCCCAGTGTAACTTAGAGCAGCCTTAGGGATGCTCTAACTTTCCTTCTGCTTCCCATAAACCTCCTTGTGGTCCCAAGGAAACAGAGAATAGCCACAGCACTCTGGCAAGACCCCCTACTTTTCCCTGGCTTGCCCCCTGCCTACCCTGACACAGACCCGACCATGGTGGGGTCCAGGAGTAAGTCTGTCATAGACTCCGTACACTAGCTGTACGCTAGCCGTGGTGGCTCCCTAGGCAGGGGATATTCAGCTGGAGTCATTTCTGCCCCCGTAGGTTCCCTTTACAGTGCCAGAACAGCATAAAGGAGCTTTGGTATAAGTGAGAACTGGGCCACTGCATTTGGGTTTGACTAGGGGGTAGTAGGAGCTGGAATGAAGCAGTAACATGACTAAATTCAAATGGGTGTAGAAGGTGTGAGCCTGGCTTCCTCCTCCTTATGGGATGTTCAGACACCAGCCCTGCTCCTTTTTCCTGCTCCATGAAAATTGCCTTATTGAATTTTTAAACAAATTGTGTTGGCCGGAATATCTGAAGAGCCTTTGCATGGGGAGGTTTTTTAAATTAAAAATCTTGGCCTTGGGCTACATGGAAATGTCTGCAGATTTGCAATCAGTGCTCATGTTACAAATCTGACATGCCGTTTATAAACTGGGGACTTGACGGGATTTGATCCTGGGGGCCGCAACAAACAGATTTGCGGATTCCCAGAGCCCAGGGCAGCGTGACACCAATTGCTACCAATGACCATTACTGAGGAGAAAAAGCACCGTCCAGTTATAATTGCGGAGCCGTGCATGGCAGTCACATCACCCTCTCATTCCATCCTCCTCCTACTCTCCTTCTTCTTCTCTTCTGCAACATTTTGACCTGCCAAGAGATGCTGCTTGCACTAGGCTTGTGCAAACCATTAAAAAGATTTAAACCAAAGCTGAAAACTTCTCCCAGCCCTCAGGCCAACTAGCCACCCACACCACCAACCAGCAGAGATGGAAAATTAATAACTGTTCGCTGTTAAATACTGCGCAGGAACTGTCAGAGGCAAGTAGACAAGGCAAAAACAGCTTGAACTTTGCTCCCAGGCATCTCTCCCTAATCATTGCACTGGTCCTCCTGATTAGTTGAGGTCAAAGGGAGATCCTCCTTGGGAAAAGCCTGGGGAAGGAGGAAAAGTGGCATTCAAAAGATCTTGTATCCTTTCCTCACCATAAGATAAAATTGTGATGCAGTTATCAGAGGATTAAATATATGACCTAGTCACTAATGCGCTTATAGCAAGCAGGTAAAGGACACAAGGAGGGGTGAGTCAAAAAGTGCCACCATGAGCAACATGGTGAGCAGAAGATGCGTGAGGGGTAGACTGGTGGATAGAAGGATGGACAGTCAGTAAAGCCAGGCGTGTGGGGGTTAATCGAGAAGTGGGGAGAAGCTAGTGGAAAGGGTAACTAACTAAGGCCTGGTTTACACTAGAGAATTTTTACCATGCTGCAAACAGTTTCTTTTTTTTCCCTTAGCAAGCTTGTAACACACACAAAAGTGCTCCACATGGAGTATATGTTTGCTGAGAGCAAAGCTAATGCAATGGTGTCTTAGGGCCAATGTGTTTTACTCCTCCCACTACTGTCCCAACCCATGTCCCAGTGGCATTTTGAAATCTCCCAGAATCCACTGTTTCTAGGAGCTGTGCTATGAACCAAGTGAAAGGTACCCACAAGGAAACTTAGAAGAGCCCTGGTATAGATGCCGGGTAAAAGGGCCAGGGTTCACAACACAGTAAGTGTAGCCTTTGTGCACACTGAACTGTTTGTGTCAATCTGGTGCCGTCTCCTTGGTTGCTTTAGGCGTAGTTCGCTTCTCCTGTGCAGACACGGCATCAGTGTGTTTTTCTGGAATGAGGAGTGGGTTGGTAAGCAGATTGTGGACGATCTGTGAGGTCAGACGTATGAGAGTCAGTCTGGTATCAGAGCGAAGCTGGAGGGCAGAGAGAAAAATGCGCTCTCAGGTTGCGAATGTGCACGCTGCTCTGGAAAAAGGAGCAGGTCGGTGCAGTTTGGGGCAGGCCTGTTTTGCTCTCCCTCTTCCCCCAAAGTGTAAATGATTCCCATCCATCATTATTATGTCACTATGCATAGGGCTGACCCAGGTTTCTGGGGAGGTCATGGAGGTGATCCGCAAGGAGCTACCCCAAGCTTGGCTGACTCATGTTACAAATAAAGTGTTTGCGTGTGAGAGCGAGCGAGAGATCTTTAAATCTCTGCACTAGGAACAGAGGAGTGTAATGGTAGCTTAAAATTCCCTTTTTGCAACACTGTGCGGAGTTCTCCTCAGGGATGAGCCGATAGATCTGGTTGGGATTTTTTTGACCCCAAAAATGTTTTGTCATCAAAAAATGCCGGTTAGTGAAAACCAAAACTTCACGAGAAAGAGTCAGTTTCAACAAATTTCTCGGCTCAAAAAATTTGTGGAAAGAAAGCTTCAAAAATTTGGAAACATTCCATTTCAGTGTTTTCCAAACCAAAAAAAAACCCATTCCACTTTGAAACGACAGTTTGTTTTGAAAAGTCAGTGAATTTGAATAAAAAAATGGTCAGCATTAACACAAAATGTTTCAGTGGACCCAAACCATTTCTTTTACAATATTTTATTTGTTTTTTTGAGATTGTGGCTTTTTTTCCCATCCGGTCTCAGGATGAGAAAAAAAAAAATTGAACTCTCAAAAATGTTCACGGGGCAGGAGATCTACGTTCAGCTCCTTAGAGCTGTCCCCTGCGAGTTGTTCCTGATTCCAGAATGCCCCATCCCAGGCCCTTTGCCTCAGGCTCTCCCATGATAGCATTGCTCTGGCTATAGAGCCGACACTGACGGGTTTCAGTGGAGGGACAGGAGCACTTGTTTCATTGGACATCCTCAGCGGGTGTTTCAGGGCAGTTTGATGCCAGCCATGCTGTGGCTGAGCTTGCAAGAGGAGCCTCTGCAAATTGGCTGTCCAGGAATCAACATCTCCCCCTCCTGGCTTCTTGTGGAAGCCCCTGAATTATCTGCCTTTAGCCCACAGGGCTCAGGATGAAAAGCGGTGCTGAGAGCCAGTGTCTTTAAAACAGAGAACATCCTGGGTGCAAGACCAGCCAGAAGCTCCATCCTGTGAGAGGCTGGGTGCCCTTCATCTATCATTGATTCTAACAGGCATGGAAGACACTTAGCCCCTAACAGGATTGGGCCTCTATAGGAGGAAGAGAGACAAAGCGTGAACATGTGGAGGGGGAGAGAGAGAGACTGTTGGAGGGTTTCATCATTCCCCTCTTGAAGATATTTCTCCATTGACTCTATTTAAAGTCACCCCCAGGCGTGTGGGCTTGGAGAGCTTTTAGCAGATGAAAGAACTCACTCATCAGGCAGGCTTTCTCCCCAGCTCTCACAGGTCTGTTTTAAAAGCCATTTCAGCAATTGTTGGAAACTGTCAGATGTCTTTGACAGATCAATACGTTACTGTGGAACGTGTGTGGCCCGTTAGCCAATCAAAATGCAAATTGGGGATAAATTTAATACATAAGCCCCCGGTTTGTCTTCCTAATGGCGTTGGAAAGTCATGAAAGTAATTCGGCTCTTCCCCAGGACTGCACCTTTCCTGGGTCTCACAGCTCTGGCTCAGCCTGTGTTTTCACAGGACGGGAATGTATCTGGGCCTATGTCTGTATTGTGCCGGTGAATGCTACAGGCATCATTTCCAAGCCATGAGCATAAATCTTCCCCTCTGACTGACTGAGATTTATAGCTCAGCCACAGGGTCTCCCGGCGCCTCCCAGCACAGCTTCTCCTTTTCCTTTTCAGATCGAGACAGGCTCTGATGGGACGGGGTGTGTGTGCAAAGGTAAACCAGGCACTCGTGTCTTTCACATGCCCTCAGTCTTGGTTCCCCACCTCCCTTTCGTTTCCAGATGGCACTAGGTTTTAGTGGCAGAGCTGAGTTTCGTGCCAGCAACTCACACTGCGGCAGTAATGAGAACCGTTTAATGAAGGTTGAGTCAACAAAAACATGCTTCCCCTTCAACAAATAAACACTTTTATTCCTGCTCAATGTTTTTCCCACTATGTGTTTTGTGCTGTTGGAAGGTGCCAGCCTGGCATCCCATTAGGCATAGAGCCGCTACAAAGCACACCACATCATTCCCTGCACATGCCTCTCAACCTTGGCTTGGCAGGATCACATCTAGGGTCGGGAGTTAGTTTGATAGCAATGGTCCATTCCGTTTTTCACCTCTGGATGGATGATGGCAACAAGCAAGCCCACTAGTGGTGTTGGGGAGTTGTGCGATTGTGGGCCCACTAGTGGTGTTGTGTGATTGTGGGCCCACTAGTGGTGTTGGGGTGTTGTGTGATTTTGGAAAGAGCTGGTTGAAAAATTTCCATCTAGACCTTTTTCAGTGAAAAATTGGGTTTTTGACTGCATGAACAGTTTTGAAAACAAGGGTCTGCATTCCTTTCAAATGCTCACTTTTCATCAGACAACTGAAAACCTGGAAAATGAAATGCTTTTGGGTTTGGGCCAAAATTTTTCAGTTTTCAGCAACCGAAAAAGGGGGGGGGGGGAGTGGTTTTTGGCTTTTTGACAAAACATTGATATTTCTGCAGAAAAAGAAAATTTACAACCTGCTCTTGTTGTGGACACCTGTCCACCAGGACTTTTACTAAAGCCACCAGGATTATTTCACATAGGCCACTGCACAGCTGTGGTAACAAATTTACCTAGGCTTATCTCATTGAACCATCTAGTCCCAGGGTATATGCTGTTTTAAAATGATGCAGATGGTTTCTATTGGTTCCAGACAACCACCCACATTCCGCTTACAGAGTCACATCTTAACCCTGTAGGCCCCAGTTTCGTCATGGGGTGTACGTTACTCTGCTGATTAGCAAAGCATCCTGATCAGTTTCCATCGTGGAATAGTGCAAAGGGAGATGTTGAAACTGGAGATGACCTTTTGTAGGATGAAGATTGTTCTAATTCTGTCCAAAATAGCTCACACAGTGGTCTTGACCCTTCTGAGGCTGGTCGCATGGGAACTGATGTGTTACGGAGCAATATGTTTGAGGCTGTGGGGCTTCTTTGTGCCTTCATATGAAATGGACGCATCCTTCCCATGTGATCAGCTGGGGATACTTTATTCTCTTCCTGTGCATCCAATATGGTTTTACATCTCGCTCCCTTCCTAAAGCCTTGATTCCTCCTCTCCCTGCTGGAGTCTGCCCTCTTGTCTGACTCACCGAGGCAACCAGGTACCTCCACAGTATTTATTTGTCTGAACTGATTGAAGCCTGCACAGAAGCACCTAAAACCTCACTGAAGGGGTCTGGGTAAAGCCATGGAATGTGATCGACATGGGAGAACCACCAGCTACGTACCGACCAAAGCGCACAAAAATCCAGGAGCGAGATTGTGTGTGTGTGTGTGTGTATGTGAATGAGGTTTGAAGTACGGGTTCTACTGTGCATTGGTGTTCACAGCTGTTTGTGTATTTGGTCCCTTGTGTGTTTGTGTCAGTGTCGATGACTGCAGGTGTATTTGTGTAGATGGGTATGTGTGTGTATAGGTCAGTGAATACATGACTGCCTCTGTGGTTGCATATAGACGCACTTGTGCATCTCTGTTTGTTTCACTATATGTTTGAATGTATATAGGCATGGGCCTGTGTGTGTAGGAGTGTGTGTTTGGAGGAATGTACATGTGTAGGTGTATGGCTTTGTATATATTTGTACGTGTGTATGACGGGAGCTATAAATATATGACTAGGCATGAGGCTGGTGTTTGTGTGTACATGCACAGGGCACAATAAGAATCATTTCTTGTATAGCAACTAGGCCTCAACGTGCTTCAGAGTCCTCAAACATATTTAGCCTCAGAACACCCTGTGAGGAATGGAAGCATTATTCCCATTTTACAGATGAACAACAGAGAGGCTAAGTGACTTGCCCAACATCACACAGGAATTTTATTGTAGTGAAGAGAATTGAACCCTACTACGTTCTAGGCTAAAGCCCTAACCCCAGGCTGATCCTTCCTTGAGGGGATGTGTAAGGGTCTCTGTGTGACACTGGGCCTCTCACAACTGTAGATAGCAAGTAGTCAGCATTTGAGCTGACTGGTTACCTAAGTCACATGGTATTGTTTCTGTTCCCTAATTGGGTGACCTAGCCTCTATAACAGTGTTTCTCAAACTGGGGCCGCCGCTTGTGCAGGGAAAGCCCCTGGCGGGCCGGGCCGGTTTGTTTACCTGCCGCGTCTGCAGGTCCGGCCGATCGCGACTCCCACTGGCCGCGGTTTGCTGCTCCAGGCCAATGGGAGCTGCTGGAAGCAGCGTGGGCCGAGGGACGTACTGGCCGCCACTTACAGCAGCTTACAGCGGCCCTAGTTTGAGAAACACAGCTCTATAAAGAGAACGAGTGCTTGAAGAAACCATGGAGGCTTTGAGAGAGTGTACGTTAGGGACAGGCATTCTCCATTCCCAGAAGATGGAGCAAAGTGTCTCTAAAGCAAGGGGGCTTTCTATTGCACTATTCCCAATTCCCAAGTATTCAAAGAACAACTCCAAAAATCATGAGATTGGCTTAGAAATCATGAGATTTACAAAATGTATGTGGAGTTCTTTTTACCTTCTGGCATTTGGACCTTTAGGGTTCATGTTTTCCATCTTTTCTCTGCATCTGGAAGGGGGTAGAAGCTTTTAATTGAAAGAGGAGATTCTCATATAATCACATGCCTCCAGGAGCTGGCACTTTACAGACGACACCAAATGTCTCAAAGCTTGCTATAACACTCTCTACCTCCTTCCCACCCCTCACTGCTAACCCCACAAGGATAATATCTCTTAGGTATCCAGATCAGCATTTTTGGGGTGAAGATTTTTCTTTGCATGTGAATAAAATCTCCCCTCCAAACACTTGTGTGAACAAAAATCTCACATATAAAGGGTCAGGGAACGTGAATGTACACCTGTCGGTAACATGGTTGAGTCGAAGATTGATCGGAATTCAACAAAAGTGGAACTGTGTTGTGACATGTTGCTCAGCCTTCCCCTGGCTTTGGGAGATGGGGACTGTGGAGGGATTTACACTGAACTGGGTTCCCTTAGGGGTAAAAGAATATGCCCTGTTTCGTGCAGTACCCTTTCATTGCACCGATGCACGGCAGTTTACTGTCAACACAATGAAAGCAGGGGCGCCTTCGCATTCCTACGTGCACTGGCCGTTTTCAGAAGAGATTTATAGAGGGATGGATCAGGATATTGGTCATTGCATGCCACTGTGATCAATAGAAACTAGGCATGTTGAACGTCTCAGCTGGGACCCCTCAGGTTTATTGGAGCACATGCCACAGCTCCTTCAGGGTTCGGATAGCACACGGTTGTAGGGCTACAAGCTACATCCAGAGTTTAACATCAGCCCCAGCACCCGGAGTACAAGGAGCAAAAATTAGTAGAGCAGTTGTGAAAGGGTGTAACGCTCTGGAAGCAGGTGGAAGATGGAGGGTGCAAAGGGGTTTAGGTGGGTGTGGCTTTGAGAAGAGAGGGTGTGGCTGGGGCATAGTCAGCTAGAGAGTGCAGGGTTTGTGAAGTGCACAGGTGGGGTATAATCTAGAGCAGGGGTCGGCAACCTTTCAGAAGTGGTGTGCCGGGTCTTCATTTATTCACTCTAATTTAAGGTTTCGCGTGACAGTCATACATTTTAACGTTTTTAGAAGGTCTCTTTCAATAAGTCTATAATATATAACTAAACCATTGTTGTATGTAAAGTAAATAAGGTTTGTAAAATGTTTAAGAAGCTTCCTTTAAAATTAAATTGAAAGGCAGAACCCCCGGACCGGTGGCCAGGACCCGGGCAGTGTGAGTGCCACTGAAAATCAGCTCGCGTGCCGCCTTCGGCACATGTGCCATAAGTTGCCTAGCCCTGATCTAGAGTTTGGACTGATGGCTTTCAGGGAGCATAAGGAGCAACAACGAACGCGTCCCCAGCACCACACAGCAAGCACCTTCAGTATAGCCCCATTAGCCACTTCATTGTCACAGACTCAGAGATGCATCTTTGTGACACCAGTACTGCTGCGTTGGCAGATAGCTGTGTATTACAATGAACGGCGCACAGCCTCCGTGCAAAGCCTTGGTACGTTATTAAAGGCACGTGGAACAACACGCTTTCAGAACTAGCTGCGCTTGCCAGACAACAATCATCTCTGGCACGCAGCCCTCGCAATGTTATTTTGCTGGTCTTACTGAAGCATACCACCCAGTATGCCATTGAGATAGCAGATTGCAATACAGACCCCTACGTACACACTGGGACTCCACAGGACACCACCTGTGGTGCAAACTGAGCTTCCATCTGAATTTCATTGCCTTCTTGCTCCACTCGGAGAGTTCAACTTACATGTCTGATCGGCCTTTACGCCTCCTGGCCTAGGGTTGAGGTTTAGAGCTCATAAGGGCTCCGGGTTTGGAATATAAACATACAGGCTCCTACTGCTCTGCTAGAAAGCAGGGGTATGTGTATACACACAGAGAGAGCATCTTTCTCCCGTCTCTGCTGCTGTCACTGGTCGTTTAATCTCAGCAATCTCCTCTTGGTGGCTGCTAGCCTGGAATATCCTGCCACTCTTTGTCCCAGGGTTTTACTTTAGTCTCAGATTTGGGGGGGTTTCGTGGGATTTACATGTTACAAAGGGCTTGCGCTTGGTCCTCTTCACAGGGCCAAATTTCAACCTACATGAAAAGTATATGCAATTAGGAATACACTCCGCAAACCTTAATAAAGGAGTTCATCGAGAGCTCCTGAACTGCACGAAATCTTCCAAGCAACAGGCTGCTTTACCAGGATTAACAACCTAGAGGAGGTGGATTAATATAACTGTTATTCCCAGCTAGAATGGTGGGAAAGATTCACAATGAAGTTAATATAAGAAAAGTGTTTGAAATCTGAGGTTTTCACACTTGGTTGCAAAATCCCACAAGAAGTGCTCGGATGTCACAACGTACATGCAATGTTTCCCCACTGCGATTCAGAGCCAGCTGAAAAACCTCAACATTATTCCCCACCCCCAGCACCAAAAAAAAATCATAATTAAAAACATTGCTGTTTCATTCCTAGATCAGTTTTCACATGGAAATTTGCAAAGCAAAAAAAAAAAGTGAATTTTCCAAAATCTCAATTTGGAAATAATTCATGGGATACTTTGTCAGAAAATGTCACTTTGCAAGTGCAAAACAAAACAGTAGAGAATCTTGTGAAAAGTTTCCACCAACTAATTTCCTGGTTTTCTATGGCCCTGGGGAATACATCGTCTACCCCTCACCTATGCCCCCTCTCAGCATGTGGTCAGGTGCTCTACGTGATTACAGTAGCATCAGATCTGATACCAAGACTTGTCCTGATGCCCGTAAGTACAGGGCCGGCGCTTCCATTAGGCGACCTAGGCGGTCGCCTAGGGCGCTGCTATTTTGGGGGCGCCTGCGCCCCCGCCGCCCGTAAAAATTTGGGGGCAGGACCTTCCGCCGCCGCTGTTGGGGGCGGGATTTCGGGGGCGGGACCTTCCGCTGCCTAGGGCGCCAGCAAAGCTGGCGCCGCTACTGCATAAGTAGAACATCACTGGACTGTGACCAGGAAAATAATTCTTCACAAATAAATGGAAATAAGCATAATCATCTTTATCACATTAATCACAATTTCCCAGGGAACCTTCACCTGGTTTAAAATGAGTTCTGAGCCTGTTATCTCATTATCCATTATTCTACAGGCTAGAGGCAGTCATTCTTCCCCCCCCCGCCCTCCCTCCCCCGAATGAAATTCACCTCTGTGCAAAGAATCAGTGCAAATTCTATGCATCACTTAAATGCCACGTAACTAGACCCACGTGCTGACTCTCTGCACCCTTCGTGCATTAAGTGCCTGATTCAAAGTCTGCTGAAGTGACAGGGAGTCTTTCCATTTTCTGTAATGGCTTTTGGTTCAGGCCCTAAATGAAACAGAAATCCATCCAGGATCTCATCAAGACATCTCTCAGGAAGCACGGTTATCTGCACAGGCATTTAGTTGTACCGTAGTGGTATTGACATAATTCACTTCTTTAGTCCAGCTTGAGGAATAATAGTTTGTGTGCACCTCGGTTAGGGGCTTGTCAAAACATAAACGGCCTGACCCAAAGGCCATTGAAATCAATAAGCATCTTTTCAATTACTTCAGTGGGGGTTGGATCAGGCCCAAAGCTTCTACCATTCACTGATATTCCTATAGCACGCCCCAGTACACATAAGAATGGAATCCCTTAACCCACCCTTGCAGGGTAGCCACTACCGGGACAAAAACACACTTTGTGTTTAACAGTCCACAGCAACGCTGCACACCAGTTTAGGAGAGAAAGCGAAGAAGAGTGCTGTCTCCAACTGCAGGGGAAATTAGGGAAGCAGGATGTAATTGTTCAAATTGGAATTGGGCCAGAACACTGGAGCTGACTTTAAGGCCCAATCGTTTCCTTGGATGCATGTACTTTAGGGCTGATTCTCGGTTACACTAAGGCCCCTCTACGCCATTCTGGCAGTCTAAAGGGGCCTTAAAGTGAATAGAAGCAGTCCCCTGATAAAAGATCCTTTGTAGTGTGCATCTGCTGCAAAGGCTGTCCACCAGCCCTCCTAACAGCCACCAATGTTGGGGGCGTGTCATGGTGTGTACAGAGCACACTGCATTATGGCTATTCTCTGCTTCTCAGGAGGCACAGGGGACTATGGAATGTAAAGCGTAAATCAGAGTGACCCTGAGGTTGCTATAACTCAGTGGTTTTCCACCTTTTCACATTGAGACCCGCATTTCCTTCTCCAGGAATCCTCTCTTATTAAGCTGGGAACTACCTAGTACCCCCTTTCTCATTTAGCAATACAGGGAGAGCAGGGTGATCACAGCCCCTAATCTGTTCACAACATCCAGCCTGAGGACCCATATTCTAATTTATACCCCACACACACACCTGCCCCAAGCACAGGGACAGAGTAATGGAGAATCAGGCCCGTTGTTTTCAGTGGGAGTTACACACCTGCAACTGAAGGGAAGATTTCTTTTGAAAATGAACCTTTTACCATTCTTTCTGGGTCAGATCCAGTCTTTTTGCGCCCGAACCACTAACGGTTGGACCCCTTCCTAAGTGATGAAACTACTGTCAGTCCTCCATTCCAAGGCAGCTGCATCTCAGACGCACGTAGACTGGGCTTTTGTATGTACAGCCGAAAGCTTTGGAGCTTCTGCTTTGCCTAGACGAGACAGAGAGCTGCTCTGTCAGGCAGAGAGCAAAGGGCCCATCTGATGCTGTGATGGCAGTGCAGTAAAATTCCCTGGGAATTAAATATTTTATCTTCATAAAATAAACATAGATCTTCTCATCATGAAATATACATAAAAATGTTTAAACATGTTAATTATTAAACTAATATTGATTCATATTGGATGAAGCATTAACGGGTGGGGCTGGGAGAGGGTGGAAGATTGGCTAATGTATTTAATATCTACTGCACAGTTGCAGTGTATCAATATTCATCAGCTCTAACCACCAATAATCATAAAAACGACAGACTGTATTTATGGCCTTTGGTGAAGGAGTACAAGTCAGCACGAAGGGACAAACTACAGAATAATGAAGATGTGAGAGGCAGAATCTCTCCTGTTTTCAAAGCTAATCATTGTACTTTTGGAGATCAGTCCTAAAATTTGAACATTGATGGTTGATAAAAAAAACTCAAGACTTTGGATGGGGACTGCAGAGTTCTTACATCTGATATTAAGCAAAGAATGGACTAGATAGTGGGTTGTGGGGACTATCAGTGATGGGATGTAAGTGGAATTCTTTTGTGCCCACTGAATAAGGGGTTAACCTCCCCCTCCCTTTCCTTGAACGGAGGAAGGACAGTAAATTGGCTCCCTGAGAGCCAGGGAAGGGAGAATGCCTTTGAGCACTGTCATGCGCCATACCTTAGGGTACTTTGGGTTAAAGGTGACACACAGGCTGGAGGAGTTTCATGGTGTACGCTTTTTCTTGGTTTCTGGTTATAAACATTACCCCAGAGGAGAATTCCTTGCTGATTGCACCTGGGGAGTATTTCTATTGAGTCGTTCCACCAGCTTGGACCCTGAAAATGCAGCTGGGAAAATACCATGGGACCTTAGAACAGAAAGCTCCTAGAAACTAAAAAGACCCTGGAAACTGACCACTAAGCATTTATGTGAGCTTTCAATGGCTCAGAATTTGGGTCTGCAAGAGCACCCAGCAATGCAAATGGTCATCCAAGCCACTTGGACTTGAAAAATGGAGCTGGAAACCTTGTGGGAATACAGACTCTTACTGGCACTTTGGCTCCTGGGCCTTGTCAAAATTACACCACTTCAGGATAACTATAGTAGTTCCTCAGTTTACCTACCTGTAAAATGGGTACAGTTACCCAGGGGAATGTAGCATCATGAATGGAAATACTACAAAGCTAAATGATCTTACTAATATTACCATGCTTTCCAACTGTAAAGAACTCTACAAGTGCTAAATATTAACTAACATGGTATTATACAGAAGAGTGAGTGTTTCTTGTAACGGTCTTGTGAGGTTTANAATGTAGCGTCATGAATGGAAATACTACAAAGCTAAATGATCTTACTAATATTACCATGCTTTCCAACTGTAAAGAACTCTACAAGTGCTAAATATTAACTAACATGGTATTATACTGAAGAGTGAGTGTTTCTTGTAACGGTATTGTGAGGTTTAAAGATTATCTTTCAGTGACTCCAGATCAAATTTGTTCAGTTTACAAGGCAAAAGAAGATTGTTTTTCTTTGCTGCCACCTCTGCAAACAGTGTGGTAACAGACAGCTAAACTGGGTTCTCTTCCTTGTCAAACTTTGTTAACGATTTTCATTATTGTGTTGTTCTGAAGTGCTAACATGAGTAAAAGTAGTGAAACCATAGTTCTGTGAGACGAGGAAGCAGCAGCTATGACTCTGAATAGACAGGTCCTGATATTTTGGTGATGAAGGCATTAGACCAGAAGTCTAAAGGATGGCACAGAAATTACTGGGTTAAATTCTCTGGCCTGGGTTGTGCAGGAGGTCAAAGTAGATGCTCATAAGGGTGCCTTCTGGCCTTAAAATCTATGCGTGTAGACCAAGACGTGGGGGTTCAATTCTCAACTCTGCCGCAAACTTTTTGTGTGACCTCATTTAATCTCTCCGTTCTTCAGATCCCCATCCGGAAGATGGGGCGAATACTAATTCTATCCTCTGTCGTGTCTGTTTAGACTGTAAGCTCAGAGCAGGTGTTGACTCCTACTATGTATATGTCTTGGGACCTGAACTCGGTTGAGATCTCTAGCTGCTACTGTAATTAATAATAGATGAGTACCATTGTCTTCTGACCTTAATAACACTTTAATATTTATAAAGTGCTTTGGGCGCATGGATGAAACGCAGTCTATAAGTCCAAAGTCATATTAATGGCATTTACTTACCTATAAAGTTAGGGGGAAAAACCACTATTATTCATTTTCTAATAACAGCTAGAGGCCCCAGCTGAGATCAAGGCCCATAGTGCTAGGCGCTGCACAAACACACAGTGAGACAGTCCCTGTACTGAATAGCTTGCAAACTAACTAGACAAGTCAAAGGGTGTGAAGGAAACAGATCTGAGATGATTTGCCCCAGGTCAGAGGCTCCCAAGTCCAATGGTCTCCTAGTCCATTGCTCTATCTACTAGGGTACACTGCCTCCAGAATATGACCAGGAATTCTCTGCCAAAATACCCTGGTGTAATGGGAGAGATTGACAGCAAACGACAACCTTTTTGATTAGGACAACACACCCAACGGCCCAGGGCTCCAACGTCTGGTGGCTGTAGAATTCTGCTGAACAATGGCTGTATTGTCAATGTTTATACACTGGAGAAAGATGCTTTTGAGCCCTGCGAAGAGATGATACACTAAACTGTGCATTTAATTTCCATTTAATGTGATATTCAGAGTACATTAAGTAATATTTGATCATTAAAAACCTATTTATGGAACTCTAACATCTATGTCAGTGATACGTGACTAATACATGACTGTTAACTGTGTCTGTCAGAATCAGCTGGGTTTTGGTTAATTTGCTATTGACGATTGTTAAATGGAATTAGTTTTCTGGTGGGGGTGCTCTTCAACTTATCCCTCCAAGTGCAGCCATGTAAATCTGGGGCCTGGTTCTACACTGGACTGAGTTCAGGCACAGTTTACTGCTGTGTCTACACAAGATCTCCTGGTATCCTCTAAGCACACACAGGAGAAGGGAAAAGAGTGTTCCTAGAGACAAAAGGAAGCGGTTCTACATCAAGTGATCCAGGCAGGGTCAGAGTCAGATAACTTACTTACCCTATCTTATCCCACAGAGAGTCCTGTTGACTTCTGTGGAATTGGCGCCGGAGTAAGGCAATGTTCAAGACATGTCTACATAGGGAAATGATTCTGGAATAAGGGAGAGTGTGAATTTAAAGTGGATTAACTATTCCAGAATAGCCCTCCATGTGGGCACTCTTATTCTGGAATCAGAGTGCCTTTTTCTGGTTCAGCTAAATCCACTTGGAATAAGAAGGCCCAGAAGGGGGAGCTATTCCAGAATAGCTATTCCAGTCAATATCCCCATATAGACAAACTTTAATTGGAGAAACAAATGGTGTCAGAACCTGGCCCACAATGTCTATTTCGGAAACGTGGCAACGTTTCCCGTGCAAGGAAAAGCTTAAAGCTTAACTGTAGTCTTCAGAACAGCCAGCTACCAAAATAACTCAGAAACTACTTAATATAGTACCCAGAGCTGCTAGCCATTAATGCAATCCTAAAACTACTTAACTATAGGATTCAGAACAGCTAGCCACTGAGACTTCATCAATTATTTAGCCACATCATCCAGATTACATAGTAGGTAATATTAATGTAAGTAGTTAGAATGTCTGGCATTCAAGCAAATAGCTGCATAGTCTCTTTATCCTTTCATTTTGCTATCCAGAATCTGCATGCCCTGCTGTCAGGCTGAGAGCATCCTTGGGGACTGCAGGGGCAGCCCATTGTCCCACCAAGGTGACTGCTGATAAATGAGCCCCAGTCCCTCCTGCATTTATGTCTCATTCCTTCTCCTTAAATTCTTAGTCATTATTTTGAAATTTCTTTCCCTCTCTCTCTCTTTCTCCCAAATTAGACCCTCCCCAGTTCAAGAAAAGTAAAGGAGTCACCAGTTTTGCCATGTTCATTTAAAACTCCGCATCCAGCACAGAGGCAGCATTCAAAAGAGAGGACTCAGCAGTAGCAGCAGAGGGCAATCACCCACCACGGTCCGTCATTTAGGTGCTCGTGAGATGATGGATGGGGTTGCGGTTAAGGCACTGGCCTGGGATTCGGGATCTGGTTTTAATTCCCAGCTCTTTCATGGTTCTTATGTGAGCTTAGGCAAGCCGCTTCGTTAATCTGGCCCCAATTCATCAAAGTTTTTCATAGATCTTAAGGCCAGGATTGTCTAGTCTGACCTCCTATGTAACGCAGGTCAATGGGACATAAGCACCCGATTAAAATTGAACCTGGGCTTAAGTGCTTTGCTGAATTGGGATCTCTGTGCCTCAGTTTCCCCCGGTGCACAATGGGGTAATGATATCTCCTTTCTCCCACCCATTGGCTTTCTTGCCTGTTTCGACCGTATGATCTTTGAGGTAGGTCCTGAGTATATGTGCGGATAGCAGTCAGCCCAATGGGGCCTAGGTCTTGGTTGGAGCATCTAGGTGCTACCGTAATACAAATAATTAATCATACTAAACAATGCACAGCAGGCTGGGCTCCTTCTTGCACTGGGAGCTGATGACATGGGATGCCCTACGCAAATGCATCTGCCGCATGGGCCTAACAGCAGCTCCGCTGTATGGGGTGCAATTAGGAGGCCATAGAAAATCTGGCATTGATGGCTTCCCGGCTGCCTTTAGAAATTGTTCTGAACAGGCAGCTAATAGGTAGGTTTCTTTGACGCCTCTTTGATAGTTAGGGACAGCGGGAGGAAAATCAAGCGGAAGACCCAGCTTGGCATTATTATTCTGTTTCACTTTGTTTAGCAAATGATGCTGAAATGCTCCGTACAAAAGCAGCCCCACTTTTAAGCATAGGTTTTCCATGCCTCGTCTCTTGCTAGGCTCTAATTTTAAGAGAACACTTCAGGATTTTAATAACGGAATTATACATTCCCCCCGCAGGTCTTTAATCTCTCGGTGTTTATCCCATCAGTCGCGTCTCTGGTGAGCCTTTATCCTAGGATGTTTGGCTATTAAATTAAGAGCATTTCAGAAGAGGAGAAGGCATTTACAAGCAGTAAATCACAAGGCAGTGGCATTCACTTAGCTCTCTTACTGTTACATCACTCAGTGTATTATACACTGTTATATATACTCAGTATATCACTGAGTTCTTCATCTTCTCCGCCACCCCCGCCCGCCACCTCCATGCTGTCTGCAAAAGCCCAGACCTCTCAGAGGCTGGCGAATCAAAAGAGAAAGAGACAGATGGAGCCGCGCAAAGCAGATAACTGGGAAATCCGTGAGCGTTTGGATGGCGCGACTGCTTGATTTCAGTTGGAGCATGTTATAAAAAAGCATCATATGGTTCGGCATTTCGGTAGAGCCCTTTCATCTGAGGATTTCAAAGCGCTTTGCAAACGGTGACTCATTACGCCCCACAAAACCCCCGGGTTGGCAGGAAGGGATATATAAAGTTCATCCCGCCCACCACAGAAATGAAATCATCTCTGGGGTGGGACGCAACAGATGCTTAACAGTGCACAACAACACTACGCTGTGGTTTAGAAAGAGAAGGGAATGAGTATGTTGTGCTCGTTTGAAGCTGTATGGGGCAGTGAGGGAGGCGGAATATAATTAGTTGGGATGTTGCCAGGAGATGGGGAATGACAATCCGACTCTTGCAAAAAGTGCCATGGGGTCTTTACTGACTTCAAATGGCCAGGATCTTGGTTTCACGTCTTGTCCAAAAAAGGCAGCTCCAGCAGCACGGTTCCTCTTGACACCATGCTGAGGTTTGGTTCAAAGGAAAGCACTCCCCCCCTACTGCATACCCAACACCGCTCTATGTGAAACTTGTTATTTTCCCCCCTTGATCTCTCCCCTTCAAGCACAGTATGAATTCAGTCTTGTTTATTATTTGAGATCTGATGAGACCACAACACAAAAAGTGGGTATGGCTGCACAGTGCTTCTGTGATGCTTATGGCTTCTGCATACTGACTCTTCACTGCCATAAGAAGGAGTGGGGTTGGAATAAACAGCATCAGATTCCCAAACTCCTTGTGTCTTGGCAATTTAGGATTCCCCTCCAGTAGGAAGGGGCTGATCTGTCTGATATTATGGGCCAGATTTTCAAAGAGCGGCCTCAAGTTTTTGCAGCTGCAAATAACCATGGGCAAAATGTTGGGCTTGCATTTATTTGCAACAATGTAGGTGGTTTTGATTTTTAAGTCCCTGATTTGCTGGCAGAATCGGGGTTTTGAACAATGGTGTAAACTACGTTGCAGACACAAGCCTGGCAAGTTTCAAATTGCACTTGCCATTATTCACACCCGCAGTTCTGTACCCACAAAATGAAGGCCTCACTAACACTGAAAACTTGGAGCTACAGGAGCATCAATGAGAGAATCATCTGTTGCTTAGACCGCATGACTGAGAGCCAGGGCGGCCACATTTTATTCCTGGCTCTGCCAATGAACCAGTGCATAGCTGATCTTAGGCTCACTGTCTCTGTGACTCAATTTACCCATCTTCAGAATGGGGATAATAATTCTTACCTACCTCACAGCACAACATAACTAATTCCTATTTGCCAAGAACTTAGCCTCAGATGCTATAGCAGTGTCAAAGGTTATCATAACAGAAACTTTTGCAGGGGCCTCGATGCTATTCCAAAATTCCTAGGAAAAGAATGCCCCAGGAAACTTAAACTAACACTTTTCCATGCGCTGCCATCTGTGCTTCTTGGAGACTGCCTTCTCCTGATAGATTAGTGTGATGGCAATAGCCGAACCAAAGTGGTTAAGAAAACAGCAGAGATCAGTTTAAACTGCAAACCTAGCAGAAAAAACTAGACAGACAGGGCAGATCCTCAGCTGGAGTAAATCGCACTCCATGGGCTTCAGCTGAGCTACGCCAATTTACTCCACCTGAAGTTTGGCTCCTTATCAACTTCTCCCACAATCAACAGGCAGGTTTCTCATGTTTTGAGTGATTCCTGCTTTGAGCTTACAGCTGGTTCAATAAGGCCTTTAGTTTATCCCATTAAGATATCATTAGTCAGTACATACTAAAAGAACGTTACAAAACTGGCTGTATAAAAAAATAGGTGCATTTATTCTTCCTCTGCTTCAGCCTGAGATCTTGGGAGAGAGAGACTGCTAAAGTAGAATACTATTGGGACATATTTCATAGTTAGGATAAAGATACTGGCTAGGATCTGAGGAGGTGGTAAACTCCCGTTCAGATTAATGAAAGAACCAGAATGAACCCACAATGCTAAACCAATAGCTCTTTATGAATTTTAAAACATTTGGGTTTTCAACTCTGCACTCCCCTGTGGTTGCTGGTTCTACCTGGAATCAGCTGCAGATCTCCCGAAATACCTGGGAGGAAAATTTTTCTCACTCAAAAGGAAGCAGAAAACAGCAGAAATGTGATGAAAAAACCTGTTGTCTTGAAATTTTCAGTCCTTCTTGGTAGGTTTAAGAGGGCTGGATAGTTCAGATCAACCTGGGATAACTGAAATTTTTGAGTCCTTATCTGACCTGAACCTCCAAACCTTTTGATCTTATTTCACCTCTATCGTTATTTATTTATTTTGATTACTTTAGCACATAGAGATCCCAACCGAGGTTGAGCTAAATTGAGCTAATCACTGTACTTAAGTAGGCTTGTCAGAATTCAATTTCTAGTTTTTCTAATAATTTTCATAGATAATATTAATGTTTTTTTAAACATTTTTAACAAAACTACTCAAGATAGTTAACTTCCAGGCCAACTGCAAAGAGCTACAAAAGGATCTCTCAAAACTGGGTGACTGGGCAACAAAATGGCAGATGAAATTCAATGTTGATAAATGCAAAGTAATGCACATTGGAAAACATAATCCCAACTATACATATAAAATGATGGGATCTAAATTAGCTTTTACCACTCAAGAAAGAGATCTAGGAGTCATTGTGGATAGTTCTCTGAAAACATCCACACAATGTGCAGCGGCAGTCAAAAAAGTGAACAGAATGTTGGTAATCATTAAGAAAGGGATATATAATAAGACAGAAAATAGCATATTGCCTCTATATAAATCCATGGTACGTCCACATCTTGAATATTGTGTACAGATGTGGTCGCCCCATCTCAAAAAAGATATATTGGAATTGAAAAAGGTCGAGAAAAGGGCAACAAAAATGATTAGGGGTATGGCATCTGCCATATGAGGAGAGATTAATAAGACTGGGACTTTTCATCTTGGAAAAAAGACGATTTATGCGGGATATAATAGAGGTCTATAAAATCATGACTGGTGTGGAGAAAGTAAATAAGAAAGTGTTATTTCCTCCTTCTCATAACACAAGAACTAGGGTTCACCAAATTAAATTAATAGGCAGCAGGTTTAAAACAAACAAAAGGAAGTATTTCTTCACACAGCACACAGTCAACCTGTGGAACTCTTTGCCAGAGGATGTTGTGAAGGCCAAGACTATAACAGGGTTCAAAAAAGAACTAGATAAATTCATGGAGGATAGGTCCATCAATGGTTATTAGCCAGGATGGGTAGGGATGGTGTCCCCAGACTCTCTTTGCCAGAAGCTGGGAATGAGCGACAGGGGATGGGGCACCTGGCATTGGCCACTGTGGGAAGACAGGATACTGGACTAGATGGACATTTGGTCTGACCCAGTATGGCCGTTCTTATGTTTTTAAAATTTTGAAATTATGGGGCAGTCAGCATACAAAATAAGCATACAAAATAAGTTCTCAAGGAGCATTTTTTTTATTTTGCCTATCCATCTATTTAGAATATCATCAATGAAAAACTTTTTTGTCAGTTTGTGTATGTATGGTGAAATCAAAATTTACGGACATTTATAGATAAAAATCTAATCCTTCCAAGCCTATACATAAGTACAGTTCCTACCCAAAGAGTTTAGAGTTTAAGTTGACAAAAAATAATGGTGGAGTAAAAGAAATATTATTATCCCATTTTCTTTTCAGATGGAGAACTAACTAAGATACACAGGGTAAAAAATTTTAAATCACCTAAGTGATGTACAGGCCTAAGTCCCATTTTCAAAAATGACTTAGGGTCAGATTTTCAAGGTATGTAGGTAGCTAAAGATGGAGATAGGCTTCTAGTGAGATTTTCAAAGGATCCTGAGCACTTGCATTGATTTCAATGAGAGTTAGGAGCCTAACCTGCTTCTGTGCTTCTGAAAATCTCACTAGGCGCTTTGCTGCACCTTTACGTTCCTAAACACTTTTGAAAATCTGGCACTCAGGAAATGAAAAGGAAATGAGGGAGGAACAGACAGTGGCGTAAAAACACTCTGGTAACGTTACCTTGAGAATGTTTATTTGCAGCGGCTGGAGCAGCTGAAGATATAATGCAGAAAGAGCAGAGCCAAAGGCAAATTCTTTGTTTTCTCCGGAGATGCCTTGAAATGACTCCACCTGGGGGAATGCGATGGCCAGGGCAGCTTCTCTGGTTCTGCTACAGATGAGCAGGCATGCCTGCAGTAACGGCACTGGGCCTGTACGCCAACGGTGAGTGGGTGCCCTTATTGTCTGGAACAGACTTAATATTGTCTTGACTTAATAAACTCACTGACATGTTAGCATCAGAACCGTGGCCGTGCCTGGCAGCAACATTGTACTAGAGGCATCATCGGGGTTTAGATTATCAAAGCCATCCATCACAGATGTGTATGGTAATTCAGCTCCTTCGCGCCCACTGGGGGAAAGAGTTCACACACACATTCCCCAGCCCAAGTTGCTTTTTATTGCTATTTCTATGTCTGGAATGTTCCAGCTCTGCTAACTCGCCCTTTTTGTAATCGGGGGAGCGATGAAACAATAGACGGGTCGTTTCAGGGGTTGTGTTCGGAATGATCTATCTTAACGCGGGCTGCGTTTTCCAAACCTACACTTTGCAGTCCAGGATGGAGTGGCTTTTTCGGTTTGTTTGTTTTTGTTTTCAATTGTTCAGACAGCCGTGCCTATTGCAATTGGACAAGCAATGACCAGGCATGTGCAGTAGCTCTTCTCAGGACTCCGTGTGGTCTAATGTGAGCGTCCAGAAATCTGAGCTGCTGGGACTCTATGCTCTGTCCTGCAAGATGGGTAAAATTCACCTTTATGTTCAGGACCCAGCACAAAGACCACGCACTGCTTAAGACATGCGTCTGACGAAGTGGGTATTCACCCACGAAAGCTTATGCTCCAATACACCTGTTAGTCTTAAAGGTGCCACAAGACTCTTTGTTGGTTTTTACAGATCCAGACTAACACGGCTACCCCTCTGATGCTTAAGTAGGGTGACCAGATAGCAACTGTGAAAAAACGGGACAGGGGGTGGGGGGTAATAGGCGCCTATATAAGAAAAAGTCCCCCAAAACAGTACGGTCCCTATAAAAATGGGACATATGGTCACCCGATGCTTAAGTCATATTTTGGACTCAAGTGGTGTATAAATCCAAGGCTGGTATGGCCAATCCCGCTTGGGCTGACAGCTGGGTTTGAACACTGACTCTTCAGTGCTAAAAGAATGAGGGTCTATTATTTGAGCTGTAGCACTTAGGGTTTGAGCTAAATCCCACTGGGATCAATGGAAAGACTCCCATTGACTTCAGTGTGCTTTGGATCAGGTCCTAAGTCCTCTAACTGTGGGCAGTAGCAGACTCATAAACCTCCTGTGTGGACCAGATACCAGAGAGGTAAAAAAAGATCAGCACTCTCCTAGTGTGGCTTACATTGGCTCACAGCACAGGGGTGAATTTCACCAGCTATGTGTAATTCCCCCATTGTTGGATCCTGTGCTGGTGTATGACCTTGGGCAAGTCACTTAACAGAAACACAGACTGCTGTGATAATACTTATTTTGCCTGGGCAGTGGAATAGGATGTCCTCCCCCTTTAAGGGGACCACCAGCACTGTTCACTAATCAGATACAGCTGAGGAGACCGATGTTCCCTAGAAAGAGCTGGAGGAAGCGGAAGGGAAGGGAAGGATGACAGAAAGAGGATGCAGGAAGGGTCAGGTGCCTGTTGTAGTCCCCGAAGAAAGGACACTCCAGGAGAGAAGCCTGGGCATGGTGGCTGGGTAGAAAACCCCAGCTGGAATTTTGTTTTGCTTTTGTGAGTTTGTTGGTTGTTTGGACCATCAATGGAGCTCAAATGCAGGGGCTAAAGACTGATTTGGGTATGGCTGATAATTCCCCAGGCTAGTGAGGAAGGTTGCTTCACTAACTCGTGTTCATAAAAGGCTTTGAGATAAGTGAAAAGCATCCTTATTTTTATTATTTTAATATACATTTCTATATCTATAGCTACATAGATATATCACTATATCTATAGATACACACACACACACACACACACACGTGTTATGTTCATGCTCCATGTTATAAGTCCAGTGTGGATAATACCCACCATCTCATTCATTCCAGTGGGAGTTTGCTTCCTCACATTTGCATGGTGATGGATCCTTTGGAGCCATGCTGATGTCAGCCCGCTGTCGGAAGTTGGCAGTGGAATAGCTACTTCAATGCACAAGCTTCTCCTTGTGCTAAAATTCAAAAAGTAGCTTTATTTTAAAACCATAAATGTTTTATTTCCCTTGCCCAGACTTAGGGCCTCATCCTCAGAAGCATAAGGCTTTTCATTTCATATCAGAGCCAAGTTCTTTTGCTCACATGTCATACTCACGCTGCCATATTCCATTCAGAAAGGAATTCAGGTTCTTTCCCCCCTCATGGTCTATATTTCTTCACAGATGAGTATTTTCCAAGCACAGCATTAAAGGATCAGTTCTTTCGTTGTCATTGTCACACAACTAGCTTGGTGACTGATGCTACCTGTGATACTACAGGGCACATCAAAGCCTACCATTGAGCCTTTCCGCAGCACAGAGATATCTACCTGGATATCTGTGATACTGACTCTGATGCTGTAGTGTGCACAGAGACTTACTGGAAATGGCTATGACACTGGTTGTAATGCTTTGGAACCTAGATAGACCTGGCTAGATGGCCATGGTATTGAATGCAATAGTGTCAAATTCAGCGCAGATGTTAGTGGGTGGAACACAACTGCATTTACGCATGCAAGCCTTGTTGTCGGCTAGTGTCACCAGAACGCCACAGACATGGACTTATTTATAAACACAAATAAAATGGCCCAGGATTTTCTGCTCCCAGGCATTCCCTCAGGGGATATAGGCTCTCCCCAAACATTTGGAAGTCAAAAGCTGAAGGCAAGGAAACTGAAAGTCCTGGAGGAAAATTCAAACTGTTAAAAGAATTAACCAGAATTTTGGGGAGGATATTAAACCTCCTGCTTCACGTCTGGAGCCAACCTCTCACAATTGGGGTCAGGAGGAGGCTTTTTCTTGATCTTGCAACTTCCTCTTAAGTGTCTGGTGTTGGTCCTGAACAGAGACAGATATTTGACTAGATGGCCTCAGGTCTGATCCAGGCTGGCAATTTCTTTGTTCCCCTGGGTTTCTTCCTCTCAAGGGTTCCTGCTGGGAATCTCGATTCTCCCAATAGATTGGTCAGTCATAGCCCAAAATAGTTATAGAAAGGAGACCCCGAACCATGTGACCAGACATCTCTCTGCCGCACACCAGCAAGTGCTCTGCTGACCAGTGGTAGCCCTGCACTGCACCAGAGGGTGTGGCACCGAGCCTTGTGCGTGTAGCTTTGGTGTTTGGATTGCGTTGTAACACTGCTCTAAACTATGGGAGTGAGTCGCTCTAGACTGTGGGCTTCTGCCAGGTTTATCGGTGGCTCTCCCCACTGACTTGAGACCTGAGAGGAGAGGTGAATTCAGTCCCAGTGTTTTGTTCAGTGGTGGAGTTTCACCACCAGTCAGCTCCACCAAAGGACTCCAATCCAGGATAGGCGTGGGCACCGTTTCTCGGTGTCAGGGAGAAAAAATGGTCTCTGTGTTCACTGAATCCTAACCATCCTCCCTGCTGCTCTGCTGATAGACCTCAGCCAGGACCCACTGTCTCCTGCAATGAGGGGGAAGCTCAGAATTGATGTTCATTCAGTCCTTGGAATCCCAACGCTACTCACCTAGGATGAAATTCAGCCCTGTCCAATGGGCCAAGACAAGGCCTAAGCCCTTCCTATGTCTCCATTAAGGACCGTGCACCACTTAAAATGGTGGCTGGCCCTTGTGCTAGGCCATCTGCCCAGGGGTTGATATCACCTCTAAGGGCTTTTGCTACCAACTTGGAGAAGCTGTCCTCTTTGGGGTGGAATTATGGTCATCCTCTGATTTTGAAAAATCAAAGAGCCAGGTCATCACATTTTTTCTTACACCCAGAGGGTTTTGTACCTTATGCTGTTGTCTCCTGTGGACTAACAAGATGAAAATAAATAGCTAAAAGAGTCGATGGTTTACAATGATCCCAAGTTAAGTGATACAGGAGATGGAAGGAGGTCAGTATTTGAGATGGAAAACACTGTACAATTTCACTGAATTCATTTTAGAGAAGTGCCAGGATATGTGTCCCAAGCCTCAACTCAAGATCCAAACTTCTTGTGTCTGAAAAATTGTCCTGGAAAACTCATAAAAACAGGCTTCACTTATGGGATTTCCATATTTACAGCTGTCAAATGGATCCAAAATATGAGAACAACAGACTCTCCCCTGATATTCTGACTTCTACTTCAGGCTCATGACAGAAGCTATAAGGTGCATGAAAATGTAAAACTAAACAAACAAACAAAAATATCCAACCTTTTTGATCCTCACCATTAACTTTGTTTCAGGTGGGAAAACCCTTTTCTGTCTGCACCGATTTCCTGGTCCCTTGTTAGTAGCGGTTGTCAAAGTTTCTTTTCAGTCCTGTACATGATCATCTCTAGCCCTCTGGAGAATTTGGACCAGATGTTCAGCTGTTGTAAATCAATGTCGCTCAAATTAAATCTAAATGACTTTGCCTGCGTGCCACCAATTTTCATCAGCTGAGGATCTGGCCCATGTGGGCCAATGGAGTCAGCCTGGGAAGGGTTGTGAGTTTAATCAGTTCTTGCAGCAATCAAACCTAGCAGGGAGTGTGGAGCAGAGAAAGACATTTCCCATTGATGGAGACAGCCTGCACGGTGATTTGTCATTTTCTCCTCTCCATACATGGACTGTCTCAGCTGCCTCACTCATCACTTTTTTAGCCCTGTGGTTTTTGAGATAGAGGGCTTTATTTTATTTATTTATTTTTTTTCTGTACACTAGGTAATGTTCAGCTGAAATTCACAATGGTGTTGGACTCTGACAGGACTTTGTGTGTGACCTTTCCTGAGTATAAGCCACATGCTCGGGCTGTGTTCATGCGGAGTCATGGCCATCTGCGCGTGTGCGCATCCGTTTATCTGCACATAGGCCCATCATGAATGAATGTGTGTGTAGACATGTTTTGTATGCATATGTATGTGTGAATGTATATGTGTTTCCACATGTTTGAACATATGTACTTGTGTGTGTGTGCAGAAGCATATATACCTACGCTTGTCTATGCACCTATGTGTGGCGCATATATATATATGTGTAATTGATGTATCATAAAATGTGCTTGCAAGATACCTGTGCACATGGATGTATATGTGTGTTTACATTTGTATATGCATGTGAGCTGCATAGTACAAATCTACATACTATGCTGTTAGACACGATAAATACATTATAGCTAGATATTTGGGCATGCATTTGTGATCTGTGCATGATCTTGCAGCCTGCCTTTGGTTGCTTCTGTATGTGTATGGTAGCTAGGTGAATTTGCACATATATACGTGTTCACCTGTAGGACTTGTGTGTGCTTTGCCTCTGTGTATGTATTATTAAGAAATATTTACATAGCACTATAAACATACATGGCACTTTATAGAGTCATGTAGCTCCATTGACTTCAACTGAGTGATTTACTCAGTGGGATTATGCCCAAATAAATGTGTTAGTTTCTAAGGTGCCATAAGGACTCCTCAGTGGGATTGTTTACTCTGTGGGTGACGTCCCCACTCTCTGTCTCATGCTCTTTGCTCTAAAGAACCCTCAGCCTGCCATGATGTGTACATCTGCCTGGAAAGTGTGAGACTGTCTCCAATCGTATATACGTGCTATTAGAGTGGTGACAATTGATAGGACGTGGCCCCCATTATCCCTTGTGTCAGAGCAACGCTAGTCGCCACTTTCAGCAGCTCTCAATTGCTTTGGAAATCCAGCTAGCCCAGACAGATGTGGTTCACAATACTACCTGCGTTTCCCATGTCATCACAGTAGCTGGGGGGCGGGGGGGGAAATATGTGGCTTCATTGCATATGTACTATAAAACACTAGCCTCCTGTGCGTGAGAACGTGACTCCCGCTGGTGACTGGCCCATGCGACTGTACATCCTCCTCCTTTCTCATAGCTGGCAAAGGTCTTGTTTAGCGCAAGCGGTAGAGACCTGTGGTTTTAGAGCTGAAGATCACAGGTTAGATCCCAGCTGCTGACTTCAATGTCTGCATGGTTTAGAGGGGAGGCTTTGGTTGGTTTCATATGCAGTGCAACCACTGAGGAGAATGTAAGCGGATGTGTCTCGCTAAATTGTTTACTCGGTGGGTGACGTCCTCCTCAATGAACTTGCTCTTCGGGCTGGCTGGAATACAGCATCTCTGTACCATGGGAAATCCCAACCCCTTGACATTTCTTTTTGTTCCAAATCAGGATGAAAAGGCAACATATTTGCAGAGCAGAAATTCTGAAATATTTCTATATGGAAACATTGAACTGACCATAGAGAAATATTTAGTTTGGCTAATGTCTAACCCTTTCATCTCAATAATATTGAAACATTGTAATATAATATAAACTGTTACATGATATATATTCAAATAAATATAATATAATCTTAAAATTAATTAAAACTTAAAAAGGGTGAAATGAAACTATGTTAGAATAAAATGATATAAGAAAGTCAAAACAGAACAAGAAAGTCAAGATAAAATGCTCCATTTTCACTTTGAATTGAACTTTCCCATGAAATATTTTGCTATAGACAAAACAGCATTTTCTAACGGAAAACTGTTCCATCATTTTTTTTTACCAGCGCTATTTGCTGTACTGTTCAGCTCCTCTTCTCAGCTAATTTTACTGGTTGCACTTTTGTATTTGTGTAAAGTAAAAAGACCATTTAACATGGAGACTGAAGTCAGGGAAAGAATTAAAATCTCATGTTTCCAGGTTCCCAAATTGCAAGCTTGATAGGCCATCACACTTGGAAGATTTAATCAGAAGGCCAAGAGTCCTTCTTCACCACCCATTTCCACTGCATCCTCAGTTCAAGGGTGGTGGGAATAATGAATGTTGATTGAACCGCGCTCTTGAAATGAATAGAAAAGAAAAAGGCCCATCGCTCTTGTGTGATTAAATTACCTGGAAATACTTTTACTCTCTTGGGGATTTATTCATAGGTTCATAATGAATTCAATTTTGGGGGAATGTAATGGGCACTGACAGTGTTCAACGAATGCTGATTTGACTCCGGAACACGGGTTGTGGAAGGAGGCTAGACAGGAGAAGGTAGTAGATGAAGGAGTTCTACGTAGCCAAGGTGACATGAGAGAGGCAAGCAGTGGGAAAGAATTGAAAAAGGTTTTCTGGAGTCTGGGCAAGGATAAGAGAAGGAAGAAAGCAGTGGGTAGGGAACCAGTGCTGGGACTGGGGAAGGTTGCATTTGACAGGTCAGATAGCAACAGAGAACAGAGGTGTGCTGGTCTTCACTGAAATGGGAACTTCCATTTAGTACCAGCCATTTTAAGTATCCCAGTATGTCAGAAGCAACCAGATTTGTACAAATGCAAGTCTGGTAAAAATTGCCAGGTTTGTAACAAAACTGATTATGAATCAGAATATAATCCCATCATAAAAAGAGAGATGAACAGAGTCAGAGAGCTAGATACAAATAAAACAGACATCGACACAAAAAACGATGGTATGAATTTCATCTTTGTTGTTTTATACAATACCCTGTTTTAAAAAAAGAAAAGAAAAAAAGAGCCCCTTCCACCTTTGTTTTTCAGAGAGCTGGGCAAATAGCATAAACATTTTCCCACCGGGAGTCTTTCAAATCTAAAACTGGGTAGAGAGCTGGTTTTAAAAAATTAAAAACTTAACCTAAAAAGGGAGAATATTCATTTTTGCCAACATTTTCATGAAAAATTTCATCCTGTTTTTCAAGGAGCAAGTCAAAATATTGAAATTTGAACCTTGAAAGATATTTTTTGCCAACATTTTGAATGTAGATGCAACAAATAGGACCATATTTTTGCAAACCTATTCTAAAAATGCAATTTGCACAGTCTCCACTTGTGTTGTACTCAATTTTTCCTTAATGTGTTGGCCAACTGAATTTTTCCACATGAAGTTTCATGGAAAGATGACTGTAACCTTTCCAGTTGGCGTGCTTGTGAATATTGTAGATGGGACAGGCCATTGCTTGAGCCAGTGGGGGAATCGAATTCCCAACCCCCTTGCTAGAGCTCTGCCACAGAAATGATTAAAAGAGACAAATAAGGAACTGATTTCACCTTGTGCAGCTATCAGTGTAGGCACAGCTATTATAACAGAGTCATAGAAATCTAGGGCTGGAAAGGTCCTCAAGAGGTCAGCTAGTCCAGACTCCTGCGCTGAGGCATTAATAAGTGACCCACAATAGATACGTCCCTCTAGTTTGACAGTAAACCACTGAAAACTACTCTTGGAGTAAGGTCTTTCAACCAGTTGTGCACTCACCGTATAGTAATTTCCTCTGGACCTCATTTCTCTAGTTTCCTTATGAGAATGTCATGTGGGACTGTGTCAAAAGCCTTATTAAAATTGAGATATCGTGTTTACAGCTCCCCCACCCCCCACCCCCCATCTAATAGGACAGTAACCCTGTCAAAGATAGAAATTAGGTTGATTTGCCATGATATGTTCTTGATAAATCCATGTTGGCTATTCCTTATCACCATATTATCCTCTAGATCAGGGGTAGTCAATAGGCGGACCGCGGGCCAAATCTGGACTGCCAGACACTTTTGAAAAGAGCCCAAAATCTTTTTATTTAATTATTATTACCATTATTGTTACTATTTTTTTCTCTCTGGTGTCTGGACCTTGCCTATACCTTGACCAAGAAATTTGGACCGTGACAAAAAATAATTGACTACTTCTGCTCTAGATACTTCAAATGTATTGTGTAATAATTTGTTCTAGTATCTCTCCAGGTATCAAAGTTAGGTTGATTGATTTATAATTCCCTGGCCCCATTTTTTCCCCTTTTTAAATCTAGGTACTATGCTTGTTTCTCTCTGGTCCTTTGGGACCTCAGTCATCCTCCATGAGGTCCCATAGATAATTGCTAATGTTTCCAAGATTGTTTCAGCTAGTTCCTTAAGTACCCTAGAGTGAATTTCATCAGGTCCTGCTGACTTGAATACATCTAACTTATCTAAATATTCTTTAACCTGTTTTTTCCCTATTTTGGCTTGTGTTCTTCCCCCTTACTGTTAATAATTAACATTAAGCCTCCTTGGTTGGATATATATGATCCCAGATATCTAAATTCATCTACTACCTCTACAGCTTGTCTGTTAATGATGATGTCTTCTTGCATCCTAGTTTTGTTAGTCATATCAACATACATACATTTAATTTTCATTAGCATTACATGGAGGGCCTATACTTTCCTTCATCTTTCTCTTGCTCCTAATGTATTTAGGGAACCTCTTCTTATTGTCTTGTATATGTTTGCTAGGTGTAACTCATTTTGAGCCGTAGCCTTTCTGATTTTGTCCCTACATGCTTGTGATATTCTTTTGTACTCATCCTTAGCAATCTGTCCATGTTTCCACTTTCATGGGATTCCTTTGTGATTTTCAGGTCATTAAAGAGCTCCTGATGCAGCCATATTGCACGTACTATTCTTCCTATCTTTCCTTAGAATCAGGATAGCTTGCTGTTGTGCATTTAATACTGTCTCTTTGAGAAAGAACCAGATCTCCTGAACCTCTTTTCCCCTTTGGTATTCTTCCCATGGGACTTTACCTACCATTTCTCTGAGTTTGTTTGTTGTTATTGGGTTTTTTTTTGTCTGTTATCCTTATTCTTCCTTTCCTTAGAATCATGAAATCTATCTTTTCACGAGCACTTTCATCCAGATTGCCTTCAACCTTAGGATTCACAGCCAATTCCTCCCTATTAGTCAGAATGCGGTCTAAAGCGTCTGTCCCCCTGGTTATTTCCTCCACCTTCTGAAATAAAAGCTTATCCTCAGTACATTCCAAATACTTATTGGACATTCTGCATTTTGTTGTACTGCTTTTCCAACAGATATCTGGGTAGCTAAAGTCCCCCATTGCTATCAGGTCTTGTGTTCTGGATATTTCTGTTGTTTGTTCTAGAAATGCCTCATACACCTCATCCTCCTGATTTTGTGGTCTATAGTAGATCCCTACCATGACATCACCCCTGTTTTTTCCCCTTTTATCTTCACCCAGAGATTTTCAACTAGTTTGCCTCTCACCTCCTTCTGGACCTCCGAACAAGTGTATATATTTTTGATGTATAATGCAAGAACTTCTTATTTTTTTCCTGTCTGTCCTTCCTGAACAAGCTATACCCCTCTATACCAATATTTCAGCCATGAGATTTAGCCCACCAAGTCTCCATGATGCCAATTAAGTAATAATTTAGCTCAGTACTAATGTGGACACGAGAACAAATGGATATAAATTGGCCATCGGGAAGTTTAGGCTTGAAATTAGATGAAGGTTTCTAACCAGCAGAGGAGTGAAGTTCTGGAACAGCCTTCCGAGGGAAACAGTGGGGGCGAAAGACCTCTCTGGCTTTAAGATTAAGCTTGATAAGTTTATAGAGGGGATGGTTTGATGGGATAACGTGATCTTAGTCAATAGGTCAATAACGTGCCATCACTGGTAATTAGTACCAATGGTCAATGATGGGATATTAAAAGTTACTACAGAGAACTTTTTCCTGAGTGTCTGGCTGGAGAGTCTTGCTCGGGGTTCAGCTGATCGCCATATTTGGGGTCGGGAAGGAATTTTCCTCCAGGGTAGATTGGCAGAGGTCCTGGAGGTTTTTCGCCTTCCTCCGCAGCATGGGGCAGGGGTCGCTTGCTGGAGGATTCTCTGCAACTTGAAGTCTTTAAATCATGATTTGTGGACTTCAACAGCTGAGTCAAGGGAGAGAATTATTCCAGGAGTGGGTGGGTCAGCTTTTGTGGCCTGCATCATGCGGGAGGTCAGACTAGATGATCATAATGGTCCCTTCTGACCTTAAAGTCTATGAGTCTATGAGTCTATGAGCATCATCAGGTCTTTTTTTCCTGATTTTCTTCCCAACAAAATTTGGGTGAAGTCGACACGATTTTGTGACGCATTTAGATTTTGTCAGAACTTCATCTTCTGATGGAATATGGTTCTATCAAAGTTCCTCCAACCAGCTGTCGTTACGAGTACTGAGGCCCCTCTCCTCCCCCCCTTACTCAAGAGATGGAGCTCGAGGGAGGTAAACCATACCAGGATAGCCACCTTCCAGACCAAGACAAAGGAACCTGTGGGGTTAGAAGAACAGAGAAACTCCCTTCCCATTGTGGGAATGAAGGAGGACTGCTCCTTCTCAGTGTGGAACAGGTATTAGATAGAGCATTGGAGACAGCCCTTTGCCCAGTGGGATTTGGGAACTCTGAAGAGAACACCACAGCCCCATCCCCAGGGTCAGGTATAAACCATCTGGGGCTGTTTGTGGGAAGGAGTGAGGGACTCATTCCCCGCAGAGAACTGCACTTCCAGGGCCTGCAGTTCAGTGGCCAGCTCAAAGCCAAAATGAAAGAGGCAAGGATGGCAGGCAGAGGCTAAAGGAGAAACAACAAAGGAGCCGACATGAAAGGCAGCAAAGAGATTCCTAAAGAGGGAAATAAATAGTTGAAAGGCAGATCGGAACCAGTGTGAGGGAGAAAGGGAGAAAAAGCTCCAGCCTTTCATGGCTGATGCCCTGATGACTCAAATGCCAGGAGATTGGTCCTGCCGAGTTCACAGCCCCACCACAGCATGCTGCACTGATGTGGGCTGAGCTGCGTGGTCCTTGGACCCCTGTCTCCAGAAAGAAAGGAGCCAGCACTCATTAGACTTTCAAATGGCAGAGGGGTTTGATAGTGGCAAAGTCTTTGCAATTTTTTCACACAGTGGAAACTTCTATAAAAGGCAAAACTTTGAAAGGACTCGGGGTTTGTGTGTGCTGTTTTCCATGGATTTTTTTTTTTTTAGTATTATTCTTATGTGCAAACAGAACTGCCAAGGGAGCACCCAAACGGTTCTCTCAGAACAGCAGATGAAAGTAATGGACTTCTTAGAGACTTTATTTACATTATTGAACTGAGCAGGGCAGGGGGGAGAGAGAGAGATGTGCTCACATATTCAATGAACGGCCCACTTTTCCTCTCACTGCTAGTCAATGGGCTGTGAGAACATCTGCAGGTTTCCCCCAGGTGTCTCCTCCACGTACATCCCCTTGCAAGTTTTAACAGCAGGACAGTGGTCAGTTTCAGTATAGCCAGGGGATACGGAGCTGCTCTCAGTCTAATGGGCCCAGAGGAAACTTCCTGTAGATGTCATTGGCATGATTTTCAAAGCGTCCACAGCTCCGGATGAGATCAGAAGGAGGGTATCACACTTTTCTTTTCTTCCCGGGGTTTTGGTTTTTTTCCCCCTCAGGTCTAATGTGGAATGTCATTGAAATTTCCACACAAAAAAAAATGTTCTGTAAACTCTATTGTTGGTCCAAAAGATGAGAAAAATGTCATGAAATTTCATTCCACTTTTTTACCATCTTTTTATCCAAATATGAAATGACGGTGACATTTTTTGTGGAAATTTTTAAAATGTTGACCCGCCCTCTGAATTATACTTTGCATGCCTATAGCACCTTCCCTCTGGGTATCCAAAGCCCTTCAGGAACACTAGTGAACTGTGCCTCCCTGCAGCTGTGTCAGGTAACTAAATGGTAGCATGCCCATTTTACAGAAAGGAAAGCCTAGGTCCAATGAGGTCAAGTGACTTCTTCAAAGATACTTGTTTGCAGCATTGTTGTAGCTGTGTTGGTCCCAGAATATTAGAGAGATGAGATGGGTGAGATAATATCTTCTGTTGGTGAAAGAGACAAGCTTTCAAGCTTGCGCAGAGCTCTTCTTCAGGTCTGGGTTTTCCAGTTTGGGATATGTGTCCCTAATCTCTGTATGCCACAAGCTGGGAATGGATCATTTGATGATTGCCTGTTCTGTTCATTCCCTCTGGCCCACCTGGCACTGGTCACTGTCAGAAGACAGGAAAATGGGCTAGATGGACCTTTGGTCTGACCCAGTTTGGCTGCTCTTATGTGGTTAAAATGGGATGCAGGACCATGTTGTTGTGTTTCTGTCAAGCATGACTCTATGGGGACAGGGGTAAGGATTGAACATGGGACCCTGCAGCACCGCCACTTCTTAAGCTAATTCTGCACTCTCATGATTGTCCTGAAAACTGGGTTCCTGCTACCGTGCAAGGGCTCAGCCTGGCTCTCCGCTGCCGTGATTTGGAAACTGAAAGCCAGCCTCGGGAGAGGGGAACCCCATGCCGAAAGGCAGCTATGCGTGGGCCCTTGTGAACTGAAACTGACCCAGACCCGAAGAAGAGCCCTGTAGCTCAACAGCTTGTCTCTTTCACAGGGCCGGCTCCAGGCACCAGCTGAACAAGCAGGTGCTTGGGGCGGCCACTCGGGAGAGGGGCGGCACGTCCAGCTATTCGGCGGCAATTCGGCGGAGGGCCCCTCACTCCCGCTCGGAGCGAAGGACCTCCCGCCGAATTGCCGCCGCAGATCGCGATTGCGGCTTTTTTTTTTTTTTTTTTGCTGCCTGGGGCAGCAAAAACCCTGGAGCCGGCGCTGCTCTTTCACCAACAGAATTTTGTCCGATAAAAGATGCTGTCTCACCCACCTTGTTTCTCCAAAGGTCTGCAGCAAATCTGGGTCAGAGCAGGGAATAGAATGCAGTTTCCCTGTCTCTAGGCCGGCACTTTAATTGCAGGATCGTCTTTCCTTCTCATTCAGAGTCAAAAGCGTTACTGGACGAGGGACAATTATTATACATACAATTATGTCTTAGTTATGTAAAATTCATTTGGTTTTTTTTTACACCTTTAGATTCCCCTCTCACATTCCACTGGCCACCAGTTGCATTTCCTACAGGTATAGCAAACACCTGCCTCTGGACAAAGCATCTGCAGCTACGGCAAGACATAAAGGCTCAAAGGTCACTGTTCACTAATATGCACTGAGGTTCTAAAATATGTCCTGGCTCCTTAGGACACAGTCCGCCATGCTGACAATTCATGGGCCAGCTGAAGATTACAAAACCACGGGAAGTCCACTGGAGATTCACTCAAACACCTGCCTTATGCTGGGGTTAAAGCAGAATTTGGCTTCTATCCATACTGCTGTTGCTGCCTCCACCTGGGAATGGTGTTGCCAGATGGCCCTGCTCTTCCAGGTGCCCGCAGTAGGCAGAGGTGTTGGAGAGCTCAGCACATGTCTGACAGACTGGTAGATGGGTGTGCAGGCAGGAAAGGAGGTGCAGGTGCAAAGCGGGTGACTCTAGGCCAGGGGTCGGCAACCTATGGCACGCGAGCCAATTTTTAATGGCACGCTGCTGCCTGCCGGAGCAGCATGCCATTAAAAATCCTGCCCGGCCGGCCCTCTCTTCTCTGTCCCCGCCCCCTCCCCCGCGGGGGCAGGGGGCCAATGGCCCGACTCTCCTGGCGTGGCAAGCCGCGGGGTCCACGCTCCTGGGCCAGAGCGCCGGGCCGAGTGCAGCAAGCCGCCAGCCCCTCCCCCGCCTTCCCCCCTCCCCTGGAGCCATGCCGCCGCGCACGCAGCGCTCTGGGGTCTGGGGCTGCGCGTCCCCGCGGGGCAGGGTTTGGCTCCGTGGGGAGGCAGACACGCTCCCCCCTCCCCTGGAGCCATGCCGCCCTGCGCACACTGCTCTGAGGGGCGGGGCTGCCCGCTCCCGCGGGGCAGCGCTAGGAGCCTCATGGTAAGGGGGCCGGGGCCGGGGGGGGTGGATAAGGGGTTGGGGCAGTCAGGGGACAGGGAGCAGGGTGGGTTGGATAGGGGGTGGGATCCCTGGGGGTGGTTAGGGGCGGGGAGGTCTCTGGAGGGGGCAGTCAGGGAGCAGGGGGGGGTGGATGGGGCATGGGAGAAGAAGCGGGGGCAGGGCCTTGGGGAAGGGGTGGGGGGAATAGGGGCACACACACCCCAGTCCCCTGGCCTGACCCCCCACACACAGACCCAGCCCTCTGCCCTGAGCCCTGACCCCCCTTCACACACACCCAGCCCTCTGCCCTGAGCCCCGCAGCCCTGCACCGCCCCCCCCCGGCCCGTGCCCTGAGCTCCCCACGCCCCCCCAGGCCCCTGCCCTGACCCCTGTACCTCCCCTCATACACACCCAGCCCTATGCTTGACTCCTTCACCCCCCCACACACATGACCCCTGCCCTGACTCTGGCACCCCCATACATACGCAGCCCCCCCACACCCCATGCACCCNTGAAGGTTGGTACCCACTGTATGTGGGCAGGGCCGGGACCCCAGACGGGCAGCGGGCTGAGCGGGTCCGGCAGCCGGGATCCCGGCTGGCAGGAGCCGGCGGATGGAACCCTTGAGCGGCAGCGGGCTGAGCCGCTCAGCCCACTGCCGGTTTGGGGTCCCAGCCGCCGGCCCCGCTCAGCCAACTGCCGGTCTGGGATCCCAGCTGCCAGCCCCACACAGCCCACTGCCGGTCTGGGGTTCTGGCTGCCGGCCCCTTGCCAGCCGGGGTCCCGGCCGCAGGCCCCGCTCAGCTCGCTGCTGGCCTAGGTGAACAGAACCCCAGACCAGCAGCGGGCTGAGCGTTAGATCAACATTTTAATTTAATTTTAAATGAAGCTTCTTAAACATTTTGAAAACCTTGTTTATTTTACAATACAACACTAGTTTAGTTATATAATATATAGACGTATAGAGAGAGACCTTCTAAAAAACATTAAAATGTATTACCGGCACGCGGAACCTTAAATTAAAGTGAATAAATGAAGACTCGGCACACCACTTCTGAAAGGTTGCCGACCCCTGCTCTAGGCTGACACTGCGGACCCGATTCATCCCAGGGGTGAACCAGTTGAAGGCAGTAGAGTAACAGTATGGATGCATGTGGGACTGCGATTGGTATGTATCTGTGTTGTGGACGCTGCCAGGGCAACATCATGCTGGGTCTGGTAGAAGCACCCAGTCAGACATGGCCCTGCCTGGAGAAGTTCCCAGTCTAAGACCAGCTTTCCAGTGTGTGTGTGTGTGTGTGTGTGTGGGGGGGGGTCTTAGTATAGATTGGGATGCTCAGCTTATCTCAGAGGCACTGTTGCCTAGAAGACAGAGCACTGGGCTGGGACTCTGGGCTCTGTTCCCAGCTCTGCCACTGGCCTGCTGGGTGACCTTGGGCAAGTCACTTCCCCTCTCCGTGCCTCAGTTTCCTCATCTGTAAAATGACACTGACCTCTTTTGCAAAGCACTTGGAGATCCACTGATGACAAGGGCTCAATAAGAGCTAGGTGTTGTTAATCCTACACCTCTAAGTGCCGATCTGATCACCCACAAGCGAGACGCGAATGATTGCCTACTGCGCTGACCTTTAGAAATGGCATCCTTCATCTTTCCAGCATGGGGCATGTGGTTATGCGGGGTGTTGTAGCTCTGCCAAGGCTGGCTCGGAGCTGCCACTCTTGGGGCATGCGATAAGGAGGGACCAATGGGACCCTGCTGCACCTCCACTTCGTCAGCTAATTCTGCACGATTAGGACGTGGGACTGTACTGAACCCTGGGTTCCTGCCATGGGGCCAGGGCTCAGCCTGGCTCTCCACTGCCATGATTTGGAAACTGAAAGCCAACCTCACTTCCGTCCAGCAAAAATCTCCCTCCCTTCGTTAACTCCTCCCCTCTCGGCGGCTCTTTGGCACACTCAGTCTCTTCCTCAGCTGCTGGATTTGTTTTATTCCTCCCTCCTCCCCCACCTACTGGATGGAGTTGCCTTCTCAGCCAGAACAGGCGACGACCATGCAGCGATCAAAATGTGTGGGCTTGTTAAGCCCCAGTGATCACCCTGCGATTCCTTCTGCAGCGTGTTGCCAAGCAGGGGGGTGTCTGAGTGCTGGCCGCTGACCCCGTCCAAATGCAATGCTCATTTATTCCGAAAATGTACCAGAAAACAATTTACAGTGCCCTGGAGCCTCCAGCCTGGTGTGCTGCTGAAACCTTCCATCCACAGAATGCATTAGTCACGTATATGGCTGAGTTAAGTTACAATTTAGGACGCTAGGAAGGACAGAACCTTGCCCTGTCAGTCTTACAGCATGAGCTTCCTCGTAACGGTGCCCTCCAGACTCCAGTGGGCCAAGCTCTTCTCTTACTCATGCCGGTAACTCCATCGTGTCATTGGATTTACATCAGCGTGAGCAGGACGAGAGTCAAGCTGTTAGGAACACAGCTCCAGGCTGTGAACTTCCTCACTTCGGTGCCCTTTCAGTACCAGTCAGGCATGGGAGGTAATTCCCAGCAATGCTCCAACCATGCAAATTACAGCCAGGGCAATTGGAGTCTCCTTTGCTTGGTTAGGCACTTGCCGGGCCATCCTGCTTGGCCTTGAATGTAGCTCAGGGAGTGAAGCCTACTTACTTGTGCACAGAATCGCATTCAGTCTTGGCATGAGTGGGTGCAGTTCCCATTGTAATCAGCAGGGGAGGGCGTTGTAGGGCAGCGTGGTTGCAATTGGCCCATTATATCGGGATCTTGCACACATAGGATTGCACAGCAGCCCAGGTCTCTCTACTCCCCGTCTAGTGCTCTGTCCACGGGACCGTCCTGCCTTCCCATCCCCACTGTCACTGCAAGGGACTCATTCAGATCAGGGTGCCATTTGACCGTCTTTTATCTCAGCTCGATCCTAGTCTAGGGAAAAAGCAAAGCCCCCTGAAAGATCACAAAATTAGATTCCCCCACCCCGCTTCACCCCCAGAGAAGGAAACACTCACTGGTATGAGCCACAGCCCTGTACTCCGAGACTGTTAATGAACATGTTTCCTGCAGATAATGATAGGGACTGGGATATTGAAAGCACTTAAAGCATCTCATTCTTTTAATTCATTAATTATATTGCAATTACACCGTTCTCAGACACTCTCCAGCATGCTAGAAATCAGCCATTCCTAGGAGATACAGCGGAGACGGGGGCAGGGAAGGGTAGCAGTGGCCCCGGAGAAAGAGGGGGTCTGAAAAGATTAAATGAGCTCATGCAACAAGCTAATTGGAAATCTCTCAAGTGAAATCAGGATCCAGTGGGTTGGGGAGAGCTCATGGGGCTGCACTGATGTATTATTTATTATTCTTCGTGATGAGGATAGAGTCTCACCCTGCCTGAAGTCTCCAAGTGCTTGGATAAATAGACCAAAAGTTTGTCCGGTTTTGCTGTAAGTTCTGCATCCCGTCTCCCTTCCACTGGCTCCCAGTAATATGGTGAAGCACTCCACCCTAGAGAGCCCTGCGCCTGCTACAGCAGCAGTATGCTAGTCAGGAGGGGATTATTTTCCCCCTCCCTCTTTACATCGAATAGATCATATTGAGTAGCACCGACTGGGGCCAGGTTCTCTGCCCCAGTAGAAATCTTTCGCACCAGCAGTAAAAAGGGTCAAGAACTCTATTTATCTGTCCCTTTCTGGTTCTGAGCACAGACAGCATAGCCTGGGAAAGGGGGCCTGGCCAGGGAGCTGTACACGCTGGTGGTTCCTGACTGACAGAACAGCTGCCCCATGGCTGCTCTATGTTGTACTGGGGGTTGAAGCAGCTCGTGGCTGGCCTGAAGCTGGGGAGTGGGGGTTAACTGTGGCGTATCCCCTCTTTGCAGACATTATGCCTGGAAGCATTTTTCAAAACGTAACTAATCATAACACACCCGCTCCCCACAGAGGTGGGCAGGTGAGTCTTTCAAGCCCCATCTCAGAGCTGGAGACAATGAGGTGGAGAGGTTTAGTGATGTACTTAAGGTCACGCAGCACGTTCAAGCCCAGATTAGAACTCAGGAGTTCCTGGCATCCAGGCGTGAGCTCAGACTAACAGGCCCCACTTTACCAGCGCAGGCACAGAACAGCAAAGCAAGAACCACAGCCTGGTTGCCAGGGTATGGTCCTGGGTTTGACTGGCCAGGAGGAACAGTTGCCAGTTTGGTTTGGTCCTGCAGTGGATTCTGAGCTTTGATCAGACGTGCTGATTTGTACAGAGATGATAAAAAGGGGCCCTTCTGTTTGCACGTGTTTCATGGTAACTAGCAGCAAACAGAACACTCCTGTGGACGTAAATGCTCCCTATCACCACAGTGCATGGACAGAACAGTAGGAGGGGTCATCGGAGGAAGAATAAGCCTGAGGACATTCGGAAGCTTCTTTCTCCATGGTCCTGATTTGTTTTATTTATTTATTTATTTATTTATTTTAGAGAAGGAGAGAAAATGCACCCTGGAGTCAAAATGTTGTGTTCTGCATGGGCTGAGCATGTCTCACTCTTTCTCTCCTGCTCTCTTATTCTCCCAGGATGCTCGGCCTCTGCCTGAGTTGGCTGATTTTGTATTCACCAAGTATGTGTTGGCTGTTGGAAAAGAAAAAAAAGAAAAACGAAAACTAGAAAATCCCTGGTAGGAAAACCTGCATGCGGCAAGCGAGAAAAAAAAATCTCTGCTCCTACATCATCCTCAAGAGGAGAATAACAAAACAGGAAACACAAAACAAAAAACCAACCACAAACTCAGAGCCCTGGGATTTGCCAGCAATCAAGGTTTGGAGCTATCTGGCTACAACGCCAGCAGCTTTCCCCCTGCACACCTGTGTGAGTTTGTGTGTGAAATAGTAAGGTATAGACACAGTTGTGGTGTTCGACATACATGTTTACACAAGAAGGCTTCTGCATTTGAAGCCAGAAGGGAAGAACATTAAGGATAATACATACACACACACACACGGAACTATAACATTAAGGCTCATGTTAATTGCTATTTTGGTCTCCTTAGGGAAGGAAACATCCACTAAGCATATTCACACTGCAAATGGGATTCATAACAATTTGTCTGAGTCTGAAACCACTTGTACCTCCTCCTGGAGCCAAGCCAACACCTATATTTAAACAAACTTGCTGAAGAAAGATGACACTCAGAATGGTGGTGCGTTGGTATGTTTATTTATAGACGCATATAGTTTGTGTGCACAGACGCAGCAGGGGCATTGTCAAGGAAGGGAAGGTTCAAAGTGTGTGTGTGTGTATTTGTCGATAATTGCGTGTGTGTGTTTGTATGCATGTGGGCAAGCATATGTGTATCTATGAATATATTTTTCTGAGAATCTGTATGTGAATCTCTGTGAGCTGTGTGTATTTCTGTGTGTGTATCTATCTGTTGGTTTATATTTATCCATGTCTGAGAATCTGTATCTATGTGTATGTGTATCTCTGTGAGTTGTGTTTCTGTGTGTACTAGGGGAAGGAAATGCAAAGGGAAGATATGTATTCAATTTATCCCTTTGTGGATGTTTTGGTCATGCCCATTTCGCTGCATGATTTTTTGCATCACAGCCAGTGTCACATGCTGATCTGTAGCCATGGAGTTAGCAACTGAAAATCCTGTCCCGTATCATACAGTACAGGGGATGGTGTGCCATTGATCTAATGACACCAGCAAAGCATCACAGTATGGGGAATGCAGCAACAGGGAGTAAAAAGAGCACAGAAAACAGCCCCAAAGAATATTTGAGTTCTTAAAAAAAATCTGTCTGATGAGAGATTTAAGGATTGAAATCTGTTTAGTTTATAAAAAAGAAGATCAAGAGGTGACTTGATGATGGCATCTTAATGGGGAGAAAATACCGGGTACTAATGAGCTTTTTAACCTAGCAGAGAAGGGCATAACAAGAACCATGGCTGGAAGCTAAAACCAGACACATTCAAATTAGACATGTGACATGGATTTTTAATAGTGCGGGAGATTAACCATTGGAACAAACTACCAAGGGCAGTGGTGGAGACTCCGCCTCTTGATGTCTTCATAGCCAGATTGGCTGCTTTTCCGGGAGACGTGCTTTAATCAAGCCCAAGTTTGGGCTCAATACAGGGATAACTGTGAAATGTTATGGCCTGCTTCACAGAGGGCAGATTAATGGTCCCTCCTTGCCTGTAAATTATGGGAATCGGTTTATCTTATTTTTTTGACCAAAAGCTTTTGGATATTGGCACCTTTTTGCACAACATTTTCAGTTTTATAAAAATAATTTTCAGCCATTTGATTTTATCTGGGATTTTGACCCCCAAAAAATCAAAATGTTCCTGCAGAAAACTTTGATGAAAAAGGAATTCTTTTTCTTTTTTGATTGAAAAAAAGTCCATTTTCTGACCAGCTTTTTTGGTTAAGGTACAAAGTACCTTCGGATCCACGGGATGTCTAATGAGCTCAAGTTTATGGGAGCCTGTTACTTTCTAGTAGTTTCAATCAACAAGGGTGCTCCAGCCTCATATTGGAGCGACTCGAAATGTTTCAAAATTCAAAATGTCACTGATTAGTCAACATTTCAAATTTGGATGAATAAAAAATGGAGACTAGCAATGTGAAAATGTTGTTCCATATTTCAGCCACCCTGAAAGTGCTACAGCCAATGCGGATTCTACTCTACTTCAGGACTCACCTGGAACACAGGTCTCTGGGTTCTGTTCCCAGAGACGAATATACCATGATGCCTGTATGTGTAGCAAGTGAATTTGTTATAAGAGTAGGGATGTGATTCATGTAGCCCTTGAAAGATTTGTGGGGTTTCGCTAGTGTCCCTACTGCCTGGGCAAGGAAGCTAGGAGACAGTCTAGACAGGCTCTGCATGTGTCCTCCTGGATGAGTTTATTGTGGGTATGGAGGGAAGACATGTCAGTGTAGGATATAGTAATAGGAAGCATTTGAAGAAGCTCTGTTGGCTTCAAGGAGGAAGAGGGTACAGCATGGATGAGCACTGCAATTCAGGGTGATTTACACATAAAGAAAAAATGCAGGGAAGCCCCGAGTCGGTTCATTAAATCTGCCCTCTCTGCCCACACGCAGAGACACACAGGGCAATGCAAGCCTGGGGCATGCAGCATTGGCAGTGGCTGCCGAGATGTCTGCTGCCTGTGGGTTTGCTTGAGGACTTCACGGAGTCAGATTCCACAGCCAGAGGCAGTGCTGGAAACATCAAGCGGTCACATGGCAGCTGATAACAGAGCAGCAGGAGAGACTAGTGCTTCCCAATAACTTTTTCTGGTTGACCCCCCCTCCACCACCACTCTCAATGGATAGACAGATGAGGCCTCTTTGTTCTTAGCCCCTACAGTTATCACCATCCTTCTCATTCTCTTTCTCTGCTTATTGTGTTTGTTCTATTTCTTTCCAGCTCTTCTTTAAAAGTGTGTGTGTGGGGGGGGGGAAGGTTACATCTCTTTTCCTGCTTGTTCTGCCTTCTGATTAATCCTCCCCTGGCAATTCCCCTATTCTCGGGGGTGGTGAGGGGAAGGACGTGTATGCTAGTGAAGGTGGGGAGTTGGTCTCCACTGGGGACTCAGAGGGGACTCGTGGCATTCGTGCTTTCATAGTTGAGCTACTGCTGTAGAAGTAGAGAAAAAAGGCTCAAGGTCAGCTGCATGAAGAGCTGATGACTGGCTTTCAAGGAGCAGTTTATTTGCAGCAGTTGGTTTTGCAGTGGGTAAGGGGCAGATACAGGGTCCTGAAGCATTCCCCACCACCCATGATGCTTTCCTTGCACTCCTCACCCTCCCAAAGGAGCATGGCACCCACCCGCAGGCTGGGACTGACCCATATCAATGGAAATTTCCATTTGGTGCCAGGAAGTTATCGCAGGAATCCATACTTGACATAGCAAAGTTTTGCCCATGCCCTTGAGTTATCTCTTCACTGCGTGCACATGAGAGAACAGTGACATCTGAGGCCTGATTCTCCTCTCACTTACACTGGATTTACACTGGTGTAACTGGCTTCAGTGGAGCTGCTCTTGGTTAGCACTGTTGTTAGTGAGAAGAGAATCAGCCCCACAGAGATATAGGGGAATGACCAATGCCTGACATACGTGCCCAGCAGGTAGGCCTGCTTGAAAAGCTAGGGACTTATAAGCTATAGAGTACTGAAGCCTGAGGTATTTACATCTTGCCAAATTCTAATATCTTTACTCAGAGCTCACTCAGAACTTCCTCAGGCAAAACAGTTACTGCTGTTAATTGGAGACTGCCTAAGAAAGGCACTCAGGATCCAGCCCTGAACGATATCTCCTTTCCGTGTATGGGTCTTTGAAGCCATCTTGTTTCAGAAGGTTTCAAGCAGGGAAGTATAGACTTCTCAGCACGACTGAGGAGGATACACACCAACAGGGCACGTACTGGGGACTCATGGTCTAGTAGCTTGATCATCGGTAACTAGGAACTCTTATGGTCTAATGCCAGCCCTCACATTGACTGCCTGTATGACCGTGGGCAAGTCACTTAGACTGAGAGTTTCAAAGTGGCCTAATGGAGTTATGTGACCAAATGCAATGGATCATCTGGAGATGTTTCATGTAATCGCTTCTCTTCCATTTCAGGGGCCTCAGGCATTGGTGGTACCTCCATCTCTCCTCTTCTCTGCCTCTGGCACATATCAGTTTAGTCTCTTAAGGACTAAGATCCTTTGGCCTAACTAAGACACTGGGCTCAACACAGGGGTGTTTGGATGGAATTTACTGGTCTGTGGTTAGACTAGACGATATAATGGTCCTTTCTGACCTTAAAATATATAAAATAAAGAACAAATTGAAAATCTCAACCCACTTTCTGACTCAATTTCCTCGGGTGTGAATATGTGACAACAATCATTTCTCATCTAGGTACAGCGATGGGTGAAGACTAATTACATATTATCAGTACAGAACTTGGAACATGAATTAACATTATTGTAATTACACATGTACATAGTTGCTGTTTCTTTAAACAAACAAAATAAAATAAAATAAAAAATGCAACCACTTGGTCAAAAATGTATCACATTCAATATAAAGAAGCAAAGCTTCCAAACGGGTAATTCAGCACCTCTAGAGTTATAATTGTTTCCTAATGCAGTGTCTTTATTCTATAGCACAAATAAACACTTTCTTGTAATGGTGAGCTTTGTTAATTACAATGAGTCTTAAAATGTGCCCTAAGTATGCATTATATTACAATGACAACATTGTAAATGAATACTGAGTAACATTAATATTGCCTATTAATAGCTGGAGGTTTTGGCAGGTGGGATTCTGGGATTTATGCAAATGAAGAATGTGTTCCTCAATTATAATTTCAGTGGATCTCTGTAAACTTCTGGTATGCTGAATTAATGTCTACAGTGCATTTTTTTTTAAAAAGAGGAAACCACTTACATATACTACAGGGAGATAATGAATTATTATGATTCAAAAAAGAAGGTTTGTTGCACTCATTTGCATATAATGTTTAATTTTTACAGAATGTTTCATTTTAATGCATGCAAAAATGATCAAGAAGTATCAAAATATGCTAATGCACATTCTATTGCAACTAAAGTGTAGCCTTGTTTCTGGGCTTTTATTATAAAACATTAAAATAATTTTCAATGGCAAAGATAATCTTTGTAAAAAAATATTGAGATTGTTCTGATGAAAGCACAAGATGGAATTCTTGACAACTCTCCCATCACTTGGAAGTCTTGGGCTCAAATATTTTTGTGAGGACCGGATTAAAGTCCACTGAAATCAATGGAAAGACGCCCACTGAAATCAGTGGGAGTCTTTCCATTGATTTCAGTGGGCTGTGGATCAGAGCTGTATTCCACAAAGGGTGGGGTGCTCAAAATCACCTGACATTGGCCCAACATTAAAGTCAATAGGGGAATTAAATTACGCCCATACTGAGTACTTTAGAAAATCCCAGATAGAACGAGTGTCCGTGCTCTAATCTAGAAGGCAGAGTGTGATGTGTTTCATGATGCTTCAATGGGGAAGGTTCTCTTACGACATTGGTTATGGTTTCTCAGGACTAGATCCTCCTCCCTGCGGGGTCAATGGGACTTTTTGCCATTGACTTCAGTGTAGGCCAATCAAGTCTTTGGGACACACTTATGATCTAACTGTAGCTGTACATGTCCCAGCTTCATGGATAGAACATAATTAAAATCCACCTCGAACAGTGAAGGATTCTAATAGCATATCAGTATTCAGTCCTTCCCTTCTTTCTAATCTTATCTATCTAACCTTCACTTCAAATGTGCCTATCACCATGATATGTAGGTGCCATGTGTGACGGGTTGGATCACAGAAACCCCCTTGGGAGCTGCCAGACTGATGTGCAAAGGCTACCTCTGTCCCTGTACTCCCTGCCAGCTCGGTGGCTTCAGCTCCCTGTCTTGGTGAAGCCAGACACACCCATCTGCTCCGGCACAGACTCAGGGCCTGAATTACCTGCCCCAAAGCTGCAGGTTTACCTGAAAACAGCTCACAGAAGTCTGCTTGCCTTTAGCACTCAGACGCCCAACTCCCAATGGAGTCTAAACCCAAATAAAGCGTATACAGGGTAAACTCATAAATTGTTCGCCCTCTATAACACTGATAGAGAGATATGCACAGCTGTTTGCTCCCCCAGATATTAATACATACTCTGAGTTAATTAATAAGTATAAAGTGATTTTATTAAATACAGAAAGTAGGATTTAAGTGATTCCAAGTAGTAACAGACAGAACAAAGTAAGTTACCCAGCAAAATAAAATAAAATGCGCAAATCTATGTCTAATCAAACTGAATACAGATAATCTCACCCTCAGAGATGCTTCAGTAAGTTTTTTCTCAGACTGGACACCTTCCAGGCCTGGGCACAATTCTTTCCCCTGGTACAGCTCTTGTTCCAGCTCAGGTGATAGCTAGGGGATTCTTCATGATGGCTCTCTTCCCCTCTCTGTTCTCTTCCACCCCTTTATATATCTTTTGCATAAGGCGGGAATCCTTTGTCCCTCTGGGTTCCCCCACCCCTCACTGGAAAAGCACCAGGTTAAAGATGGATTCCAGTTCAAGTGACATGATCACATGTCACTGCAAGGCTGCATTACTCACTTGCCAGCACACACATATACAGGAAGACTCACAGGTAAATACAGCCATCTGCAGACAATGGCTCTGGTTAATGGGAGTCATCAAGATTCCAAACCACCATTAATGGCCCACCCATTGCATAATTACAATAGGCCCTCAGAGTTATATTTTATATTTCTAGATTTAGATACAAGAGTGATACATTTATACAAATAGGATGATCACTCAGTAGACTATAACCTTTGTAATGATACCTTACAAGAGACCTTTTTCATGAAGCATATTCCAGTTACATTATATTAACTTATGTTTTTATAAAAGTATTCCAGTTACATTATATTCACTTATTATCATGTTTTTATAAAACCATATAGACTGCACGTCACACCCTCCTCCTGAACTTACTGCCAGAGAGTTGGACACTGACCATGGCGGAGGCAGTATACCTAAAATTCGTTTTGGGGCTCCCCTATGGGGCAGACACTCCTGTGTCCCCCAAAAGGGAAAGAGACCCTGATCCAGCTGTAGGCTCGCAGCTACCAGCTATGACAGACCTTTCAATGGCCAGCAAAATCCCCCTCCCCCCCGCCCCCTTTCACTCAGGTTGGGTTTGCTTCCAGCTAGAGTCCTTGGGGTTCATTCCCACCGCAGCAGTCACCAGGACCCAAACTTCGAGCTCCAGGATACATGTCTCTGGGTACCTCTTGCACTCCATTACAGCCAGTTCATGCTTCTGGGTCTTAATTGCTGTGTCTCTTAAGTCCAGGCTGGTGGGCAGCCTTTTCTTTTTCCAGGTCAGCCTTTTTCCAGGTCAGTGTCCAACTCTCTGGCAGTAAGTTCAGGAGGAGGGTGTGACGTTGTGCAGTCTATATGGTTTTATAAAAACATGATAATAAGTGAATATAATGTAACTGGAATATGCTTCATGCAAAAGGTCTCTTGTAAGGTATCATTACAAAGCTTATAGTCTACTGAGTGATCATCCTATTTGTATACATGTACCACTCTTGTATCTAAATCTAGAAATATAAAATATAACTCTGAGGGCCTATTGTAATTATGCAAAGGGTGGGCCATTAATGGTGGTTTGGAATCTTGATGACTCCCATTAACCAGAGCCAGTGTCTGCAGATGGCTGTATTTACCTGTGAGTCTTCCTGTATATGTGTGTGCTGGCAAGTGAGTAATGAAGTCTTGCAGTGACATGTGATCATGTCACCTGATCTGGAATCCATCTTTAACCTGGTGCTTTTCCAGTGAGGGGTGGGGGAACCCAGAGGGACAAAGGATTCCCGCCTTATGCAAAAGATATATAAAGGGGTGGAAGAGAACAGAGAGGGGAAAGGAGCCATCATAAAGAATCCCCTAGCTATCACCTGAGCTGGAACAAGAGCTCTACCAGGGGAAAGAATTGTGCCCAGGCCTGGAAGGTGTCCAGTCTGAGAAAAACTTACTGAAGCATCTCCGAGGGTGAGATTATCTGTATTCAGTTTGATTAGACATAGATTTGCGCATTTTATTTTATTTTTCTGGGTAACTTACTTTGTTCTGTCTGTTACTACTTGGAATCACTTAAATCCTACTTTCTGTATTTAATAAAATCACTTTCTACTTATTAATTAACTCAGAGTATGTATTAATACCTGGGGGAGCAAACAGCTGTGCATATCTCTCTATCAGTGTTATAGAGGGCGAACAATTTATGAGTGTATCCTGCATAAGCTTTATACAGGGTAAAACGGATTTATTTGGGTTTAGACCCCATTGGGAATTGGGCTTCTGAGTGCTAAAGGCAAGCACACTTCTGTGAGGTGTTTTCAGGTAAACCTGCAGCTTTGGGGGCAGGTAATTCAGGCCCTGAGTCTGTGCTGGAGCAGCCGGGTGTGTCTGGCTTCACCAAGACAGGGAGCTGAAGCCACCGAGCTGGCAGGGAGAACAGGAACAGAGGTAGCCTTTGCACATCAGTCTGGCAGCTCCCAAGGGGGTTTCTGTGATCCAACCCGTCACACCATGTTCAAGGTTGACAGAGAGAGAGAGAACTAAAGGAGAGCTCCTAAATCCTTATTTAGGCATTGGTCCTGATTTCCCAAGCTGCTGGTGCTCAGAGCTTTCGGAGACTAACGTTAGATTCTTTTGTTGAAAGCCTTGGTCCAGATACATAATCAAACATATTATTTTACAGCACTCATATTTTTGCTTCACAAACTGGCATCACGTCTGTCCACAAAAGAACCAATATTTCCACCTCCCCCTTACTTCACCACACTTGTTTACGTTCAATCATTCTTACTCTAGAAAAAAATATTGCCAGTCATTCTGAAGCCACAATTATTGAGCAAAGGCCTGTAGAAAGAGATGAGTCTTGTATGCCCCTATAGGTGATGAGGCAGGATTTCTCCTGCTCTCTAGTGACTGTGAATTCTACGGTGGTGGGCCTCCCACAGAGTGACCTGTATGATCCAGCTACCAGAGCTTTTGCTTCTAAAGACCAGCGATTGCAATGACTACCCCTCTAGCACAATGGTCATGGTTGGGTGTCGAGACAGAGGCAACAGGCACATTCAGACCACGTTTCTGTCTGTTTGACAAACATGGATGGGTTTGATAAACTTCACTCGGGAAAGTGACAGATAACCAGGGTCTGAAAGAGCCGGCCCATAGAACACCGCCATGTTGGACCTATATGCTATGGTATGCAGTGTTGTAGCCGTGTTGGTCCCAGGATATTAGAGTGACAAGGTGGGTGAGGTAATATTTTGTATTGGGCCAACCTCTGTTAGTGAGAGAGACAAGCTCGAATGTTTGAAGAATATTAATCAGCATTTGGGTAACACTTTTTATCTTCAAACCCCAATAACCCTCCATGAAGAAGACGAATATTACTAGCCGTACATCTCAGGTGAGGGAACTGAGGCAAAGAGCTGTGAAGTGGCTTATCCTAGGCTGGAAAGGGAATTAATGTCAGTCTTGGGAGGCAGGGTAGTCTAATACACAAGGAACTGAGCAGAGGCTCAGCAGCCAGGTTTGCTTCCTGGCTCTTCCACTGTGTGCCCTTGAGCAAGTCACTTCACCTCTCTGGGTCCCCATTTCCTCTTCCACCTTTTGTCGGTCCTGTCTATTTCAACTGCAAGTGTAACCTACACACCATCTGGGTGTGGTGTTCTGTCCCATCTAGTGGCCCTGAGACTACTTAGAGAGAGAGCTAAAATGAGTCTGCTCCACAGCCTTAGCTAACAGCCAGTTGGCTTTCAGCTCATGTGGTAAAGGCTCATATACTAAGCACCAGAGGTCCCTAGTTTAATCCCACCAACTGACAACCAGGGTCTGTCAGTGTTACAAGTGGGGGCTTGTCCAAGATTTCAACTGGGAAGACTCTGAAGCTTGGGACACGCTTTCTTAGCTAGGGGAGGAATGTAACCCACACACCTTCTGGGTGTGGTGTTCTGTCCCATCTAGTGGCCCTGAGCCCACTTAGAGGGAGAAATAAAATGAGTCTGTTCTACAGCCTTAGCTAACAGCCAGTTGGCTTTTAGCTCATGTACTAAGCTTCAGGGGCCCCAGGTTCAATCCCGCTCGCCAACGACCAGGGTCTGTCGGTGTTACACAAGCTCTTCAATACAAGGACAGTCTCTTGCTATACGTCAATACAGGATACATCACAAGTGGGACCCAGTGTCAGCAGGGCCCCTCTAGGCATTACTGCAATATTAATCATCATCATCGTAATAATATATGGAGATATACCTATCTTCTAAAACTGGAAGGGACCCCGAAAGGTCATTGAGTCCAGCCCCCTGCCTTCATTAGCAGGACCAAGTACTGATTTTACCCCAGATCCCTAAGTGGCCCCCTCAAGGATTGAACTCACAACCCTGGGTTTAGTAGGCCAATGCTCAAACCACTGAGCTATCCCTCCCCCCCTAATAGTACTGGTCAAGATTAACCATATGGTGCAGACCAGAGCTCTCATACGCTTCCCAACATCTCTATTTTCCTCCCCTCTCAGGAATATGGCTCAAGCCTGCTGAATACCTCCTGGAGCAGTAAAACTCCCACAGCACGGTTAATTGGCTTTTTTTGTACCAGGTGTGATTTAAGTGCTTAGCAGCGTGGAATATTGTAACTGATGTGATGGTGCCCAGGGCTATGCGAATAGGGGCTTTTGGTTTGTACCTAGCAATTGAAAGAATAAATAAAGAAACAATAACCAAACAGAGCGGGCTCCTCTGCTGCTGTAAATGGGCTTAGCTCCAATGGATCCCCAAGATAAGCCCGTTCCTCGCTGGCCCGGCACTAAGCAGATAAAGCATCCTGCAGCCTCAGGCTCTTTCACAGGAGTTAAACACCTGCCCATTTTTGAAGGAGAGGGCTACTGCTGTGCATGTGATTTCGGCATCCCGGCAGTATTCCCTCAATAAATCATTCATAAAACAATAACCCGGTGTCACGATACTCTTGGGCTCGGTGGAGAACAGATTTGGGAGGCACTGAGCAGTGCTCCATTCAGATTGCTGTCTCCGTCCTTTGTTTCAAAAGCATGAGCACTCTCAAGTGCTTCGAATAGATAATCCTGCTTGCTTTAACCTTGCTGTATGTGCTCTGTAGCTGCCTTGAGTTTTTTCTCTGCGCTGACAGCTCCTGGCCTGTTTTTCCGGGCCTGTGATTGTAACACTGGACTCTCCGCTCAGGGGCGCAGCGGCAAGGAAATAGGGAGGGGGTTCAGAGCTGACAGGTGGGCGGGATGACTACTAGACTGACCGTGCCAGGGAGCATCAGTGTTAAAGTGATTAATTTCTCTTCTCCATTACTCTAAATTAGCTAAACAAATCCCTTGCTAGGCCTGTCATCCTGATGTTCAGCATGCAAATTGTTTCTAATGAGCAGGGCACTGCGGCTGGTGGCTAGCTTGTAAATCGATTGGTTCTGACACTTGGTTCTCTCACTGAGTGGACGTTATTTGTGAGGAGATGGGGAGCCGCACAGTAAATGATACAGCTCCCTGAGTTCCAGTAGCCAGAGGAAGCTGCCTGGATTTATGAAGCATTTGGAGCGGTGAGCAGTGGACAGAGACCAGGTGGTACATAAGGAGGGCTCAGACCATGCTGCTCCTGCTTACAGAGGGGAAAGGCATCCTGCAGGCAATGGAGTAAAAGAAGTTGCAGAGAAAAGGAGCGGGCTTGTTTTCTAAATGGAAATACTTCCACTTTGATATTGCCACTAACTAACTAACTTTGATATTTGATAACTAACTCCAGAGGGAAATACCTTCAGCTCCGCTTGACTTTAGAGCATTCCACACAAAACCCTGCAGCCAAATTCCACCCAACACCGGGCAAACATTTTCCCTCAACAATGTCTTTCAAGAGAAAATTGGGTTTTCAACTAAACAAAAATGTTCACACTCCCCAAAATTTTGTTTTTCAGGTTGCAGCTTTTTTGCTTGAAAGTCAAAATTTTCCATGGAAAAAAAATCCATTTTCTGACCAACTCTAATCTCACTCCCGTTGACTTTCACTAGCTGCTTATCAAAGGGCAGGACTTGTCCTATAGAAATTGAGATGGAAAAGATCTCTTAGACCATCCAGTCCCTCCCCGAAATGTTCCCAGCACTAAATGAAGGATAATTTCTTGTAACCTTCAGATCGCTGAACAGAGACCACAACTGGCCACTTCTTGTTCCTTGCATTTTTATTTTGCAGTGGAATTACAGACACTTTGTTATTATTACTTGTTCATATGCCATGGGGCCTAGCCCCACTGTGCTAAGTGCTGTAAAAACATATAACTAAAGAGACTGTCCTTGCTTTGAAGAGCTCACAATCTAAGCATAAAACAAGAGACAACACGTGGCAGATGGAAGGCAGTACAAAGTGACAATGGGATGATGCAGAGCAGCATGATAAACAATGGCCACAGCACACCAGCTGCCTAACCATTCTCAGGGGATTTTTGTGGACATTCTAACAGAGGAGCGTTTTAAGACACTCATGCATTAATTAGTGTGTCTCTTAGGATACTTCATCCTTCTTCATTCATGGGTTTTGATGGTTCCTCCATTCAACCAAACTCACTAGGCTTCTGAATGCCCCCCCCCCCCCCCCCCCAACTTGCTTTTTCCCCAAATGAAATGCAAATAAGAGTCTCGGGCTGCCTTTCCGTTATGAGCTAGAAGTGGGATTCCATACTCGTACTAGCTCTTATCTGAGCTAGCGTGCTAAACATAGGAGTGTAGCACAGTCAGCAGCACTGAGTACGTAGCCACGGGGTTGAGGCTAGTTTGTAGGGAGGTCAGCTGTCAAAGCGTAGCCATAGCTACCACGCTAGCTCAGATGAGAGTGAACACAGGTATGGCTGCATGAGTTGAGAATCACAGCCCTAGCTCGTAGTGCAGATGTAGCCCAAAATTCTGCCTCCTCTTTCCCACGTAAGTTCATAAAAGCCACAAGGATGGCCATGAAACTCGAGATTAAAATGATTCTTCAGTCCAAAGGGTCTCAACAGTCTACAAGAAAATAATCCACTGGGTAAGGCAGAGTTGGTCAAAGAGTGAAAAAAAAACAACGTTGATTTTTAAATCTAACAGACCCTGATTCAGCAAACCATCCCTATTCAGCAAAGCATTTGAGCACATGCTTAACTTGAAGCATATGCTTGAATCCCAATGGGATTCCCAAATGTGTACCACTTCTTCTTTCTTGCCACTTTGCTATTTGGGGTCAGCAACTTGTATAGCCTTCTTTCAAAACTCATGATCCTACATCAGGCAATCATGCAGATTGGTCTCTCTGAGGTCCATTGATATCTGGTCTATGTACAGAGTCTTTGGTCTCCCCCTTGTTCATCTTCCATCCATAATCATTGCAAGAGCCACCCTGCTGATATGGCGCTCAGGTCTCCTCTGGATATGCCCATACTAACATAGCCTCGCCTCTCTCAACTTGTCTTCAGTTGCAGCAACCCACATTAGGCCCTTTACAACCTCAGATCATTTTCTGTCATGGAGTGTCCAATGACTGACCATCTCAACATCTTCATTTCCATGGTGGAGCGCATACCCATTTCTTTTCTTGAGGCTGGCCAAGTCTCTGTGCCGTACATTAAGATGGGTGAAATGACAGTTTTATACACTAAAACGTGTGTTTACATGCTTTGCTGAATTGGTGGCTGGAGACCATATTTTCAAAGGTATTTAGGCACCTAAAGACACAGTTAGGTGCTAAATGGCATTTTCAAATGCTCCTAAGCACTTTGATTTCAGTGGGAGTTTGGCACCTCTCCTGCTTAAGCACTTTTGAAAATCCCGCTAGGCACCTATCTTCATCTTTAAACACCTAAATAGCTTTGAAAATCTGGCTCATAGTGAATTAAAGCAATCAGTTTAATGAAGTATGATTCACAGAGTCACATTATTCATTATACTTTAGTATTTGGACAGCTGCAGAGAATGTATTAAAATATTTGCAAATATTGAATGTTTCACCCATGTTAGTATGAAGATTTATGTAAGAAAGTATGTTATCCATTTTTTGTTAATCATTTTTTCCTCCTGTTTAAAAAGCTTCAGGAAGCAAAAACAATACCATGTGAGATGCTTGACCAATCATACAAAATTAATAATGATTGAGTAGCAAATAGTGTAAAGCAAAGAGCCCAACCTGTTTGGTGAATACTTACACATAATAAATCCATTCATATAAAAGCAGGATCGGTTCATGAACAATTTGCTAACCAGATTAAGGCTCTGATTCAGGAAAGCTGCAGCTCTGTTGAAGTCAATGGGATTTAAGCATGTGCTTATAGTTATGTGGTTAAAAGGTTAAGTGATTCCCTGAAACAGCATAAATTCTTAATGAAAATTATTCCTAACCAATAGTTCCACAAGTCCTAGTAAGGACAACCACCAATATTTCACCTCTGACATCAAAGGAAGGAGAATAACAGAAAAAGAATGTAAGGTTTCTACATTTTTTTCTCTACAAATAAAACAAGGGATACAATAGCTACTCAGGAATCCACTATCTTCCTGCACGGAAATTGTGCATGTCAATAACAGAGGTAGTCAGGATTGAGTTTCTTACCCAGTTCATTTTGTAACACAGGTTGAAACTCATAGAACATCTCTTTGGACTGGTTAAACATGGAAGTGATCTTGTTTAGCCCAGGGACTCAGAAACAACGTTCCTGGGAATACAATGCTTGAGTTCTGTAGGGTGGCTGCCCTGGGAAAGTGGGCTGAATACTCAATAGATGAATCTGTTAACTCTGCTGGAGCTGGTGATTGAAAGAAAATCCTCCAGATGCTTAATTAATCCATTCTGGACTCAGTCCTCCAATATACTGAGAACTCTGGCTCTGATCCAGAATTTAAGAATATCTCTGAGTAGCCCCAAACTGTCTGAAGTGTTTTCCTGATTTTTCATTCTGCAGATTTTCCAAGATTTTTTTTTAAATGTTATTTTTGACATTGGAAAACGTTGAAAAGGAAATTTTTTCCTTTTTAAAAAAAATCATCCTACCATGTGGCTAAGCTGACCAATCAAAACTGGTCAGATGAATGACTAGCAAAAGTGCTAAACTTTTCACTATACATTATGACTTTTTTTAAATGAAATGTTTTCACAAAATATCCATTTTTGAAAAATGGTCAAATGTCAATATTTTTTAAAAGAAAAATGTTGACCAGCTTTGTTCATTAACGGTGATGTACAGATTCCTCTGTGAATCTATGTGCTTAAGTATATTTGAATTTTATTTATTCCTCTGTGAGAAACCAGTTTTCCCAAAAAGGCCAGTCAGGCTCCCGCTTATTAATCTCCACTTTCTGAACTGTGGACATTTAGATCTTTGCTTTCCAAATTCTGGAAAAAAATAGTCATTCATCTGGACCAAATGTAATAACGTCAAGTCCCGCATTTGATATCAGGACCCCTACAGAAAGATCTAAACAGCTTCTTTGGATGTCAGTCTGGACTTATCTTGAGATCTTGGGTATAACAATGTGCCAGAAATTCCTAATGCAGCTCCAGATATTCTTCTACACCAAGGGAACCTGATCAAATGTCCCTGCCAACAGTTCAGAAGAAAACACATATTTTATTAAAATTTCTCTCCAATAAGAAATTTACATTACAAAAGCACTGTTATAAAACCCTGCAAAAAAAACAACATCATCTCCCCCACTGCTCCTGAAGGCCTTTCAACAAACTAGTGACAACAAACAAGTCCAGACAAAGCAAGAGAGTCCATTGGGACTAGCCTGAGGTCTGTAACCAAGCCAGGGTGAGCCACTGAAGCACAGGGAGAAATCCAAAGAGAAACACGTGCCCTTGTGAAGCAGTGATTAAACATTCAACATAATTGAATGGAAAATAATAATAAGCCCTCTTCCTCTTGCTTTCTGTTTATGCTAGAAGATAAAACCCTGTGATGGCAACTAGAATACTTCATTAGTCCTTTGGCGATGGGCCATCTTCTTCTCAAATTAGAGGCAAATATGAAAGAGGTTTTGTTTATAATAAAATAATGGTTGACTGTGCGTTGTGTGAAAAAATACTTCCTTTTGTTTGTTTTAAACCTGCTGCCTATTAATTTCATTTGGTGAACCCTAGTTCTTGTGTCATGAGAAGGATGAAATAACACTTCCTTATTTACTTTCTCCACACCAGTCATGATTTTATAGACCTCCATCATGTCGCCCCTTAGGCATCTTTTTCCCAACCCGAAAAGTCCCAGTCTTATTAATCTCTCCTCATATGGCAGACGCTCCATACCTCTAATTATTTTTGTTGCCCTTTTCTGAACCTTTTCCAATTCCAGAAAAGGCCAACTAGAGGTGAGTGCAACCAACCTCCGCTCTTCATCCAGTGGCTGAGATTGCTGCGAGCATCTTCTGTGCATCGCAATGAAGGAGACACTCAATCCAGGGCCCTTTGTGGTCCCTCAGAACCAGTTCTATTGAGGAAACTAAAATTGTTACCCACTTGTGGCTAAGTTGCTAGATGGTGTTCTGTGCTCATCTCAGCTGGAAGGTCACCCCTTCTATAGACAGCAAACTCCTTCTCCTGCAAGAAGTAGGCCTATACAAGGTCCCTGGGCCTCAGGAGCAGCAGAAGTAAGAAAGTGAAGCTTGCCTGCCGCTCTCATCTGCTCAACCCAATACCAGCACCGGGACCAGTTAGGATACCCAGCTCCAGAGTCCTCTCCCCACAGCAGCCACCTGGAACAAGAGTTCCACCAACTTTCTCCAAGGAGCATCCTATGAAAGGCCTTTATTTCCTTGGCAGTGGAAGTAGAAGGGCCTTCCCTGATGCACCAGCCTGGTGGCATGAGCTGACCAAACAAGTAAACTCTTAAGCAGCCCATTGAGGTCAGCAGAACTCATGGGACTTGGAAAGGAAGGGTCAGTGGTGACTGCTGAGGGGGCACAAGGTGACAAGAATAGGCACTAATCGTGCAATTGGCACCATTCAGAGATAGGTGTCCCTAGAATGTTGTTACTTGACGAATCAGGGTCTTGGCCAGTAATCTCTTTTGGGGAGGGACTATATCTTACTATTAGCATGTACATAGGGTGACCAGATAGCAAGTGTGAAAAATCAGGACAGGGAGTGGGGGGTAATTGGCACCTATATAAGAAAAAGCCCCAAATATCAAGACTGTCCCTATAAAATCAGGACATCTGGTCACCCTACATGTACAGCACCGAGCACAGTGGAACCCTGTTCTCAGTTGGGACCCATTGGTGCTACAGTAATAGGAATAATAACAACATACAGCTGTGAGACACAGCTGGGCAGAGCTGGGCTTTAGGTTTTCACTAGCTTTGCCTCTGAAAAGCCTCCAGGCATCTGGACTCAGCTACAGGTCTCAACAAGGATCATTGCTTAGTTGGAGACTCACACATGTGAGAGAACCAGCTCGGCCAGCCATGTGGAAATGCTCACTAGGGCCCAAATCGTTTGTGGATCTCGACCCAGGTCATAGCACTCCAGGCCCTTCCACTAAAAACCAGCTGTTTTTAGGCATAAGCAAGATGCTCACGTGCTGAAATGGAATTTCATCCCCCTGGTGTAAATATAGTCTCCAGGAGTACCGCTGCACAAACTGGGCTAGGCTACAGGGGAGGGGGCTACAATGGCAGTGCACCCCTTATGGAAATAAATCAGCCCCTGGAGGAAGTCTCCTTGTAGTAGCTTGAGCAATCTCCTGCCTTCACCAGCCTTTGGTGGTGTTCTAGGTGGCACACAAAGGGTTGAAGATTCAAGAAAAGGTCTGAGGAAGCCAAACCATTCTCTGATCAATAGAATAGCAGCGCTGATGATGAAGACCAGCTGAAACTCATTAGGGCATGAGCTGGGGCAAGGCGGGGCCATAAATGCAGACAGCTGAAAGAAGGGAGGGACTTGAACAGTATATAAGCTCCCTGTAGGTTCTTCTCTCTCTTTTCTGTGAGGGATTTAAGATGGGGTTATGTTATAGATGATTTAGTAGGGAGATGATCTAAAATAGTTGCTAAGGAAAAATAGGGATTTGCCTTTATGCTCCCTTGGCATACTTTGGGATAAGAGAGTTTTGAGAAGGGACAGAAAGGAAAAGTGATAGCTTCCAAAATTCTGGGGCTTTTGCCTGAACAGGAACAGTAAGGCTCTGTTCCTGGGCTGTGTCAGTAGGGTGAAAGCTAGCTGGTTGCCTGTTTTGCTAGTGAAAACAGTTCAGTTCTGTACATGGATTGGAAAGACACTGAGTCAGGAACTGTCTTTGAGTATCTAGTGCAATGGGATCCTGACTGGGGTCTCTGGCTGCTACTGCAATAGAAACAGGCAATGGAAAGAAAGCCTTTGTTTATTTCAGTAGCTTTTAACAAATACACTTGCATCTGATTTTTTTTAAGTGCCACAGACCAAATTATCATCTTCCTCTTACAATAATGAAGAAGCTGTAGCTCTACTGAAGAGAAATGAATTAACCTTGATTTATGGAGTAAATGAGATCAGAATCTGACCTAGCATTACTCCTCTGGTGTGCTAAAAATGGAGTTACATGGGGATAACTCCAGGATACTGCTGAAAGCACTGTCAATCAAGTGTGTCACCATTAATCAATTTACATGTTCCTACGTCTAACCCTTGGTGTTTGTGTAACCATGCCTTAGTGGGTCATGACTAAGGATGCCAAATTCAGGATGAGCTACTGAGAAATAGGGCAAACACAACCCAAAACTGGTGGTTATTCTTTTAGAAGATATACCAAACCAGCCACAAAAGTAAACTGTTTCACCATACTGGCTAATAAGAAAACCTAAAGGTAGTTTCCTCAGGTATTCCTGTTATACCACCACCAAAAACACTGGATTCAGAGATGAGTGGGTCTTTACAACCAGTCTCCTCAAATAACAGGTTCTTCTGATCCCAAAGGACCAGCCACAAACCCAGGTCAATATATAACTTAAATCTTACCCCAAAATCATTCTAATGCCAATCCTTTAGTATCTAAACCTTTATTTATAAAAAGATGAGTTAAAATTGGTTAAAGGAATCAATTACTGATAGTAATGGCAAAGTTCTTGGTTCAGGCTTGTAGCAATGATGGAATAAACTGCTGGCTTAAATCAAGTCTCTGGAGTACATCCACAGCTTGGATGGGCCATTTAGGCCTTTGTTCAGAGCTTAAGGTTGTAGCAAGGTTCCTCCAGAGGTAAGAAGCAGGATTGAAGACAAAATGGAGGTATTTCCAGGGCCTTTTATAGCTTTTGCCATGTGGAGGACAACCCATTGTTCTTACTGTGGAAAATTACAGCAACAAGATGGAGTTTAGAGTCACCTGGGCAAGTCACATGTTCATGTCCAATTTCCTTCAGTCATTGCAGGAAGCCATTACCTACACTCCAGCCAGCACGTTTACATGACAGTCCACTCAGTGTAGATGGGCATCTCCCATGATCTGCTGTGAACCAAGTGTTTCTTGATGAACCACTTAATTTGAACAGTTCCTCCAAGATGTGCTGGCTAGCTACCTTGTGGGTATTATCCCAGGAGCAAACATTTGAAATCCAAGTATAGAGCCAATACTTATAACTTCACATACAAAAATGATACATGCCTACAGATAGCGTAATCATAACCAGCAAAACATAACCTTTTCATAGACACCTCCCTCAACAACCTTTGTGCAATATTTGCTGCAAATATGTAACAGTGGTTGTTACAATGGTATGGGTATATTTCAATTAGATACCATCAGTTTGCTTTTAGTAGTTCCCTCTGATGATCATTTTCCCCTGAGAGGGCCAGTTTTCAAACTTTTTTCTTCCATCTAGTTAACGTTTTTAAAACCAAGAAGAGGTAATGCTGTTGGGTGCTCTAACAGAAATTCGGGAGGTGAATGAATGTACAGTAAACAAAACTACTCCTTGCTGACTGAAAAGCAACCAAAACACCAAGTGTGATCACTTCAACACCACCTGCTGGGAGCCAAACAAATCAGTTGAATAATGATATGATCTAGTGATAAAGGAGAGTAAGGGAAGTTTATTTACATGTAAAATATGAAAGATGCCTAACACAGTCCCAGCAGCATTGAAGTAACTATTTCATAGGGTCTCAGCCCGGCCCATGCCCACCGAGCTTCCTTTCTGCCCCTTCCTTGGTGCATGTTGGTAGTCCAAATGCAATGTTGGTAGTCCAAATTTAAATCTTACCCAAAAATCATGCTGATGCTAATGTGGGGGTGGGAATAGCTCAGTGGTTTGAGCGTTGGTCTGCTAAACCCAAGGTTGTGAGTTTGATCCTTGAGGGGGGCTATTTGGGGATCTGGGGCAAAATTGGTACTTGGTCCTGCTAGTGAAGGCAGGGGACTGGACTCCACTCAATGACCTTTCAAGGTCCCTTCCAGTTCTATGAGATAGGTACATCTCCATATTATTATTTCAGCTTAAAATGGGGACTGAGAGCAAAAGATACAGAGCAGGTTGGGCTTGGAGGCAGGGAAGTATGTTGCTCTCCCATAACCCATTCTGGTCTATGTGTAGAGAGCGCTGAGTAACACATGGAGGTGGGGGTGTATATACGACAGTGGCAGAGCATCTGCAGAATCAGGGGAACGTACCAAAAAACGGTGAATGTTCCCATGAGCTGTGGCCTGCCAGATTTTAGAGGGGAGACCCTGATACAACAAAGACCCCCTCCCTGTTAGCAAGAATGGTGCAGACGCATCTCTGTGTCCATGCCCTGAGTTCAACCTTGAGGGCTCCGTACCATCACCACCCGCGAGCGCCTTTTGTACAAACCGGGGGAGCGGGAAGAGTGGCAGTAATCCCAGACATGGCCGTATGTTCCTCAGCTGGGAAAAACTCACGTGTTGGGGGGGGGAGGGGCAGAGGAAAGGGGCCATCCCATGCAGGGACTTGTGGTGAAGCTGTGACACCCCCAATCCTATCCCAGCCTTCCCCAGGATGGTCACTGCCTCCAATTGACTTTCCGAACGTGAGCGGAAGGGTTGCGATAATTTGTTTGGCAGGGAAGTGCGGGCCCTGGATGTTCACAGGACTTGTCAGCATTTCACTTTACCTCTCGCAGCCTCTGTGAGAGGCTTGACAGCCAACTCACCTTTACCGTTGCAGGGCCAATTATCTTGATCACAGAAACAAGACACACACCCCCCCTTCGCCCTTCCGCTATGGATCATAAAAACGATTTTACACACGCCATCTGCAGAGTGCAATGGATTGCACCAGCCTCGGCCTTCGGGTTCCTCAGCGGCCGCCTGAGTGTGGCAGGGAAAAGATTGACTGTTCTCTTTGTGACTCATGAGAGATGAAAGGCGCGGGCCTTCACCTGGGCTTAATCCTGACTAAGGAATTTAAATCCGTTCTAATATCCAGCAAGGCTCTGACGTGCTACCAAAGAGAAGGCGGCTCCACGTTTCACACTTCCCTGACCTCCCTGTGTCCAATACTGGGATGGGGCTGTCTCTATACCCCGTATAAAACAGTCCCAGAGTTTCATAGGGTTTCAGAAAGAACAAGATTATCTAGTCTTATCTCCTGTATATCACAGACCAGTACAGTTCACCCAGATACCCCCTACTGAGCCCACATCAGGGTTCTCAGAAGAACGTAAGAATGGCCATACCGGGTCAGACCAATGGTCCATCTAGCCCAGTATCCTGAAATAGAATCATAGAATATCAGGGTTGGAAGAGACCTCAGGAGGTATCTAGGCGAACCCCCTGCTCAAAGCATGACCAACCCCAACTAAATCATCCCAGCCAGGGCTTTGTCAAGCCTGACCTTAAAAACCTCTAAGGATGGAGATTCCACCACCTCCCTAGGTAACCCATTCCAGTGCTTCACCACCCTCCTAGTGAAATAGTTTTTTCCCCCTAATATCCAACCTAGACCTCCCACACTGCAGCTTGAGACCATTGCTCCTTGTTCTGTCATCTGCCACCACTGAGAACAGTCTAGATCCATCCTCTTTGGAACCCCCCTTCAGCTAGTTGAAGGCTGCTATCAAATCCCCACTCACTCTTCTCTTCTGCTGACTAAATAAGCCCAGTTCCCTCAGCCTCTCTTCATAAGTCATGTGCCCAAGCCCCCTAATCATTTTCATTGCCCTCCACTGGACTCCTTTTTGTCCACATCCTTTCTGTAGTGGGGGGCCCCAAAACTGGACACAGTACTCCAGATGTGGCCTCACCAGTGCCGAATAGAGGGGAATAATCACTTCCCTCGATCTGCTGGCAATGCTCCTACTTATACAGCCCAAAATGTCATTAGCCTTCTTGGCAACAAGGGTACGCTGTTGACTCATATCCAGCTTCTCGTCCATTGCAATCCCCAGGTCCTTTTCTGCAGAACTGCCACTTAGCCAGTCAGTCCCCAGCCTGTAGCAGTGCATGGGATTATTCCGTCCTAAATGCAGGACTCTGCACTTGTCCTTGTTCAACCTCATCAGATTTGTTTTGGCCCAATCCTCCAATTTGTCTAGGTCACTCTGGACCCTATCCCCACCCTCCAGCATATATACCTGTCCCCCCAGCTTAGTGTCATCTGCAAACTTGCTGAGGGTGCAATCCATCCCATCATCCAGATCATTAATGAAGATGTTGAACAAAACCGGCCCCAGGACCCTAGGGCACTCTGCTTGATACTGGCTGCCAACTAGACATTGAGCCATTGATCGCTACCCATTGAGTCTGATGATCTAGCCAGCTTTCTATCCACCTTATAGTCCATTCATCCAATCCATACTTCTTTAACTTGCTGGCAAGAATACTGTGGGAGACTGTATCTCAAGCTTTGCTAAAGTCAAGGTATATCTCGTCCACTGCTTTCCTCATATCCACAGAGCCAGTTATCTCATCATAGAAGGCAATCAGGTTGGTCAGGCATGACTTGCCTTTGGTGAATCCATGTCTTCTGACAGTGGCCAATGTCAGTTACTTCAGAGCGAATTAACAGAACAGGCAGTCAGAGTGATCCTTCCCCGTTGTCCACTCCCAGGTTCCGGCAATCACAGGCTAGCGACATTCCGAGCCTGGGGTTGCATCCCTGACCCAAACTAAACTATTATTACACTTCTTCTGAATGGCTCCCCAACCCCCTCCTGTACAGAGGCAATGGAACAGGCTAATGGAGACTCATCTGTGCCCTTAGAAAGGGGGTGGTTGAAAGAGACCTTCCAATTAAAGCTGGGAGGGAAATGAGGATTTTTGAATATTTTTCCCTTCCCGCATTGAGATGAAAAGTCAAAATCTCAAATTTTTGCCAACACCTCAAATTTGAGTCAACTAATAATAATAATAAAAAAAAAGATGGGGTGGAAATCAGGTCAAAGAAACTATTTTGTTACAATGTTGATCTTTAAAACAAACACGTTTAGTATAAATAAACTAACATTTTGAAACTTTTGTTTGTTTCAAAAATGTCAACAGGCTGTTTTGACAACTTTTTTTTAAAAGTTTTTTTTCAACTTTTTTCCAGTGCTCATAACCAACCATTTCCCGCAGACAGTTTTGGGTTTAATGAATTGGCATTTGCCATTTTGAAAAAATTTTCGTTGGAAAATTCCCAACCAGGTCTACTTCTAACCTCTTCCACTAGGGTAGGGTTCCTAGCCAGGCCATGCAAACCTGCCAGGTTATTACCAAGGCCCATGGGGGGGGGGAGGGGGAATAAAGTGGTGTCAGGTTACTTTGCAGCAGAGGCGATGCGTGTGTAGGGGGGGACATACAGGGTCACATGCCCCCCAGCTTTGCAGCTTGGCTTATACTGAGCATGCTCAATAACATTGCTGATGCCAGCTGCCCTCACTCTGCCCCCCCCAGCTATCAGCAGGCCCAGGTCGTCTCTGCTTTACAACCCCCTCAGGGTTTTTGCCTTTTTTCCTCACAGTATCTACAAACGTGTGCGTATGTGGTAGGGACCTGGATGTTGCAAGCTCAGACTTGGGAAGAGTTCTGCATCCCACTGCAAACATTTCACACCACTCTAGTGTCTGCTGCTGCTTCTTCCTCACTACGTGAGTCTGGGTTTGCTTTTATTCCTCCATTTCTTCTAGTTTGTGGGTGATAGAGCAACATAAATGCTAAATAACGTTCAGTGTTTGCCCTCTCCTTGGGAAGGATGGGCTTCTACCCATGATTGATGGCATCCAACATGGTTCAGTGGGCCCTGTCCAAGTTACTCAGCAGGCTGCATCTACTACTCGGCTTGTCAGGGTTGCCCGTACCAGCTTCTTTTCGAGCGTGCATGTGTTGCTAGTGGACCTGAGGGAGACGGCTTTTTTTTTAAAAAGCAGAACATTACCAGAGGGATTATATAATCCAGCTCTAGGAGTACTGAGAACAGCAGGTGTGCATCTCCTAGACTGATTGGTGAGGGACTGGCTTGATGAGAGAGAGAAATTATTGCTTGTCCTTCAAATCAGCTGCCTTCTGACAGCCCCCTTTGCCTTCTCCCAGCCCCTGCCCTTCCTTGTGATGACGTTTGTTTTTTTGCAGCAGTGCTGGTTCAATAACTCCTGCCTACGCTCAGTCATTAGGGGTCCCCTAGAAATGTGAGTGAAATGTTTTGAAATTCGAACCCCCTGAGCACAGTGGAATCCACGCACCTGGGCACTAGTGCCAGGATTTCATAGAGTTTAAGGCCAGAAGGGCCCATTAGATCATCTAGTCTGACCTCCTGTATATCACAGGCCATTAATTTTCACCCAGATACCTAGATTACCCCCAAAGACTTTAGTCATCCCAAAGCATTTCAGTCTTTAGGAGGGTGAACGGGATGCTACAGGGTTGAGAACAGGAGAGACCGAGGAGCCACCAATGCCTGAAGCCCCTGCAATGGCAGTGAATTGATTAAAGGAGATACACCCATATGATCCCAGCAGGTGACCTCCATGCTGCAGAGGAAGGCAAAACAACCAGGTTCCAGCCTGGGGGGGAATTCCTCCCCAACCCAAATCTGGCAATTCTGAGAAGACACACCGCCCAGGCATCTAGAAAGAGGATTCTCTGGACCACAGGTCCACTCCATGTGGAGCTCCATCTCCAGCTATGGCCAAACTGGCTGGGTTCTGATGCCCAGGTTCTGTGTGAGCCAGGATCTGCTCACCTGAACACTAGGGCCAAGGCTCTGACTCCCGAAATCACTGAGCACAGCAGGACCCACTCACCTGGGCATTGGTACCACTGATCCAATTCCACTGAGCACTACAGGATCCACACTAGTGCAAGGAATCAGTCCCTCTCCATTGGTGGTAGGATTCCAACCCTGGTGCACCAGCACCTGAATTCCACTGTTCGAGGGCACACCCTGCAGTGAACTGATGCCTTCCCCCTCATCCCTTATAGCCCTTTTTCCCCCACCCACCCAGGGTCATTATTCAGATAGCTAGCCCCCTGGGAACCCGAGCCAGGCTACCTCTCCTTCACCCCTGTGCAACAGCGGTCTCTCTCTCTCTCTTTTTTTTTTTCCTTGCCACTTCTGTAAAACAACTTAAATGTCATCTTCCTGCAATTACCCACAGAAGAGGGAAATGAATAGGAACATTCCCACAGGGGTCCCTGTCTTAAATGAGGCTTTTGTTGTTATAAATTGTTACTCAAAGCAGTACAAGCCTTTGGAATCACTCACATGTTCCTGGTAACTTGATTCATGGGGCTTTGAATTCAGAGAGCTTGTTTGGAGTCTGCCAGCCTTCTGTAGGTGTGAAATCTGAACGCATAATTCATAGCAGCAGCCCCATTCCCTGCCCCCCACTCCGGCTTGCCTAACACTATCTGCCACCTGGCAAGGCACAGAACATGTAGGGTAGGGCCTGCTGTATCCTTCTTGCCTTGTCCTCCCACAGGCACCTTCCACCCACATTCACTGCTCCCTCGGGCTCGCCTGCAAGCCACGGACTTGCAGGAAGAAATGGAATTGCCACATCCCCCAATTTTTGCTGCTGATGCCTTCAGCCCCCCCCCCACGAACCAGAATCTGATTGGCTGCAGGTGCTAGGACAAAGCTGGAAATAGACATGTGGAAGCTACCACTTGACTCCCCCAAGAAGGTGAGACAGTGCTGCCTAGTGGTTAGGACATGAGCCTGGGAGCCAGGGACCCTGCGGTCCATTCTCAGCTCTGCTAATGATTCTCCGTGTGACCTTGAGCAAGTCATTTCATCGCCTTGTGTCTCAGTTTCCCCATCTGTATGTAAGGATAATGCTCCCACCCCCATGCATGGGAGCACTGGAAGACTTAACGTAGTAATGACTGAAATCCACCCCGTGCAAAGACCCAGCAGGGGACCTATGCATCACATAAACACTAGGGACTGATGCTATCCCTGGGTGGTCCTTGGATGGAAAATGCTGCAGGAGGGCAACATCTTTTTTTCTTTCTTTTTTTTTTTTTCTTAATGTCCCCAGAAATGGGCTTCACGGTGTCTTTTTTGCAAGATTTAGAGGCTGGTTGCCAGGTGGCAAGCCGGGTTGGGTGCAGCAGTCTGCCCTAACAGCCCTGCACCGCTGAGCTCTGTTTCCCTCTGCCCCTCACTGACTCTTGGGCCTGCAGGCTGCCATCCTGGGGAAAGCCAGCCTGGCTGAGCTCATTTCTCCACAGCGAGGGCTTGAGATGCCCCTGGAAACTGGGGAGAGCAAAACTGCCCACCAGCGCCTTGTCCTCCTCCTCCGGAGGAAGGAATTGGATGGGGCCCGGGTGCAAAGTGCTGATACAGCCAGAGTTGCGGTGGCAGAGCTCAGCTGAAATTCAACAGTATAATGAGGGTGTCAGTCATTTTACAAGCTTAGGGCGGCTAGAAAGAGGGAACGCAGCCTGGTTTCATCATTAGCTGCCACCACAAACCATCCCTCCTCTCCCCCCTCCGCCCCAGCACCACCTCACCCCACTGCAGAGTGAAAGCACGTTGCATTTTCCCGAAACAGATCACACAATCAGCGTTCTTTGAAAAGGGGCTAAAAAAAGATATTAAACTTTAAATACCATTTCTTTCCATGCTGCTAAGCAGCTTATTTATCACAGCGTGAGCCCACCTTAAGAGCTGTGACGAGAGAAAGCTCCACTGGTAATTACCGCAGGGAGCCAGCAGGCGTGGATGAGTCACTGCAGTGTCGGTGCACTGCAGACTAGGTAGGGAGAGACAGACAGATGGAGGTTGACGAGGGCAAGGGGTACCAAGAGGGGGACTGGAAAAGAAGGGCCATGTTTGGAGGAACTACGAGTTAGCAAATCCTATTTGTCCCTTGAGAGGACAAAGTAAGCTGGGACTGCGTCTCCAGCCAATTGCCATAGATGCACAGAGCTGGGGGTGGATCTCCAGCCACGTGGCCCTCACTTAGACGTTTCTGAAGAACGAGGCACTCCAGAAGCGTGTCCCAAACAGATATCGCTGGGGCCTTTCAGCGCTAGGATCCTGGCACAGAGAGACAGGCATGCAAGGCTGGGCCTTTCAGAGGAGTGACAGAACTGAAGCTGCGTGAAGATACCCTTGGTTCTTGCTGGCTGTCCTTCCTGTTCTGTCTCTGCTGAGAGACGTTGGCCTCATCCGCCAACTCCCTTCTCCCAGTCCTGCACGTCAGGAGGAATTCGGGCACGTCGGTTAAGTGAATGACAACGGAGAGAATCTAAGATGACAAGCTGGAGCCTACCGGGGATGGGCCGGCAGCATAGCACCAAGGAACCCTGACAAACTCTGTCCATGCTTCAGAACCTATCTACTGCTGTATGCGAGGCTGGATCTGAGAGCAGGGTCAGCACTTGCTTTGCACTCACAGCAGAAGCGGCAGCTCCAGGATGCAGAGAGGTCATCTTGCAGGGATCCTGAGAGATGATGGCTGTCTGCTACGGTCTTTCCATCATTCCCCTGGCTGGAAATAAATGTCAGCATCCTCTCTAAATGAAAACCCATTTTCACCCCCGACTCAGAGGTGCCTGGCATTTTAACCCTCCTATTCTTAGGATCAGGATTGTGACACCTCGTAACATCAACAGAGATCAGGGCCCATTGCAGTAGGTGCTGTGCAGACACACAGAGAGACGGTTCCTGTCCCACACAGCTTATACTTTAAATAGAAATGACAAATAAAGGGTGAGAGGGGAAACTGGGGAAATGACTTGCCCAAGGTCAAAGAGCAGGTCAGTGGCGGAGCTGGGCATAGAACCCACGTGTCCTGCTCTAGTGCCATATCATAGAATATCAGGGTTGGAAGGGACCTCAGGAGGTATCTAGTCCCACCCCCTGCTCAAAGCAGGACCAATTCCCACTAGATTTCCTGGATTTGGGTCCACCAAAGGGAATGGGAGATTTGTCTTAGATGTCACTGGGAGCAGGCTCAGAGCCTTGTCTGATTTAGCATCATACGACAGCTCAGTCTCATCTACACAAGAACACTTCCTGTTACTGCACCCTGATTCATCGAATGCGGTCTTAATGAGCTTCTGACCCAGTTCCTCTGGCATTTCCCTGTAGAGACCCTTTCCTTCTAATCACCACTAAATAACCATGTTGTTCTGGGACTTGACCCTGTACGGACATTCATTTCTCATAAGAACGGCCATACTGAGTCAGACCAATGGGCCATCTAGCCCAGTGTCCTGTCTTCCGACAATGGCCAATGCCAGGTGCTTCAGAGGGAATGAACAGAACAGATAATCACTTAGTGATCCTTCCCCTGTCGTCCACTCCTAGGTTCTGGCAGTCAGTGTTTTAGGGACACCCAGAGCATGGGGTTGCGTCCCTGACCATCTTGATTAGTAGCCATTGATGGACCTATTCTCCATGAACTTATCTAAATCTTTTTTGAACCCCCATTATAGTACTGGCCTTCTCAACATCCCTTAGCAATGAGTTCCACAGGTTGACTGCATGTTGTATGAAGAAATACTTCCCTTAGTTTGTTTTAAACCTGCTGCCTATTAATTTCATTGGGGGACCCCTAGTTCTTGTGTTATATGAAGGATTAAATAACACATCCTTATTCACTTTCTCCACACCGGTCATGATTTTATAGACCTCTGTTATATCCCCTCTTAGTCGTCTCTTTTTCAAGCTGAAAAGTCCTAGTCTTTTTAATCTGTCCTCACACAGAAGCTGTTCCATTCCCTTAATTATTTTTGTTGCCCTTTTCTCTACCTTTTCCAATTCTAATATATCTTTTTTTGAGATGGGGTGACCAGAACTGCATGCAGTATTCAAGGTGTGGGCGTACCATGGATTTATATAGTGACATTATGATATTTTCTGTCTTCTTATCTATCCGTTTCTAATGGTTCCTTACATTGTTAGCTAGCTTCTTTTTTTTCCTTTTTTTTTACTGCTACTGCACATTGAGCAGATGTTTTCAGAGAACTATCCACAATGACTCCAAGATCTTTCTTGAGTGGCAACAGCTAATTTAGACCCCATCGTTTTGTATGTGTGTATGTATATATATGTGTGTGTGTGTGTGTGTATATGTATGTATGTGTNTATATATTTGGGATTGTTTTCCAATATGCATTACTTTGCATTTACCAATACTGAATTTCATCTGCCACTTTGTTGCCCAGTTTAGTGAGATCCCTTTGCAACTCTTCACAGTCTACTTTAGACTTAACGATCTTGAGTAATTTTGCATCGCCTGCAAATTTTGCCACCTCACTGTTTACCCCTTTTTCCAGATCATTAATGAATCTGTTGAACAGCACTGGTCCTGTAAACCTTTCACTGTACTGCTGTATCCCTTCTCTTCCCACTGCCCCAAGCCCCTTTTCCAGCCACCTCTTTTCATTTCAGGACCTAACTTGCAACCAGACGAGTTTGTTTCTGCCATGCATGTTCCATTGAGCAGGTTCCCAGGGTGTGGGACTGCAGATCATGGCAGCCTCCAGCTAGCCTGCTACAGGATGGGCAGTGGCTAAATAGGAGGAGAAAGTAAGATAGTTAAAGGTGGAAGGAAGCCTATGAGCTGGCAGCCCAGTGAGAAAGCGGGAACATATTGTCCTTACATGTCCCATTCTGTTTCATGCTGGGCTTCTGCTTCCTGGAAACAGGATACAAGAAACAGGGTGCTTTGTTCAATACACAGGCCTATCCCTGTGTTTGGTATTGCTCCCTCTCAAAGTGACCAGAACCCTGTCACATAAAACCAAACCTATTAAAGAAAGGAACTCCAGCGTGCATATCAGTATGCAGCAGGTTTGAGCAAGAGATCAGCTGTATGTGAACTTGAGAGAGAAGCCAAATCTATCGAGCTGACACTCAGAAGCCTGAGCAGACCAGTACAAGACCAAAATAACAGGCAGAAACTGGTGGATACCCATGCACCTGAGGGCGTGGGAGGATGATGAAGAAGAAAGGTGACCAGACCATGAGCAGCTGGTGGAGTTGTCAAGTGCATCCCTTTTCAGTATGTTCTCCAGAGTCTTTTGGCCTAGGAAACAGCTGCTGCCAGCTGTATCCTTCACTGAGGAGTGACCTTCAGGAGGTTTAGATGCTCAGTTGGACTTGTTAGAGACCCTCCTTTTTTAAATAGAGATGCCTGGGGGTGGGGGTCAACTATCCTGCAGCAGGGAGAGGACTATAGCCAGAGAAAGTCAGCTATCGATACCATGGGGCCTTGCCAGTCTAGCCACGTGGGGTCATGCCTAAGGCCATCCGGAAGTCCCTGCAAGGAGGATCAAGGCTGGCAGCTCCATCAGTCACATGCAGCGAGCTCCTCAGCAAACAGTTCTATGATTGGAGACCCGGCTATCTCCAGCACTGATCCGTGTTGGTCTGGGTGGGTTGACAGCAACGACGTCCCAAGCAAGGAGGAAAGAACGGCGTATGGGATGGGCGGCAGAAGAGGTGCCATGAGATATGTGAAGGGTGGAGAGTAGACATGTCCGCTGAGATGGAGCTGCAAGGGCAGGGCTGCTTAACATTGCTGCTGGAGGAAAGGAAGGTCTTGTGGCTAAGATATTATGCTGGGACTCGGGAGAACCACGTTCAGTTCTTGGCTTCACCGCAGACTGCCTGGGTGACCTTGGACAAGTCACTTACAGCCCTCTGGGCCTCAGTTCCCCCTCTGTAAAATGGGGATAATACTGCCTGTTCCCCCAGCTGTTGGCTATTTACACTGCAAGCTTTCTGGCTGAGGGGCTCTCATACTCTGTGTTTGTACAGTGCCTGGCACATACTCTGTGTTGTACAGTGCCTCTAGGAGCTACTGTAGCAAATCATAATGTTAAAACATAATGTTAATGCCCACACTCTCCACCGGTGGATAAGCTGGGTCAGAGCCCGGGGAGAAGTGATCCTGGTTAGAGTGCCCCCTGCTGACCAACACATGGAGGGGAATTAAGCAAAGCCGTGGAGTGGAAGGAGTAATAGTGATGGGTGGGAGCAGGCCACTGAGCACAGCTGGGTTTGCAAGGTGAGCGGAAGGTGCGATATCTCTCTTGAGAGAGTCTGCTGGCGGGAGGGGCTGATATGGCTAGCAAAAAAACCCCAAACATTTAAATACAAATGAGCAAGAACATAAAAAGCTTCTCCCAGCTAGCGTGAGAGAGGACACTTGCTTGAAGCCATGAGTGTGACCTGTCTGGGGGCGGGAGGATCCCACACCTATGCGCTGGAGGGTGCCTGCAGTGATGCGTGGACTGCACTTTTCCACCGTTCCCACCGGAGGGCAGCCTAAGGGAGCAAGCCACATCAGAAAGTTTTCAGAAAAGAGAGATGATAGGGGGCACAGCAAGGCAGGGCATTGTGCAGAGATGGGGTCCCATTTAGTGTAAGGTCAGGAGCAGAATGGGAGTCACTAGAATTGCTGGAGGGAGCTCAGTGATGGAGCTAGAAGTGCGCAGCCTGAAATACCTCGGATTGCTATTAGCAAATGGCATTTATATCTGTGCAACAAGGAAAACAATTAGAATCATGATTTAATCAGTACATTTTAGTGAGAGCAATAACAGCTGGATATGGCCTCAATAAAGAGCCAGACAAGCTTCAGTGGAGCCACTTCCTAAATAAACAGTATTAGGAGCCACTAGCCAGCTTGGGGTCAAAGTGCTGGCCGTGCGATTGGCTACTGCTGAAGCAAGTTGGCTTTGCAGAGGCTGAGTGACTCTGACATCCAGCACACTCAAAAGCCATGGGCTGAGTCCTGGCCCCATTGAAGTCAATGGGAGATTTACTATTGACTTTAGTGAAGGCCAGCATTGCATGCTGGGAATGTTGTGCCGGTGACCTGCTCCTCTCTACTCGAGGAGGGTTTGACACAAAGCGCTAGGCCTAAATTTTCATAAACGACTTCTAATTATTGCTACTGTTTATCTGTATTGGTGTAGCACCGAGGAGTCCCAGTGATGGACCCCTTTGTGCTAGGCACTTTACAAACACAGAACGAAAGACAGCCCCTGCCCCAAATTGCTTACAGTCCAAGTATTTTGGTTCCCTCCATTTCCTGGGTGCCCCCTTTAAGATCTTTCAAGCTGGGCACAAAAACCCCAAGCCCTCAGAATTATGGCTCCCTTTTTGAAACGTAGACCCTACTGTCATGCCCCAGGGATACGGATTCAGAGGGAATGGGCAGATTAGCATGGTAGCAGCCTCCAGTGTAATGAGACCATAGAAGTCAGGGGAATACCCAGCCTCACAAGCCCAGATACTGAGGTGATGAGTGTGGCCTAGGAACCTATATGGACCTACAGAAAATGGGCCAAATGCTGAGTTCTTTACTTAGCCAAACTCCCATTGAAGTCAGTGACGTTTGTTTGCATGAGGGCTGAGGAAAAACGGAATAAGTGGCTCAGGATTTGGCCCAACATAACTGACTTTTAACCCACATTTTTCCATTGTTGTCATTATTACTAAACACCATAAACGTATGTGTGTTTGTGTGTGTCCTCCTCCACCACCTCTCTTACTCTTGGTGTCGAGGTTCTAATCCCTGTGACTTCATAATCACTTCCATGATGATAAATCATGCTAGGCATCCAACCCCAGGCTGTGGTCCCAGCTGCTTTTCTAAAAGAAGGAGGGATGGAGCTTAGATAAGAAACCTCACAGAATGCACAAGGTGCTCAAAGTGAGCTTTCCAATTTGTGGACAAATTGGAGAGAGTCCAGAGAAGAGCGACAAAAATGATTAAAGGTCTAGAAAACATGAGCTATGAGGGAAGATTGAAAAAAATGGGTTTGTTTAGACTGGAAAAGAGAAGACTGAGAGGGGACAAGATAACAGCTTTCAAATATGTAAAAGGTTATTACAAGATGGAGGAAGAAACATTGTTTTTCTTAACCTCTGAGGATAGGACAAGAAACAATGGGCTTAAATTTCAGCAAGGGAGGTTTAGGTTGGACATTAGGAAAAACTTCCTAACTGTCAGGGTGGTTAAGCACTGGAATAAATTGCCTAGGGAGGTTGTGGAGTCTCCATCATTGGAGATTTTTAAGAGCAGGTTGGACAAACACCTGTCAGGGATGGTCTAGATAATACTTAGTCCTTCCACAAGTGCAGGGGACTGGACTGGACTAGATGACCTCTTGAGGTCCCTTCCAGTTCTATGGTTCCCTTTCCCAGTCAGGATTGAACTAATGACACATTATGGACTTCGGGCATGGTAAGGTGAGGTTTTGGAGTGAGATGGAAAACAGGCCCAAATCACTTGTGATCATTCTAAAATCTTATAGTACCTTTTTTTTTTTTCTATGAGTAGAGGCATGAAGGCCAGTGTCTGCTGTGGATTGCATTCCTCCTACTTCAATCCTACCCACCCTTCAGTTTCACCCAGAAGTTATTCCTCTCCACCCACCCAAAAATCTCAGCTGTGTAGGTGAAAACTGTCGTCTGCCTCTCGCCCCGAAGGATGCTGCATTTCAGAGCAGGTTGGGAGTGATCCTTTCATATACCATCTGCAAAGTGCTGGGGGATCTGGCAGCAGGAAAGGCACTACGTGAAAGTAAAGTATTATGGCATAAGTAGAAAAAAGAGCACTTTGTGGTTTGGACAGAGTCCGAGATGACACTTTCTTCCTGGGAGAGACTGTGTCTCAATTTAACTATTGCAGGGAGAAGAGCCGTATCTCACTGTGGCATGAAGAGCAAAATGTCATTTGCTTGCAGTGATATCTTCATGGAGAGGCTTTTACTGAGATGCGCCAGGGTGCACAGAAAAGGAGAGACTGAATAAAAAGATACATGACTTTTGTCCCAGAGGTAGGTTGGCTCTGTGGTTAGGGTACCCGCATGGGACTTAGGAGACTCTGGTTTAATTCCATGATCTGCCCCTGATTTCTGTGTGACTTTGGGCAAGTCACTTGGTCTCTCTGTGCCTCAGTTCCCAGCTGTAAAATGGGGATAAACAGCACTGCGCTGCCTCTCAGGAGTATGGTGAGGCTAAACACATTAAAGATTGAGAAATGCTCAGAAACTACGATAATGGGATCCCGTAAGCACCTAAAAAAGATTCTTGTGACCAAATAGCCAGATGCGCTGAAACCATTCTAATGCTGACACTGGCTACTGTGGCACTGCTTAGGGAGATGACTGCAACCCTCTTTGCTTCAAACCTCATCCACTTAATCCATTCCCACTTCAGATTCTGCTCCCTGGACATCTAAGTCCGTCCTTGTCAGCAATCACTAGCATCCAACAGTACCCAAATTCCCTTTGGGACAGTGCAGAATTGATCGGCAGATAGTCAATGCATCAGGGAACATCCCAAAATAAAAGATCACTGGAAATAAGTCTGCCTAGTTGAGTAGCATCCAAACCACTGGTTGGCTGACACAAAACTTGCATTGGAAAATGAGTGAATATTGCCTACGTCATGGCAGAACAAAAGCTCTTTTATCCTAAAGGTTGTTTCCCAGTGCCCCTGCTTGCCATATGTCCCAAGAAAAATGTGTCTCCCCCTGTTTCTGCCTTTGGGCACACAAATCTACAGGGTCCACCACCTTTCAGAACCAGAGCAGAGTAGTAAAGCCGGTCTGAATCCAGTTCTGATACCAGCTTATGGCAACCAGGGGTAGATGGGTGGCCTGTGTGATTCACGAAGTCAGACTGGATGATCTAATTGTCCCCTCTGGCCTTAATCTAGCCTCTCATGAACATCTCTAAGCAATACAGTATCAAATTCATCCTTTGGTGTGACTCCAGCATCATCAATGGACTTTACCTAAGAGGAATTTGGCCCATTCTCTTTTAGCATCTGCTTCCAATGTCACATGTTTAGTCATTTCAATCTTGGTTCAACTTAACTCTTGATAACTCTGTCTGAAGGATGTTGGGGCAAATTCCTGGCCGGTCTGGGATACACTGAGAAGTAATACAATGTCTTCCGAAAAGACAGCTCTGGCGTCCTTTCCGATCCCAATGGCTCATAAAATCTAAACCAGGCACCCCAGTATTGCTAGATGTCACAATCATATGAACAGATTCTGCTGTCAGCTAGGCCTGCCAACCCCTCCTTCCAACAGAGCCCAGATCTGTTCCCTTTCTGGACATGTTGGCGCAATCCCCGTCTCGTTTTCTCTGGTGCTTTGGAAAGGAGCAGACTAAAGGCTATAGGGTAGAGATCTAATGCTTGCTACGGCCGATAGAGCACTGTGCAATGTAAGGATTTAGCTCACTATAGGGAAAATAAGACCCATACCAATACATCAGAAGCAGGGAGCAATGTAACAGCCGTGTCCTACATGCTCACAAGACAAATGCAAACACGGTAAAGAACAAGGCCCATCTGTTTGTCCAGCTCTTGAAAGGACATGGCCCAGAGGCAGGTCAGCACAAGCTCGGTGGCTGTTGGAACAGCTCCAGGAGGCAGTGGTGGCAGGAAGGGGATTTCAAAGGGGTGAGCAGAGCTCCTCGAGCGTGATGGGTGCATTTTTCAGCTGCTGCTTCAGCACGTTCCTGGCTTGCCTGCCATTTGGTCTTTCAAGCAATTTACATCCAAATGCAAGTGGAGAAATCATTTGACAAGCTTCATCCCTAGATGTTGGCAGATTCCCAAGAATGACTTTGCTACTCAAAGATTATGTTTACAGTGAAATGATTTAGGGATTGAGGGATTATCCACCATGGGCCCACAGCCCAACACCTCCATAAGTACCAAATGCCTAATGATTCCTGACAGCAGGAATCAATCACCAGAGCTGGAGGGTTTTTGTTGTTTTTTTTTCCCCTTCTCTCTCTCTCTCTCATTTTTTCTTGGGTGAAACAAAACTGTTCTGGTTCCACTGCTCAGGCTCAAATAATACTGTCTACAAATCATTAATAAAAGCAATTGGATGACTTACATTCAGTATTATAAGGGCCAGAGCAATAAAACAAGGCTTTAGTTTGTGAATAACACACACCCGACGCTATCTTTTATAGATACGGCGTCTATGGTAATTTGTCTACACACAAGCCATACAAATTGCAGCTGGGTGCACTTCAATGTATCATTACAAAATGAAATCCCTCTGCCCTGCCACCCCGCCCAAAACCACCGTCAGCTGGGTCGTTCCACCAGTAAGACCAGCGCATGAGGAAATGACTGCAGTCCAAATGCTCGGTGTCCAAGTCCAGGGGCAGGATCTCCACATGCACCATGCTGAGCACTTTCGAAAATCTGGCCCTAAATAGCCGCTCTTGAGCCAAGAGCTTTTAAGGAGGGGAACTAACAGTTGGTGAAGGCCCCGACTCTTGTAAGCAGCGCCAGGCCCCCAGCACCCCAACTGACTTCAAAAGAAAGCAAAGCCCCCATGCTAATTATTGAGTTGGATGGATAGGCGCACAAACAGTGCCTCCAGTTCCTAGATTGTAAGACCAGAAGGGGGCGCTGTGATCATTGTGTCTGACCTCCAGAGCAGCCTGCTGGTTATTTAAAATTACAGCTCATAAATACACACATGAGCGCCACTGTTATGAAAGAACATACTAACCACCCCAGACCACGCCCCTCCCCACTAGCCCTCTTCAAAGCCTCTCTCCCTCCCTGAAAATGTGCATCAAAGAAATCGTCGTGACTATTTTCTTTCCCAACCAGCTCTCTGCATGAGGCTGTTCACACAAAACTTATTTCTCTTACATAAATATTGATAAACGATTAGCCAAATGATTCCGGTGTATTTCCAGGCATTCCGGCCAAAGAGTCTGAGTCTGAAACAGTCACTTGATTACAGGAGCCATGGGATTTACATGAGCACAAGCCTGGAAGTCAAGAGTTCTAGATTCCATTCCCAGCTCTGCCACTGACTTCCTATGAGACCTGAAAGTCATTTCACCTCTCCGTGCCTCAGCTTACTCACACTGTACCATGAAGTCACAAGGCCCACCGGATAGGTGGTGCGGTGGGATTGCAGTGGAGCTTTGGAAATGTAAAGTGCTGCACGAGGGCCAAACATTATATAGTATTTGCAAATCACATTGTGGGGGCAGGTGCTGTAGAAGAAGTGAGGTTTATTGCAATAAACAAAACAGGAGCAATGGACAGACTGAAACAGCGGACCCCTTTGACTGGGTTCAGCCAATGGTATTTGTTCAGTCATTGAATGCTATGGAAACTCCCCTTCCCGTGTGTCACCTGGATCAAAACCCTAGTCAAACCCCTGGGGCAGCTCAGAGCGGATGTTCTTTTTAATTCCAGTGCTTTTCAGAATCCTGAACCCGATAGGTCCTCATGTCCCTCTCGCCTCCTGGTGGGATTCTTCCCTTAATTACCATATTGATTTGATATGTTTAATATCATTTAAAACAACAAACGATGGAGCTCCCACTATTCCCAATGGGAGACTATGCCACCCTCTAACACTGGTAGGAATCCTTCACTGGTATCCAGCCTGAATTTCCCTGTGCTTAATTCCATCTTGTTATTGCCCTCTTCCATGGACCACCCTAAGCAATTCCTCTCCCTGTGGTGTCCTCACCTTACCAATACTGTACAACCCTAACCCTAATCCCCTTTTCTACTGTGGGCTCATTCGCCAGTGCTTCGTAGGCTGGGGGAACATGCAAGGAGCCCTTTGTATGGCTAACCCGATGGCCTGCCACATTTGCATCCCCTGCCCGTGGGGGTGCTGTGCCTGCTTCCTACATGATCCCCCCTGGGGTCATACAGCACCCCAGAGGAGATGGGGAGGAAGCAGGGCTGTGGCCCCTTTTCAGCAGTCTGTGGGATTACAGGGCTCAAACCTCCACCCTCCTAAGGGATACTGCCGTATGTGCAGTCCCCCAGGGTGCCAAGATCACTCCAACAGGGGTTCTGCATCCCTGAGGCACTAACCCTCCCAGAGCTGCCCAATAGGTAGGGCCCTACCAAATTCACAGCCATGAAAAACATGTCATGGAGCGTGAAATCTGGTCTCCCCTGTGAAATTTGGTCTTTTGTGTGCTTTTACCCTCTACTATACAGATTTCACGGGGGAGATCAGCGTTTCTCAAATTGGGGGTCCTGACCCAAAAGGGAGTTGGAGGGGGGGTGTTGCAAGGTCATTTTAAGGGGGTCGCAGTACTGCCACCCTTACTTCTGCACTGCCTGCAGAGCTGGGTGGTTGGAGAGCGGTGGCTGTTGGACGGGCACCCAGCTCTGAAGGCAGCGCCCTGCCAGCAGCAGCACAGAAGTAAGGGTGACAATACCATACCATACCATCCTTACTTCTGCGCTGCTGCCTTCAGAGCTGGACGGCCAGAGAGTGACGACTGCTGGCTGAGGGCCCAGCTCTGCGAGCAGCAGCACAGAAGGAAGGGTGACAATACCATACCCTGTCACCCTTACTCCTGTGCTGCTGCCTTCAGAGCTGGACGGCCAGAGAGTGACGACTGCTGGCTGAGGGCCCAGCTCTGCAAGCAGCAGCGCAGAAGGAAGGGTGACAATACCAGACCAGGCCATCCTTCCTTCTGTGCTGCTGCTGGCGGCGGCTCTGCCTTCACAGCTGGGCTCCCAGCCAGCAGCTGCTGCTCTCCAGCTGCCCAGCTCTGAAGGCAGCGCCGCCATCATCAGCAGCAGAGAAGTACCACAACCCCCCCACCTACAATTACCTTGTGACGTGTGCGCGCACGCACACACACACACACAACTCCTTTTTGGGTCAGGGCCCCTACAATTATAACACTGAAATCTCAGATTTAAATAGCTGAAATCATGAAATTTACAATTTTTAAAATCCCATGACAGTGAAATTGACCAAAATGGACCGTGAATTTGGTAGGGCCTTACTAATAGGGTTCCTATTACATCCTGCTCAGGCCCATGGCTACGTGCTACAGTCTGGGCCTTAGTCATCCTTCAGCCAAGCTGTACGTATTTACTGCTTGACCCATTTGTAGGTTTAACCCTTATGCCCTCTCCTACTGGTGTTGGAGCCCTTAACCACCTGCATTAGAGAGAATATCAGGGAGCAGTGACTGGAGGTGGGCAGGTGGAGGGAGGATCCATGCTCTGATATGTTTCCAAACCCACACAGAACCCACTCCTTAGTTTTTCACCACCACTGAGGAACTTGGAGATCTTTCTGGATATAAAACTAATGTTACAGAAGCCTAAGCAATTAGCGCTAACTGGACAGAAACCAGCCGGTGTTGCTTTTAACACAATAGATGAATGGAACCAAACCAATAAATAACAACTAGAAGTCATCCAATACTATTTGGGAATGCAAACAGCACTGGAAATCAAAAGGTATCACCATGGTGTCTTGGCCAAACTCTCATCAAGGTAATTACTTCCTGTCCACCTTGGGCTTACAGAAGGATACAGGAGCAAAAAAGTGGCTGGAATAAGAGCCCAAGAAAGGGAGCTGTGAAGAAGGATTTGAAAGAGAAGAGCAAGGTCTCTTGATGCTCAGAAAGAGAGAGGCAAAAAAAACCCAACCTCGTGTCCTGAGAATGAGGAAACAAAAAGAGGAGCAAGCAGAGCATAGGGCATGGGAAAGGCAGAGCAGCAGATGAGAGCTGGGATGCAGGCAGGAAGAGTGCTCTGGAAGGAGAGGAATTAGATGAGCCTGAATGTGATGCAGAAAGAAAGAGGAAGCAGGGTCAGAAGGGACCATTATGATCATGTCTGGCGTCCTGCAGAACCCAGTCCATAGAACATCACCCAGTGACTCCAGCATCAATCTCAGCAACTTATGCTTTAGCTCAAACACACATCTCTTGGAAAGAGCCAGCCAGCCAGTCATGAGCTGCAGAATCCACCGTACCCCTTGGGACGCTGCTCTGAGGATTAATTGCCCTAACTGTTAAAATGTGCATCTCATTTCCCATTTAAAAAATATATGGAGATATACTTATCTCGTAGAACTGGAAGGGACCCCAAAAGGTCATTGAGTTCAGCCCCCTGCCTTCACTAGCAGGACCAAGTACTGATTTTGCCCTAGATCCCTAAGTGGCCCCCTCAAGGATTGAGCTCACAACCTTTGGTTTAGCAGGCCAATGCTCAAACCACTGAGCTATTCCTCTTTTGATTCTGACTTCCAGCCTCTGGATCATGGTACGCCATGGCTGGGTAGAAGGGTCTGCTGAAAAACTTGCAGCAAGCGGAGCTACTGAGGCATACCGTTGGCACTTCAGTAGAAGAGAGAGGAAAGGGACGGGTTTCGATGAGGAGTGATGGTGGAGTTAAGCATGTGGGGAAAAGAAAAGGTGTGGAAGAAGAGGTGGGAAGCGGAGCTTTTGAGAAAGCAGTGCTACATACAGGGGTTGAGAAGCAGAGCCAAGACTGGACAGAAGGGAAGATATCCGATTAGGTAGGTAATTTGTGAGCCGTTAGCTAATAAAAGCATGGGAGCTGCTGAGGTCACCTTAATGAAGAAGAAGGTAAGGACAGACTGCTCAGGAGCATCAAGAGAGTGGGGGGGGAGAGCCTGCTGAATATTATGTTGAAGCAAAATAGGAAGAGAACCAGGAAAGTCCAGATGCTTTATTTGGTCTCTAATTTCTACAATTAAGGAAAAACACAAAGTATGACAAGATGGGAGCCATCAGGCACGAATCTGGAAGATGTATTTGAGAGCACTGGGTTTAACAGCTTTACACAAATGTGGCAGAGAAATGTGACTTAGGCAAATGTGACTTTTCCAAATATTAACCAATCAGACCCAATTTAAAATCCCAAAGCTAACCATGGCACACAAAGAGAGATTTTGTCCTTCTGAGCAGCTCATTATTCCGAGGCACAGAAACACCTCCACTAATGAAAGACAAATTGCCCAGAGACACTCATTCTTGGCTGACTAACTCCAAGGACATAAAGAATCTATTAAGTACAAAACTTGGGAACAAGAAACACAACAGGGAATCCCTGGAAAGACCCACAAAAATCTACACAAACTACAACAACTTCACTGCCTTGGCAAGAATTTTCAGTGGCAAACTATAACTGGATCCTTCTGCAGCCCCTTAATCAGGCAGAGAGTGTAAACCAGGCATCCTGAATGTATCAGTGGTCAGCAAGATTTGAACTCCTTGCTGACTACTGGGACGTGAAGTTCATGCCCTGGGTCATTTGCAAGGTAATTTCCCCTAGCTTTGCAATCAACTCTCACCTTTGGTCTACGACCTCAATTCTGCGAGTGGTTAATAGTGTCCATAAAAAGTAATACGAGGGTAAAAAATAATATCTGAATTTGAGTAGATTTACTGGAATTTTATTAATTTATAAATGTTGAAGGTTATACCATATGTCACTGGAAAGTAATTTTCTCTGGATGTGCAATAAGGGCTGAGATTTGATTTATGACCTAAATATTGCAAGATATTAATAAAATCTCCATACCAGCTGGCAATATACCGGTGAACAAATGTACCTTTTTCATGGTAGCTTTGCTAGAATTTTCTTTTAATTTACATGGATAAAGTCAATCAGTGGCACCCATTAATTTTCAAACTATAAATTACTTATATGGACTATACCCATTCCTCAAACAGCAAGCTGTGTTATTTCAATACAAAATGGATTTGAAATGTTACCAAAACCTGTTGGGGGGATAGTAAGCAATGTGGTGCTTATACCCATATCTGTTAGGGATGTCCAGAGATGACATGTTTGTAGAAGCAGATGCTGTTTTGGATCCCATGGGATCCAATTTATATGTTGTTGGGAAAATGTCTGAGATCTGCAAACAAATAAAGGGAAAATGTATATTCCAAATTCTGGTTATCGAAGCTAACAAATGCATCCCATCACGCTGGTTATAGAAAGGGCTCTTTTACAATTGCAGGGAGGAAATGCAAAATGAAAAGCGAATAGCAGCCACTGCATTAAAATTTTATCTGAAACGTAGCAGTCCCCAAAACTTTTTCTGGAGTTGGCACATTCAGTTGGAGTTGACGATTCCCCCGTGACTACATTAAGTGTAATGACTCCCCAGATGTCCTGACGATTCCTTCAGAGAGGTTATATACTGGATAAAATAACACCTGCATTCTTACCTCTGATATGAGAGTTATACACAAAACATATGCCTGGCTATCAGCGCATCAAATCTCTACTCCAATTACTTTTGGACCTATCGGTACGTACCAAGTAGTAGAGCAGGTCACAAATCAGAATTTCCATCCTGCAGGAAATTCCAGTATTTCAAAGAGTTTTTTCACCCTGACTCAGGAGGTACCACAGTCACATGACTCCCCGATGCGCCCCATCAGCTCAACCACAGGGGAGACCATAGTGCATCACGGAAGATAAAGTCCAGCAAGGGAGTCCAGCCCCTAGAGAAAGACGGGGGCATATGTGGTACCCGAACCACCACTCCCATGTGACCCTGCAGCAGCTCAGGCAGATTAACATCGACCTGACACAGAACAGAATATATCATTCTGATTTTCCTGACACCATTTTTTTGGGGGGGAGGGGGTCAATTTAAGGGCCCTTTACACAGCCAGTGCAGTATAAAGTGGTCTTAGTGTAAATGAGACTCAGGGCCCCGGCTGCCCACTGTAGTAGTAAGGCAGGTAAGCAGCCTTTAAAGGCACAGTAACATGCACTTTGCTTCATTGTTCCGTAATGTTCTTGGCTTTCTGCTGTTGCTAGAGAGAACATCAGGAATCAATACCAGACCCAAGTGTGTGTTCAGAATACATTCTGGTTGCTTTGAATCACTACATACACAAATCTGACCTTTGGGTCAGTCGTGCCTTTGCATTTCTACCAGCCCTTCCCCCTAGAATGGGTGTAGAAAGCCATGCAGGGGTACCTTTCTGAGTTTTGAGAACACTTTGTGCAGGTGGGGTTGACACCGTAGCTTTGGGAGACTGAACCAATCACCCAACCACCCAGCACGACCCTCCAACGGTCTTGTGTTAGCCTGGCTGGAAGGGGATGGACGGAGGAGTAGCAGCTCCCCAGTGTAGGGCCAGAAAGATGGATTAGCACTGCCTCCACCCTTCCCTGCCATCCCAGGCTTGTTATTTGAGGGTAAAGCAGCAGACAGAGGAAACATGGTCTGACTCTCTGGGTCTGTTACTATCTCAGAAACAAGACACCAAGCTGTTGGACTGACAGAAGGCTGTCACAAGCTGAAATGTTTGCTGTCTTGGATGAGAAATAACAGACCAGTAAAAGTCTCCTCTGGAAGAGGCTGTCTCTGGCCATTTAGGGGAGTCTGATATGGATTGGCAGTGGAATTCATTCTTCAGTCACAAATCATCTTTCCAGTTATGCTAAGGACAAAGGCATACAGCACAGGACAGGGCCTGAGAGCCCAGCACGAGATGCTGTCCAGCTAACATCAAATGCAGAAATAGGAACAGGGTGAAGGTGATTAATGGCCAGGCGGATTGCTCTGAATGCTGAGATCCCTACAAATTCTTTCCTCTTTCCCTCATTCCTTCTAGATTGTGAGTGAATCTGGTCACTCAGCCAATAGGTTGTCAATATTCTTGTCAGCTGACAAATGTCATGAAAGTTGCAAAAAAGCAATTGCATTTGGGAGCAGGAGGGTGTGCACATGAGGAATCCAAGAGGGAATTCTTTCTGGGTACCCCCACAAGGAGGATCCTGTGTATCCCAGAGGAAGAATCCCAATAGCTCACCTTGATGGGCCTTGGGATTTAAGGGTGTGACCCTAAGAGCCCCTTTATGCTAACTGGCAAAGGGTGCTCCCAACACAGTATTGTCAGAATATTTAGCCAAAGAGTGTCTTGTAAGGTATCGTATGTAAACTGGGGACACACTAGTCATGAATATCATTGTGTGATGTATGTATGGGTTGCGTGTAAGAAGTTATGTATGTATGCTGAAAATATGTTCAGCCCAAGCCAGCTGAGTGGATAATGAAGTTTGTCCTAGACAAAGGAATGTCTAAGGTCCTCCTTTGAGCAGGGGGTTGGACTAGATGACCTCCTGAGGTCTCTTCCAAACCTAATCTTCTATGATTCTATGTGGTTTTAGCTGTTTGCCTGTCCTCACTGTAATTGAGCAAGGTGAGGCCAGGGACAATGGAAGTACATTTGCATCTAAGGTAAACAAAGTAATCAAGCCAATCAAGGAAGCAAATTGACAAGAGGCTGAAAAGGGGGGTTGGTGCCTGCACCCCGACAAACAAGCAGCAGGGGAGGGGAACTTTGGGATTTTCAAAGAATACATTTCAAAGGTTTTCTGAACTACAAAAAAAGAAGAAAGGGGACTCCTTTGCTCTCCATCATTTAAGGGACAAAAGAGGCCAGTGCTTTTGGAATCTGAAAGGTGGATCCTTCAGCAATGTGGTTGAAGATAAGTGAGAAATTGCCTGAGACCAGACTGCAAACTGTTAGTTTCTAGTATCAGAAACTTTATCTTGACCTTTGTTTTGTTTGTAACCATATCTGTCTCCTTTTCTCTTGCTCAGTATCACTTAAATCTCTGTTCTTTATTAATAAACCTATGCTTAGGTTTACTATAAACCATCTCAGTACTGTGTATTAATAAAGTGTCCTCGGTGAGCCAACACACGGCTGTGTATTCTGTGTCTTTGGAGACAGCGAGTGTAATCAGTTCTGTGAGCTCTGTGGGAGAGGGACTGGACACTCTGGGGAACTGGGGTTCACTGAATGTTACCTGCAAGGCAAGGTTAAAATTGGCAGAGTCTCAGGCAGTTTATTGGTGCTTAAACAGTGTGTCAGCTCCTGGCTATGGCCATTCTGTCACCCTCACCAGCAAAGTTCTCCCTTGCAGAGGCAGAGGTAACTTGCTGTTCTGGGCTCCCTGAGAGAGCATCACAAAGGGATTCAGGGGTTTCCCTTTACATTTGGAAGTAGGCCAGGGGCTTTTGGCAAATAGGCCAGATAAGTACACCTCTACCTCGATAGAACGCTGTCCTCGGGAGCCAAAATATCTTACCGCGTTATAGGTGAAACCGCGTTATATCGAACTTGCTTTGATCCACCGGAGTGCGCAGCCCCGCCCCTCCGGAGCACTGCTTTACTGTGTTATATCCGAATTCGTGTTATATCGGGTTGCGTTATATCGAGGTAGCGGTGTATATAATGTGCGCACAAACTACACGCATAGGTATAAGTCTTAATGGTTGTAGTGTTAAGAGAACAGGAGTACTTGTGCACCTTAGAGACTAACACATTTATTTGAGCATAAGCTTTCGTGGGCATACAGCCCACTTCTTCAGATGCATAGAATGGAACATATAGTAAGGAGATATCTATACATACAGAACATGAAAAGGTGGAAGTAGCCATATCAACTCTAAGAGGCTAATTAATTAAAATTAAGTTGATATGGCTACTTGTTATACCAAGGTAAGAAGTCGGGTGTGGTTTATCCAGTATCCAAATGAGAGAGTGACATTTTTCTAGATACAGTACAGTGTCAATTTCTCTTGGTATTAAAACTGTTTCTTGTGCATTACAAGTTGCTCATTGGCTAAATCCCAGGACTCCTCAAACTACTTTTGGCATGGTCTCATCCGAGCTGTGATCCGTTCCATATTTTGTGTGTCTCGTGTCTCGTGTTTCATTCAGACACATGGTGAGTGTAGGGTTTTGTTTTGCAAGCCAGTGGTGTATTTGTAGCAAGGTGTGACACACAGGAATATTTTTAGGAGGCTTTCCTGCCTAGCCCCAGTCATGTAACCTGGATCAGGGGTCCAGAGGTGAATACGTCTATCCCACAGAAGGAGTTGCTGTCTGCTGACTCCAGTAATTATGGGTAGGGCTCCGTGTTCGTCATGGAGGTCGCAGAAGTCAGATTCCGTGACTTCCTGCGACCTCCATGACTTCTGCAGCAGCCACTGTGGCTGACTCTGGGGCCGCCCAAGCAGCTGGCTCCGGGGCCAGCTGGTCAGGTGACCTCAGGGACAGCCACCCCGGACGCTGCTGGAACGGCCCCATAGCCAGCCACACTGATCGCTGCGGCACCGTCACTGCTCGGGCAACCCCGGGCAGCCGGCAGCAGTCCCTGGGAGGCCGGTGCAGTCACTCCTGATGACCCCCTACAGCGACGCCCGGGTGGCCGGAGTAGCCACTTCCCTGGGCAGCCCCCAGTAGTGGTCCCCGGGCAGCCGGTGCAGTCACTTCCGGTGGCCCTCAGCAGCTGGTGCCACAGCTGGCCCTGCCCCCCCCCCAGCAGCAGCCCCTGGAGCAACTGCCCCCCAGCAGCAGCCCCCCAGGACACCCCGCAACAGCAGCCCCCTGCCTTCCCCCCCAACAGCAGCCCCTCCAGATGTCCCCCCACCAGCAGTGGTCCCGGCAACCCCCAGGAGTGACCCCCTTAAGATTGTCAGGGGTATTTATAGTATAAGTCATGGTCAGGTGACAGGCCATTAATTTTTGTGTATTGCCTGTCACCTGTCCATGACTTTTACTATAAATACGCGTGACTAAATTGTAGCCTTAATTATGATTATAGGAGGTTTTTGCAGTGTTTATTTATCTTTTTTCTGTCTTTTCTCTTTGGGGTACAATGGGAGTGGAATGAAACATCTTCCAAATCATAGGGAACATAGCAAGCTATCTATTCATGGCACTTATTCTGAACACCTCATAATCTTTAATCTATTTATCCCCATCAGAACCCTGTAAGGTAGGCCAGTGCCATTATCCCCATTTTATACAGGGGGCACAATGAGACTAAGGCCTGGTCTACGTAGCTACGTCACTCAGGGCTGTGAACAAAGTTATCTCCTGTGAAACACTGTTAGGTTGGTCTAACCCCCATAGTAGACACAACTAGGCCAACAGAAGAATTCTAGCTACTGCCTCTCAGAGAGGTGGATTACCTACATCAACAGAAACCCCCCCTCCATCGATATAGGAAGTGTCTCCACTACCGAGCTACAGTGGCAAAGATGCAGTTGCCATAGCTATGACCCTGCAGTGTAGACATACCCTAAGTTACCTGTGGTGGGGCAGAGAGTTGACCTTGGATCTCCTGAGTGTTAAGCTACTGCCCTAATGACTAAGCCATCTTTCTTGGGGATTATGTCAGAAGTATTCTCTATGCCTTTATTTGTGTGGCAAAGAGACTGATCTTAACCTCCGCCATCCAGGGAACTGTCATGGCTCCCTCTCTTTCAACCCCCCCTTCCCGCTCAGCCCCCCAAAAAAGGCTCTGCAAAGAACACCCAGAAATGAGCGAGGGGAAGGGAGGCCTCCAGAGAACAACTTTGTTGAGTTCAGTGGATGTAAGGTTTGAGTAAAAACTTCAGGATGTAGCTACTTATCTGGAATGCTCCACATTCATTAACCCCTGCCCTACCCCCACGTTGAGGAGCACTTGTCTTCAGGGCCACCAGGCCAACAACTGTACAGCTAGTACCAGAGTCCTCAACATGTGGGTTTTGGCCTCCTTGGGTTTGTGACATTTCTTTATGGAGAGGAAAGGGGATCTTGAAATATGTTTTTAGTTGCAACATGGGGTCACAGTATAGAATAGGCTGAAAACAGAACTGGTAGGAAAATACAGAGTGGGGGGTTGCTGGGTTTTTGTTTTTTAATGGAAAATTTGAACTTTTGTCAAGAAACCAAAAATCTCGACTGTGTTTGGCAACCACAAGCCAAAAATGCTTAACCAAAACCGAGAAAATTTTCACCAAAAACTGAAAATATTTTGGCCAAGATGGCCAGAAAACTCAAACATTTTCTGACTTGGGGATTTCCATTGACAACCAAAAATTGTGAGGAAATCTGACACTTTCTGTGAACATTTTTTTTTTTAATCAAAAAAACAATTTTCCACTTGAAAAATCTGACAGAACAGTTTTGACCAGCCCTGGTTAGGAACCAATGAACTAGTGAACATCACTGACCACACAGCTACCGGGCGCTGAGTCCCCAAGGCATCCCATTGCATAGATACTGAGTCACTAAATCGTGTTGAGTCTTCCAAGTGGCAGAGTAAAACTCCTCCTCTTTGTGTCAGCAGCTGAGATCCAAGAGGCGCGATCAGTAGCAGCAACTTGAGTGTTACAATTTAACAGCGCTGCCTTTTGGAGTGCTCGGATACGGATGAACGACTGCTTGATTTTAGGGGTGAGCGGGAGGATTAGAAAGGGTAAAATCCTCCAGCATTTCAGACTTCATACTTGGTCTCTTTGATGGTAGGAGATGCCGTTGACCTGTGATTACTGTGGGGTGTGAGTGTGTTCTCACTGTAATTCTTCTTCAGGCTTGAATCAATCATGCCAGTGAAATTGGCGCCTCTTTGATCAGCACAGCTCGATGTCCCGCATGGCTGGAGGTATAAAATCACCAGCCCTCCAGTTCGAAGCAGAATGGGCATTCATAAATCAGTCTGTCAGACCATAAATTGGTGACAAAGTCAAAAATAGCTTGATGGGCTTTTAAAGGTCCATGTACGATGCTCGGAATAAACTGGGAGGGGTGGGGTGCATTTTATCCTCCACTTGGTGCTAGAGGCTCAGAGAGAGGTAGCTGGAGGTTATGGATGAGGTTTTCAGAGCCACCTAGTGGATTTGGAGGCTCCGTTCCCATTAATTTCACCCTATTTCTGTCTTAGGACACTTGAACCCTGGTGCGTATTCCGTAATGAAGGAGATCACAGGGATGTTTGTGCATGGTAGAAGCTGAGCTGTAGGCACAATGCCCAAAGAAACTGGTACACAAATATAAAAACTGTTCTACAAAGCTCGGGAGGAACCCTGCCCAACCCCGGTGAAAGCTTGAGCCTGAGACCCAGGAACACACAATGGGGGTTTGCTGATCAGACACAGCTGCATTGGCCTTACCTTTCTGTCAAGAGCCAGTCACCCAGTCTCAGGGCAGAAGGAAGGACTTGGTTATTATAATGGGGTGGGGGCACCCAGACAGGGTGAGCAAGCCAGGAGAAGCAGTGCAAGGCTATGAAATAGCCTGTGGCTCAATATGGGCACCCACAGAGCTTTCTCATATTCATCACTTCTCATTGCCAGGGCAGGAGAGTAACTGCTTGATCCCCCAGCAGAAGCAGTGAGCAAAATCTCCAAGTGACTGCTGCGTGACCTGGCCAATAGTAGCTGCTCTCTCACATCTGCCTCTGCTGGTCACTGGCAGAACCAGCGTCTGTAAGAAGCTCATAGCTGCGGCTCAGCAACGTTTCTCATCCTTTTGCTCACTGCAGCGGGAGGGAAGGAGCAGACAGACATCAGGGACTGCCCAGGCCGAGCAGTGATTGTGAACTCTTCCAGACACTGCTCACTTGCTGCTTCTGCCAGGCAGTGACAGATGTTCACAGCTGCACATGCTGCAGTTGGTGGGCGTATGCGGACGGGGAGGTTGTTAAACATCCAAACACCAGCTCGAGCCGAGTCTATAAAAACAGAGTCTTTTAAAAAGCTCACATCCAGTCAGGCAAAACCCAGCAAATGAAACCTTTCCGGTGCATCGGAGCAAACTCTGGACATGATGCTAGCGAAGCTGTTTCCCCTTCACTGCCGTTTGATTTCGTCTGCTGTGAGATATTATCAACAAAATCCCAGCAACCCTGCCAGTTTCTCCTAATAAAACAGTTCTGGTGGAATAATGCAGTGTCTGAGAGATTGGGTGTAATATGGTTAAATGCTTTTACAATCCCCTATTAAAGTAAGTGGATGAAAATTCATAAAATATTTATAGCATTTGAAAAGTGTTTCGTTCCCAGAGTCGTCCGGAATGCCAAGCAGGAGGAAGGCAGCTCGCACTAGAGAGAGATTTGATATCAAGTCCTTCTCCACATCAGGAGGGAGAGAATGGGCTGGTGGCTAAGGCTCAGGCCTATAAAGGGGAGCCTCTGGGTTCTCTTCCTGGCTTTGCTGTAATTTTTAGATAAGTTACTTAACCTCTTTGTGATTTGGTTTCCTGATTAATAAAAAGTGGATAATAATTCCATCCTCGCAGAAACGGTTGAGGCTAAATTCAGTGATCCCTGGATGCTGTGAGGATGCATGCACTGGGGACAGATAGGAAAATTCAAACAGAGCTGGTTTTAAACCGAAGCAATGCAAGCGTGTGCATGGAGCCCTATGCTTTTGGGTAACATGCAGGCTGGTCTGATCTCCCACTCCTGTCCTGGCACTGGAGGAGAGGGAAAAAGCAGAGGGCTGCATGGTCTCCCTTTCTGACAGCGGGACCAGAGGTTAATGCAAACCTAGCTAGAGCCTCCCCTTCGCTCAAGCTCAGGGTCCTGTGTGCTTTTATGTACAGCTACTCCAAAGGGCAGGGCTTTTAAAGCAAAAATAGTCACTGTGACCCTAAGAGCCTTTTACGCCAACTCCCAAAGGGCACAGTCAATACTCTGTTGTCAGAATAGGTAGCCAATCAGTGCCTTGTAAGGTATCCTATCAAACTGGTGACAAGCTGGGCATGGATATCACTGTGTGATGTATGCATGGGTTATGTATAAAGAGCTACCTATGTGTGCTGGAAATATGTTCCTAATGTGTAGGGTGACCAGATGTCCTGATTTTATAGGGACAGTCCGATTTTGGGGTCTTTTTCTTATATAGGCTCCTATTTACACACACACACACCCGTCCTGATTTTTCACACTTGCTGTCTGGTCACCCTACTAATGTGTTTGGGAGGCAGTGAATAAACAAGCCTGCCTTAGACAAAGGAACGTGTATTTACCTGTCTGCCTGGCTCGATTGCAGGCAGAGGACAATGAAAGCACATTTATATATAAGGTGAACAAAGCCACCAAGCTAACAGGTGATGGAGGAAAGAGCTTGGAGAGCACACCGGAGCCTGAACCCCCAGAAGGTCTTCCTGCTCGAGGCAAAGACAATGGACTTTGGGAAATAAGGGGATCAAAAAGACATTCTAGTTATCCATCATTTGAGGGATGGGGGAAACACCCTCTGGTTCTGTGAATATTGTATCCTCTTAACTGGAGATGATGGTAGGGTGATATAAAGGGAACCTGTTAAACAAAGACAGAGCTAGTTAGAATTAAGTTAAGCACTAGAGAGCAAGTTTATTTTTGTTTTGCTTTTAGCCCTTTTCTATCATGCCTGGTATCGTCTATATCTGTGTTCTTTATTAACGGACTTATTCTTGTTTTATTACAAAACCATCTCAGGTCTGTACATTAATGTGAGACCTCAGCTAAACCAACAGACGGTGTATGTATTGTCTCTTTGGAGGCAGCAAACTAAATTTTTGTGGCTGCCCAGCGAGAAGGACTGGACACCGCAGAGATGTCTCTGGGGAATTCGGGAACTGGGGACAATTGATTGTTCCCTGCAAGGCAAGGTTAAGACTGGCAGAGTCTCTAGAAGTTTGCTGGTGAGGCAGACACACTGGTGTGGCAGGGAGCTGCCTCACAGTCTGAGCTCCAGCTAAGCTCTCTTGCTAAGGCAGAAAGATAACACGGTGGCTTACGGTTCTGGATGCCCAGAGCAGAGTGTCACAGTTACGGCTTTGAGGTGTGTCCTCCTTGATCAAGAAAAGGTGCATCATCCTTGGAAACAGGGAGGGATCTGGAAGGCTTAAGGACTGAGGGCCATGGTGGCATTAAAAAGAGGTGGTTCTGGAAGGGACCAGGGAAAAGTTGCCTGAGTTGATCTTGGTTTTTAAGAGTCAGGGCCTGGTGTTTGACCAGCAGTCTCCGATTCAGAGCTGCCTTGAACCTGTCAACCAAGCTGTGGAGGAGGCTTTGGCAAGTTTAATCTGCCACTACAGACGAATAAAGTCAATTCAATGGGGGGGGGGGAGAGGAAGGAGGAGATGAGAGATTGTCACCAAGAAAGCCAGAAAAAGAACTGGAGTGACCAATTTAGCACAGGTGAAGGGCAACCCAGCTGAATATTGGAAGAGGTAGAGCATTGGCTCCATCCTAGGGGTTGCTCTGTAATATTGCTCAGAAGAGTCTGGTGTCCCCTTCTCCAACCTTCCAGCCTGATCCCTGATGCAGCAATTTAGAGGAAGGGACAGATGGCTGCTTGGAGAGAAAAGGAGAGGCAGATACTTCCTTAGAGGGAATGCTCTTTGGGTAATGAGGGTGGGGAACACAAGAGCAGACTTTCTCCTTGGGGCTGTGTTCTGGGGTTGAGGGCCTGGCGCATGGAGGGCAGTTTTGCCAAACTTTGGGGTAAACATCCAGAATTCTCTAAGTGTTTCCATGCCTAGTTGGGATGGTGATTCAGAGGCAGTGGTGCTCCAGTCCATGTTGAACTTCGTAGGTGGTAACCAGTATGTTGAATTTCACCCAGAAGTTTACTGGCACTCAGCACAGAGTACGGAGTTTAGGTGTGAGAAGTTCTTGCTGTTCCACCTTACTCAAAAGGTGGAATCCTCATTCCATGCAAGCTGCTGTTTCAAGGTGACCTTTGTGGCTAGAGGGTGTTGTGGAAATTGCATGTTATGAGTGGCCTTCCAGGTGAAACACGTTGCAAAAACGCCAGTCTACAGGTAACATAGTGAGGTCAGCATCAGATGAGCTAAGATGCGCCTAGTAGGAGTGGACATCTTGGCCAGTGGGTGGGCAGATGTCTTCAACTGAGGGAGCAATCCCTCTTCAGAGACACCCTGAAAACAGCCTAGGCTCAGCACACACAATCTCGGAGAAGTCCTCTGTGCCTCATGGTCATAGGCAGTGAGAGCATAATACAAATCTTTCCTCTTCAAGAAGGTCTGCACTTACGCTGGGAGTCCTAGACCTTCTTGTTGCTTGTCTGTTTTGTTCTCCTTTTAGGACCCCACACTTTCATTCAGTGGCAAGAAAAGGAAGCCTTTATTTAAGAGCACTTCCTGCATTTGCTCACGGCTGTTGCTGGACAGTTTTGGGAAGTATACTAAAAACTAGCATAGTAACAGGTCAACCATGGTACACTCAGAGCGCAGGCTCCAGAATATCCTGAAGCCACAGTGCAGAAAGATTGAATTGGTAACTTTTTTGGTTGTAAAACTGGCAAAAATAGAGTGGCGGGGGGAGGAGGAGTGTTGTGCCTTTGAGATATTCTTGGCCCTTCCTGGCTTCTGTAGTGAAACTTTAACTGGCTTAGTTCTGAGCATGATCCACAGACCTGTGAGAGCTTCCCTGCAAAACTCTTAGAGCAGCTTGCACTAACTGGGCTTACTAACCTCCCTCCCTCGAATGTAGAATGTTCATCCCCATTTTACAGGCACAGATTGGTTCTGGCTTGCCCCAAACCACACAGTGAAACAGTGGCAGAATCAGGAACTAGAACCCAGGAATCCTGACCTTCCCACTCCTAATGCCGTGACTCTCCCAGGCTACATTACGCCACAGGGACCAACTTTATTTAAAGCAGGAGTTTGCAGACAGATTTGCCCTGACACTAAGAAAACGTGCATGGGAGCCAGCCTGTTGCCATGAAGGAGGCAGGCCAATGTGGGTAATTCTAATTCCCAGATCTGATGAATGTCACACGCTCCCTTTTGAAGAGCCCAATACGCATCTCCTTCCCAGCAAATGCAGGATCATCATTTCCCCACTTCCTCTCCCTTACGAATGCTGGATGCACAGCTGGTAAAATAGATAGTTCTTTCTAAGCCTCTCCTGCGTGCTCCGTGAGTCCAGGTAGTTTTATAAATATGGTAATGGCTTCTAGAGCATGTCTGGACTGGATATAAGGTTGCGACTTGGAGAGAGAACTGTGGAAACAGCCCTGCTGCAGGAGACACTAAATCCGCACTCCGGGTCAAATTAACTCCCTCTGCCACCGCCATTAGTATGAGCGACGCTCCTATTGTTCACCTGTTTGCTGATTACATCCATGAAGAAAGCAGCCGCTCTTGTTTCGTTTATTACCAAAAGGCCCGGGCTTGTGATAAAAAGCATTGATTTATACAATAGGGAATCCTGCCTAGCACTTCAATGCAGTTGTCCTGCTGAGAAAATTACAGATAAACTCTTAATTTATTCTCCCTTTAAATATATATATTTATATATATATACACACAAAATGTGCTTTTGAAGAAGGTTAGTCTTTGGTGCTGCTTCCCCAGGCCTCCGGTCAGTGCTGATTCCACAGAGACTGTGCACACGGCCATTTGCTGCACATGCGCTGGTGGGGGTCACCACTGGGGGCTGTGCTTCCTCGCGGGGGGGAGGGTCATGCCTGAGACCCATTCACTGCACTCCTTCTGGCAGGAGGTATTGTCCATGGGGCATACCCAGAACTCTTCAGGTGGAATCCCTGGAAGGGATCTCATCTTGGGAGGGGTGAGACCATCTCTAGCGCTCCCTCTGGCAGGAATCGCATCCAGGGATTACTTCCAGGGCTCCTGCTGCTGTTGATGTCTCCAGGAGGGCCATTTACAATGCTGTCTCCCTTTACGCATTCAGAACTATGGCTGGGAACTGGGAGTTAAGCCCCGTGGGAAGGCAGAGAGGACAGAGTGATGGTATGGGAAGGGATGGTTCCAGCATTGGTTTAGGAGATTCCTGGGCCACAAGATGTGGAGGAAAACAAAGGCCAAGAGACAGGGGAGCATGACTAGCAGGAGGAACGGGTTAAATCCGTGCTCTGGCACTGACTTTCGACAGATGTTTTCAGAGTCTCGCCATCACCTTAAAATATTAATATTGCCCCGAGCCCATGAGTAAAGCCAGGCAATTCGTCTAGCCTGCCAACAGCACAGCAGGTGTGTCGCACGCTCCTCCTCTGTGGTGCCCTGGGAGTTGGCAGCAGAGAGCCCACGGGGGATGATTTGCAAAGCAAGAGTCCCGCGCAATGAGGGAGATTTCCACAGTCCTGGGTTCCCTTTCAGCTTCTGCTGGAGCCTCAGCCTCTATCTAGTGCAGCCAGAGAGCCAAAGAAGGCCTCACAGTTCATCTAGACTCTGCTAATGAGCAGTGGTGAGGACTGAGGAGGGGCTAAAGCAACAGGCTGCAGCTGGTCCAGATGTTGGGAAGCCCTCCTGCTCCTGAGATAAGAGGCAAAGCCGCACACATACCAACTGGGGGCCAGCGGGGCATGGACGCAGACTGCAGTTTGCATTCCTGCCAGTGAGAGCTTGGGGACTGCACATCGTTATATATGGGAGTGTTCTGGCCTAGAGTTAGTACGTTAATTAAGACATATGGTCGAAGGGTTGTCCGTTCTCTCCCCATTCTCATGACTTTGTGAATACCGATATATTAGTAAGGCTGCAGCTGATACTTTTCTATCTGTCTGTCTATGTCATGGCTGAATTCTCCTGACCCTATGGTTTTGTTTCCAACATATGGTGGCTGAGCATACGAGATGGGTGTGGATTATGTTAAGTCCATACACAAGATGGCTGTGAGTCATGTGGGATATAAGGCTGTGGCTGATCCAGATGTGAATTAAAAAGGTAGAGACTTCACCCTTCTAGAATTCAGGGCAGAGAGATTCAACCCAAGGGGCACCCAGAAACAAGAAGCAGCAGATCCCCTAAAGCTCCATCTCTCCCAAATTCATGACATCAGGCGCTCCTGCCGGAAAACAGCCCATGAATTGTATGACTTGGGGCACAGGATACCCAAATGTAACAAGAGGCCTGGACTTGACATGACTCACAGCCATCTTGTGTATGGACTTAGCATAACCTGCAGCCATCTTGTATGCTCGGCCACCATAAGTTGGTAACAAAACTATAGGGTCAGGAAAATTGGGCCTTGGCATAGGTAGACAGAAAAGTATCGGCTGCAGCTGCAGCATTACTAACAGGGATAGATAGATATTCACAAAATCATGAGAATGGGAAAGACTGGACAAGCTAACCTTGAGTTTCTGCAGCTTCTTCTTGATTAAAGAAAAACTACGAGGTTTTGCTGTTGCAAGTGTATCCCACTAGCGAAGCATAAAGATAAGTAGACCTTGAGAAGTTTTTACTAACTTTGATAAATACAAACGCTAATGAGTAGGCGGTCTTAGGCATGTGAACCTTTGAATAGTGGAAATGATTGGTTAGTGGGTTTTTTGCATAGCTATATTTTAAGTAAAATAATTGGTTAAGGCATAGATAAGAGAAATCCTCATTTTAAAGACATAATGAGGGTCAGAAAACAAGCTTGTTGGAACTTAACTCCGGGATACAGCTCAAGGCCAAAGCTGTTAGCATTTTTAACCCCTGCCCAACCAGACTGTGTAGAAGCTGGAGCCCCAGACGAGATTGGATCCTGACTGGCCATCAGGAGACGTTGTCTGCTTTATTGGGAGTGGTGAGCATTAGATGCTTGGTGTTTGTATTCTGTTGGTTGATTGTTAATTGCTAATAAATACATGTACATATTTGTTTAAATATTTACTGCGCGATAAAGGCTCCTTCACTGGGATAAGATTTCTTTGACCCATAGAGGGGCATTGGGGGTGGGAGCTCCAAACTGTGCAGGTAACACAAAAATCAGGTGATGTTTCATAAAAGAAGGGCAGATTGTCGGACGAAAAGGACCTGATCCTAGAACTCTCCCCATGCAGAAGTGGCACAGAATTCAATGGGAATTCCACACTTGGAGCAGCTTCAGCCCTGGCCACATAGAAGCCTTCAGGAGTGTTAGAATCCATCCCCTCTTCTGGGATCCCCAAATACTGTTTTCCCTCTCATGGCCTTCTCACTATTGCAGAATTTGCCTCTCAGCACCACACAGAGGAACTTCACACCAAAACTCTCCTCTCCCATTGACGTCAGGGCTGTTTGGACTTGAGAGGAGAATCTTGTCCTTGGAGAGGAGCCAAAGTTCAGTTGACACATTGGCCTGAATCAGAACCTCCCACCCAAATGCGACAACCTTCCACCACAGTCCAGGGGCCGTCAGCACAATTTGAACCCGGAGATTCCAGAACCATGGCAGTAAGCTCTACCGCTTGAGCTGCAGGACTGCATGTGTTAGCAGCTCTACTCCATGGATTGGCCAGCGGGGAGGATGGGTATCAAATACGCACTCGTGCAAGGATTTTACACAGATTTCGCCTCTAAACTTTCGTGAGCTTTGGGTTTGGTTCTGAGCTCTGCAGCTCAGGAACCTCGCCAGTTTAAATCTAACCATTAGCTGAACCTGCCTCTTGCACTATTTTCTTCTTGTGTACAGTTAGATATTCTCCTAGCGTCTCTCCTCTGGCTTTTCCGTTCAGAATTTCTCAGACTTCAAATAACTTCCCTCTCGTTCTCCTCTTTTCCAGAGAAACAGACCTTGTTTCTCTGACCTTTCTGAAAAGCTAAGGTCCTGTATTGTGCTGTTTGCCCTAACCCTCTGCTGGGCTCTCTCGATTTCCATTGCATCCTTTGTGCATGAAGGTGACCAGACTTGCAAACGTTATTTCTGTTCTGCCAACAGCTACAAGTGGAAAGCAAAAACCTGGTGTGTCTGGCCTTCTGCAAGGCATGCAAAAGCAGCCCTCACATTTGCCGTTGATGCATGGAGTCTCCTGCCATTCAGGGAAACTGAGTCCCTCCCCCCAATAGGTTTTAAAGAGGCAGCAGAGTATTTTGCAGGAATTAAGTTTCATTGCTGTAGGAAATGCACACAATTGTGTTTCCCAGCTCCCTGCATTCATGGCATAAAGTGTGTGTGTGTGGGGGGGGAATCATGCAGTCCTCCAGAAGAGAAAGGATATACAGGAGAATAAAGCCACTACTCATCTTCCAGGAGCATTCCCCTCAAAGCACAGGGGGGTGGGGCAGTGCACTCTCTGTGGTTTTAGCCTCACTCCCAGAGATGACTGCTGGGCACCCTGCTGTGTGCAGCATTCCTCCATCCTCTCAGTGCTTTGTGACCTTTTGTGTTGCCTAAATCTTGTCCTCCCGGTCTGCTCTAGCTAAGGGCAGGGAGAAAAACAAGCCAACAGACCTTGCCCATCGCCATCTCTATCTCTTGATCAGATTCAGACATTTCCTTGGCATCGGACCCTTTTGTACGGGAAAAACCATCCATCCACAACCCTCTTTCGGTTGTTAACTTGCACAGTTATAGCTCTTGTTTAATGACATTGTCATATTAGGGCCGTGTTAAGGAGACAAGTTGAACACAAACGAAGGGGAGCTGGTTAGTTACATCCCCTCCCCACGGGCTGCATTTGGGCGGTTTCCTTCCTCACCTTATTAGTATTGAATCTCAACTCTCCAATGACCGCTCCCTCCGCTCTGATGGGTCCTATTTTGGTGATGCCAGCAAATTCATTTGTGGCTAAATTTGCACCAAAGAAACACCCAGCCAAGAGTTAGTCATTTCACTGTGTTCTGGCTTTTTGAGGGGACCGTTCTCAGCGCTCCCTACTCAGGTTCTTACCCAGAAAACTATTCCCAGTGCTCCCTCCACAGGAATCACCCTCCTGTGGGGAGGGGAGGTGTGACATTCCCAGTCTTCCCTTTGCAGGGATCTTGCCTGGGGACCCTTAACTGTCTAGCAGGATATGTCAGTGCTTGAAAAGTGACAGATCCTTTGCAACACTGACAGAAGCAGCTCAATGGATCATCTGGACGCGCCCCATGCACCACAGGTTGAGAACCAATGGGTTCAGAAAGCAGAAAGCCATTCATTCAACGTGCAGCAGCCCCACGAAAGAATAATAGCTAATGTTCCTGGAGGCACTAAGCAGGAAACAGGGTATCCCGGCCAGGCCTTGTTCAGGAATACAAGTGAGGGTGCTCTCCCAACACCTTGCACTGCCATGCAGAAGCCAGCCCTGCCACAGTTTCTCCTGTCGTCTCACTCCCGAGACTGTACTCGCCGATCTAGGAGAGATTGCACAGCTGAGTTAGCACGGGGCCGATTCACAGCTTGCCTAATGCCAACGTTAACAATGTTCCCTTCCTCGACTCCTTTTGTTGCTCCCTCAAAGAATTTGCTCCAATTTGTTAGGCCTGGTTCCCCTTTGTGAATCCATGCTGAGTATCTTTAATTAAATCACAGTCCCTCGGTGCTCCCCTGTTCTGTCACTGATAACCAGAGCCAGTAGCTATACCCCCTACTGTTTGAAATCAGGCTTTACGGGGCTCACATTTCCCAGATCTTCCCACGATCTCTCACTAAACACAAGTGTTCCCATTAATGAGGATAATAGCATCTTCTAGAGCCTTTCGGCCCAAAGGAACCGAAGGGTCTTTGCAAAACCGTACAGTAAGATAACACTATCATCTCGTCACCTTCGAAAGGCAGAAGGCTCTGGGCAGAAATGTGGCATTTGTCCTGTGTTATCAACGCTATCCAACAGTTGGTCCGGTCACGAAGGGCGGTGACAGGGGGAGGTGCCATGCAGAGCCAACTTACCAGCGCAGGTAAAGATCATGATGTGTGTGAACATTAAGAAGAGAAGCTCTGGGCACTCTGCCTGCTGCATCTTCCGTAGTTGGAAGTGCAGGGGCAATTACTCAAGGGGGGATTGGCAGGGGCCCCCAGGCTAACGCAACCACTAACAGTCCTCATGTGAAAAGCGTCCTAGGGTCTTGATCGAACATAACCTTCAGTTTAGATTTCCCCTGGCAGGCAGCTGCTTTTCCAACGCAACATGCCACCACCTCTGCATGTATCTGCTCAAAGCTGCTTCCGAGGGAAGAGCACCAATTACTGAATCACTAACCCCACTCCCTACAGTACCTAGGGCTTTCTGGGTGGCCTCCCATCCAAGTGCCAGGCAAGATCAATGCTGCTTTGTATAGGATACCTGACAAGGTCATAGTGCAAGGCATCATAGGAGGAGGCCATGAGTCTGTTTCAATCCCATCAGTATGTCTCATCATAGGGAGAACAATTTTCTCTTCCTCTTCTTTCGGCCTTCTATATCTCAGACTAATCTCACGTGACCCTAGAGTTTGTTCATCTTCAGACTCATTGCACTGCTTTGCCGTGATCCCATTTTCCTTCAGAATTGTTTTCCACTTCCATCACTTTAAAAAAAACAAAACAAAAAACACTCACTAACAACCATTAAAATGGCCATAAGGCTTTTGGGCCAAAATATCAAAGCAGAGACACCCCTGATGTTTTTGCTTGAAGAACTTCATTCGTTTATCTCTATTATGGAACACAAGCACCTCGGGGCCCTGGTGGACCTAGCACTGTCCTACACATATTAACCGCCAGCCTATGCCCCGCAGAGCTTACAGTCGCCATAGGCAAGACTGACAAATGGTGGGAGAAAGGAAATATTGTCCTTTATTTTCTAGACGGGGAACTGAGACTAGGTGACTTGCCCAAATTCAGTAGTAGAGCTGGGAACTGACCCCAGATTTCCTGAAGTCAAAACTACTGCCTTAAACCTCATGGCCATCTTTCCCCTCCTATTTGTTTCTGACTTACCTATAACTCGGGTAAGTTGCTGTACCTCAGTTTCTCTGTGTAAAATGGAGGTAATGTGGCCCCGCCTCCCTCTGAAATGACTCCGATCTGTGGATGAAAATTGCTGTATAAAAGGATCTATTTATTTTATTTCAAAGGCAGATCTCACTGTGGTAGTAGTGTCAAAGGAGCCCGGGGGCTCTTGGCTATTAGCATACATCCCCTTTGGGCTCCATGCCCTTCCTTACTCCGTAGGGAATGATGGCCTGAATGTACAGATCACCCTGCATCAATGTTTACAGTATCACTTGTGTAAACAGTCTCCTCCTGCTGTATCCCAGAGGCCTGGCTAACTCCTTCACTGACATCTTGATCTTTGTGTGCTTGAAACATTTCTTGTCATTTTAGCTTAACATTTTACACAGTCTTTTCCTTCTCTGCCTTTGCTTCCCCTGCCCCTTATGTTTCATGTTCTTTACTTCATTGTAATTTTTCCAGTCCTCCTGTTAACTTGGGATTTAATATCTTACCCCAGGACTCTTATTCATTTGGCCTTGGTTCTTCCTTGTTTGTTAATGTGGATGAACAAAATCCATGCATGGTAGGAAATTTCATCCAGAATGACCCCACAGTTCTTTGTGATCTGTCACTGGGATTTTGCCTTGGTTTGCTACCATTTTTTCTTAGCCCAGTGAATACACCTTTTCAGGGTGACCTTGAAATTGAGACTGGGCAAATGGCCCTGAGCTCCAGCTCTGTATGGATGCTGATTGACTAATGCAAAGCTTCTCTGAACCTCCTGATCTTCGAAAACAAGCACAGCCCTATTTCTGAGGATCCCAGCACATCCTATTTTGAGTCCCATCTGGAAACTAAGTGGGAGGAAAAAATAGAACTTTCAGAAACTCAAAAAAAACCCCAAAGTTCTTGTTCTAAAAAGGCGCACTAAGGTTTGCCATTTTAAATACCACAGCAGTAGCCACCTTAGAAATACCAGCGATGCACAAGGAATTAGATGAGCCTGAGCTGCAAAATTCAGACCCACAGCATGAACGTCATCTAAAGTTCTGATCTGACCCAGGGTTTGGATTCAGGTCGATCTCTAGGTCTAGTTCTCTCTTCCTCCATGCTCCTTGATTTTTCCTGAGTTCCCCTGGGTTTAACGGTGAAGGTTAATTAAGTGGTTTCACCCACAGGAGGGTTTGACGGTTGTGCTCTGGGGAGAATGGAATTCCTAAGGCAAGCTCACGGTGACTTCTTCAATTTGTCTGCTCTCCAGACTTCAACAGCAGTGTTGTCAACAGCCCTTTCCATGAAAGGCCAGGACTTAAGGAGTCCCTGTGTGGTGGGACTGTATTAGTCTGGGAGCTAAAGTCTGTGTCCAGCTGCCTCAGTATAGAATCCTCTTTATTTTCATTACAACTGAGTCTTGCATATTTTCTACCTGCAGGGGATGCTACCCATCTTACGGTCTCGCTCTCTCTGGGTAGATATCTCTCACCTTAGCGTACCTTCTTCCATCCTGCGTGCTTTTCCCTCATATAATTTCATGGACCACGATTGCTCCCCAAACCCCTGATAGGAGGTGCTCCCCTCGGCTGGCTCTGTGGGACTGCTCTCCTCCACCCTTCCCATTTCCCTCCCTATCAAGTTCCACGGCCTCCTGGGATTTGCAGCCACCTCGAGGCACGTCAGGGCAGCTGGAAGGGTTTAAGGTGTCAGGCTGCGGTGGCTGTGCAGTTGCGTGATTTACGGCAGCGAGTGGCTGCTCCTCGGCAGAAGGGAGAAGGATATCAATCCCGGGAAGTGAGCTGTACGTGAAAATTGAAACTGTCAGACTGTGTGCGCTCCCTGCTCTGTCTCTGGCTTTTTTTCCCCCTGGTTTTAATTAAAAGTTTTTGTCTGTAGATGTAAAAGTTGAATAAATCACTAGTGAGCTGAAAACACACAGCCTTATATCTGTCTGCTCCAACCGCTCTCCAGCCAGCCACCCTGCAGGGGCTATCTAGACCCTGTTTCATGGGGGCTTGCTGAATTTTTGACCTGCCTTCTTGGGAAGGGTTTTGTCCCAACAACTGGCACTGTCTGGTGAGGTTGAACTGTGTTTGCACAACTTCGGACACAGCTTTTGCCCCTGATCTTGAAGTCTGAGCATGGATCGTGCTCCTGCACGAGGAAGGGGCACACGGCAGTGGGGGACTGTAAGAGGGGAGGGTGGTTTGACTCAGGACTTCGCTATGTTGAGCCCCACACATGCTACCTACCCAGACCCATTGTTCCAGGTCTCCACCATTGAAGTTGAGCTGCGATGTCTCTCAGAACCAGGAGTCATGGTGCTTCTCTTGCGGTGCAGTGTTGCTTGATGGCCGGGGGTACCAGCCAGGGCTCAGGGGACAGTAGAAAGCTGGTGAGCCAAGCTGAGCGAATGGGCCAGCCTTGCCGTGCCGTCTGTTCCATCTTGTAGGCACTTGCCTATATATCCAGCCTCCAGGGGTCCGAATTTGTCAGGCAAATGGGAACGCGAACAGTCTGACCTCTCCAGGACCTTTGGCAGATACTACCATCCTAGTCTAACAGGGAGACTTCAATCTGCCTTTGATGGGGTACCACAGGGGCACAGCGTGTTCCCCAGAACGTGCAAAGCTGTTTGTATCCGACAACCAGAGTCCCAGCCGGAGTAGTTTCACCCTCTGGCTGATTGCTTTTGCTCTGTGTTGTCATGATAGATAGATAGATAGTATGGCCTGGCAGGGAAGATGCACTGTTTATTTAAGTATTTTCTTTGTTTTAAAAGTAATATGCATTTTATGGAATGCCTCTGACTTGGGGTTTTTATGTATATATTTTATGTCCATGCATTTTATGGAGTGATTTGACAAAACAGGTGAATAAATTCTGCCAAGAATAAGAAACTGGGGAATGAGACAAAACAAAGCACAAGAAGCAACCAGGCTGCCTCAGACTGCCTCTGGGTTATGATATAGATCTTCTTACAGGAAGGTCATGAGAAACAGAAATTATTTTGATGACCCCTGAAATTATTTGTAATAGAGCCAGAGTTGCCGGAATAAAATAACTATAAAGGGAGAGCCTCACCACAGTTTTGGGAATTTGGAATGGCTTTGTATAATTATTTCTAGATCTGGTGCAATTAGTAAGTACCCATCTTTTGCATTAAAGGTGCTTCTTGTTTCTAGATGGGTTTAATATATGAAAGATGCAGGACTTCACTGCAGCAGATAATAATATCTAGCTTTTCTATAGCACTTTTCATCCATCAATCTTGAACCATGTTTTATGGCAAGAACTGTGGATGACATCGCTGTTCAAGTGGGAAGAAGAGACAAATGAGGTCAATATTATTATCCCTGTTTTACAGAAGGGGAAACTGAGGCATAGAGCAGTGACGTGACTTGCTTAAGGCTGCCCAGCAAGCCAACCAGGCCTAGAACTCAGTGGCCAGAGTACTGGACTGGGTTTCAGGAAATCTAAGCCACACTGCCTAGTGCAGACCATTTTGTCTAGCTGCCCAGGGCCTAAAATCTCATGCTACAGGATTCTCCTTTGTTCTAACAACAAAGTGTCTAGTATCATCATACAGAGGCTCGTCTGGAGTATGCCACACATTCCACACCTGCTAACTCCACCAGAAGTCCACTGAGTGAGCAAGACAGAGACAGAGCTAAAGAGAGAGAGACAAAATTAGGAACATCTCTGAAGTCCCCTTGCCTTTCTGTGGAGCGAGTCATCCTACTTTTGCATTTTCACTTCCCATTAAACCTCCACAGCCTTTTATTAAAGTTTATTTTTACCTCAGTGCAAGAGGTTAGGAGCACGTTGCTCTTGCCTCGACAGCTTGGCATTTTCTGAAGACTGTCACATGGTATTTCATACCCAGCCAAAAATAACCTCTGAATGCTGGGGCTGGTTACCTCCCTGCAGCGGCCATTTATTCCCAGACTGTTTTTTCATGGGCTTGGAGTCTGATGAAAGGGGAAACCTGTTTGACAGCCTTGTGCTAGTTTGGTCAGAAGAAGCTGGTATTTTCCTTCCCCTTCCCAGTGGGGACAGAAATAGCAGGGAAAGGGTGAAAACGTCAGCACCAGACGGCGTCCCATTGGCTGCTGACTGCAGCTTGTTAAAAAATGTGCCTCACTCAGCGATCAGCTGTCACCGTAGGGTGTCGTGGGCGTCCCACTGAAAAGCAAACTGATTTCCTCTGCTTTCTCTTCGCTGGTCCGGGAAGCCCCTCAATAGCCACCACCCCCACGTCATCTGCAGGAAGGAAGGATGGGACTGACGGCTCCCAGCAGTGGCCTTGCTGCTGCCTTTCTTCCATTTGGAAATGGTGCAAGAATAAGCAAGGAGGAGGAAATACAGGTGTCACGTTGTGTCTGCTGCCTGTGCGGTTATAGATGTGGGACTGACACCCCCAAAGCCTGCAACCCCCTTTCTCTTCAGAAAAGGGACAATACAGGCAGCAGTAACCCCAACGCTGCCCTTCCCATTTGCTTCCACCCTACCTAGAGTTCGTCATCCTGGCAAAGGAGGTCAGACCTTGGCCTTCCTGCTCTGACCGACAACAAAGTTTCTAACTAGAGCTGATTGTGATGTTGGGGTCAGCAATGTGGGCACTTGGAAGCAGACTGGTAATCATCAGGCCAACAAACCTCTGAGGAGATAACGACTCTTAGCAGCCATTGTCCTGCTCTCGGTTGGAGCCAGTGTTCTAAAGGTGAAAGACGTTTCCTTGTCTTTTATTCTGTATTGTTTTAACGTAAATCCTATTGCATCATCATCATCATCACCACACCCTGCTCTGATGTGCTCAGCCATGTTGCAGTGTGCTCGCTGGCCACGTGTTGTGGCTTCTCAACCAAAAGGCATTCAGGGAGGGATCCCCAGAAGGAACTATAGACTCAGCAGCCCAGGGTCACTGAACACAGCACACTGTCTTTAGCAAGAACTGAAATACAGCAAGCAATCCAGTACCTTTTTACTATGTCTTATTGGCACCCATCTAAGCCTTTCAAGGAACAGGCAAACGTTGCTCCAATCTCTTCCTTTTCCTTTAGGACTTGTGTCTAAATCTCACCATAGGTCTGGCTGCAGAAGACTCTTAATGGAGAAACTTGTGAGTGTCCACACCATAGCACATTTTCATACATAAGGTGAGGAGTGTCCAGGATGGTTGGAGTGTAGTGACTGCACTCAGACAGGAATAATTGGTCCTTCTAGAGCAAACTCTGTTGATGGAGCACTGGGGATGGGTAGGGAAGGAAGCCTGGAGATGTAAGAGCACGGAGAGTAACTTCTCCTGCAAGCCCAGCAGAGGTCAGATCCCAGCAGCACAAAGAATACATTGGTTGAGTGGTTTATTGGAAACCCAGAATTAAAAAGATGGAAAATGAGGACTTCCGTTACTCCAGGTAAGAGTCATACCATCAGGTCATGGGACCCCAGAATGGGATGAATAGGGATGAGAAATCCCCTTCTTTACCCCAAGAGAGAGTGCCTCCTCTAGAATGGGCATGAGTTGCATATGAGACATATTAAGTAGAGCTGGACAGGAAATGGTTTTCCTGTCCTAAGAGAATTTTCCAGGTTTTGAAGCTTTTTCCCACCCCAAATCAGGACAGAAGGTCAAAAATCTCAGAGTTTTGTGACTCTCCCAGAAAATGTTGGGGTTGGGTCAGTCCAAGTGTTTTGTTATGTTCATTTTGAAACATTTCGTTTCACTTTTGACTTTTTAACTTTGTAAGCCTTTAAGTATAAATGACTAAACATTTCCAAAATAAGCCACCTAAAACCAAACCACAAAACTCTGTATTTGAAAAATGTCAAAAACAGGACTGTGGTGGGTTCTTTGAGCAGCCCCAACAACTCCCCCTCTCTCTGATGTCCAGGCATGGTGCTGCCACTCTCTTTAGCTCCCAGCAGGCAGGCAGCCTACCTCTGCAGGTCTTTAGAGCCCTACGCGGATATAAAATGTATATCCACAGATGCAGATATCCACAGATATAACACGGATATCCATGGAGCTGCAGGGCTCTACCAGGAACGGCAGTGGTGAAAGCAGCATGTCAGGCCACCGCTCACAGGAACCAGTGCCCAACCCGGGCAGTTCCTCTGGCATGGCTGTTCCACCCCCAGTCGCACTAGTGTGGGCAAGTCCCTGGTCGCGCTAGTGTCCGGGAGCATGCGACCCACTTGCACACACTAGTGACAGGTGCCAGTGAGCCTGGTGCCTGCCCCAGTGGGCAGGGCTGGGGGTGGTACAGCTACGCCAAAGGAGCTGCCCAGGCTGGGTGCTGGCTCCTGCGAGCGGCAGCCTGACACGCTGCTGCTTTCGCCACTGTGGTTCCTGGTAGAGTCGTGCCGCTCCGCGGATATCTGCTTTATATCCATGAATATCCACATCCGCGGATATACATTTTGTATCCATGCAGTGCGCTACGGGTCTTCTGTAGCTCAACCCGCTGGCTGGGTCTCACAGTTCAAACCCCCTCCCGGGTACAATAAACTCAAATAGAAGTTCCTTGACCTTCAGGGCCAGTTATAAATTAAATGGTTTCTTACCCTTCTGGAGCTTGATTGCTGTGGCCAGCAATAGGCCCTGGCCTGACCTTGTTCCTTTGGCTGTAGCCTAGGAAGCATCTGTCCTCACTCCACAGGGTCCTGACAGGGTCTGCCTTGCTAGCAGCAGGTACCTCCTTTTATTTCAGCCTGCTGGGCCTTGATTGGTTGTTGCTGATCCCCAGCCCTTCTAGTTGCTGGAGGACCAGATCTCAATGGTTCCCGAAATGGCCGCTCCTGGGATGCTTCTCTAGGCAAGCCCAGAGTTCTAATACTCTTATTTTTTCCTCTCAGAAAGCTGTTTCCTGGGACGGGGTGCAGCAGAGCAGTGGGACCTCCAGCAGAGGGCCCAAGGCCTGGTACACCCCATCACAGATGTTTTGATCATTTCAAAACTTTTTTTTCCATTTTTTTTTTCATATCAGGAGACTCATCTAAACTGACCCTTTCTCAGAACCAGTTTCAGTTTTGACAAACTGGCATTTTCCAATTAAAAAATAAAAATGGTGTTGGAAAATTCCCGACCAGCTCTCGTATGGAGGCAGTGTGCTGTATCTGCACTGTTTTCTCTGTTGGTGTTTCATCAGAATCCCATTTCTCATCAGTCTCCAGGAGGGGTGGAGCTGCACGTTGCCACCGATGTGATAGCCTCGTAGTGTGACATCTCGTAAGTGGGTCCCATAATGGCTGAATGAGAGGCTCTGGGTGCACTGGCTGGCATGTGTGTGTCAGTATCTCTGAGTGCATTCACTGGAACAGCGAGAGCGACAATGCTGGAGGTAATACAGCTCTAAATAGATAGCCAGGGGATTCTTTTTCTATATTAAACTATTGATTTTTCATAAACTAAGAGCACAAAAGGCCACGGAAAACAATCGAATCCCAGTGCAGGAAGCTGAAAAATTAGACACTGCTTTGTGCCCTGGTGGCTGTGCTTCGTGCAGAGACTTTCAGTTACAAAAAGCTTAATTTATGGGTAGCGAACCTCAAAAGGTTGAGAGGTGCAGTTCAGAGAAGCACTGAAAAGTTTGCTTCTCCTTAATTCAGACACTATGGGCCTCTTCTTTAGCCTGCAAAACCCAATAGGGAATAGCAAGAGCATGGGCCTGTCTTGTGAAATTTCCAGTACATTTTGCTTACGACTCTGCCAAACAGACCCCAAGAACAGCCATTTGTGTGGTATTTCAGCTGTTGTGCTGCCCAGCCCGAGCTTGGCCCAGGACGTGCAGAGACATACCAAAATGAGAAACCATTATACAGCTATATCCAAACTGTTTTTCAAGTCTCAGTTGGAAACTGGAGCTTGAAAAAAAATCAGACTGGAAATCAGGCCCACGTTTTTTAACAATGAAGGCAATTAACCATTGGAACAGCTTCCTATGGAGTATGATTGTATTCTCCATCATCTGAATTGTTTAAAGTAAGACTTGATGTCTTTCTGAAAGAGAAATGCTTTTGTTCAAATATAAGCTGTTAGGCAGAATGGAGGATTCTTCAGGTGAAATTCTCTGTCCTGTGTTTTGCAGGAGGTCAGACTACAGGATCCAAATTCTCTCTTCTGCCCTTGGTACCAAGTATCAGAGGGGTAGCCATGTGTTAGTCTGTATCCACAAAACCAATGAGGGGTCCGGTGGCACCTTAAAGACTAACAGATTTATTGGGGCATAAGCTTTCGTTGGTAAAAAAACCACTTCTTCAGATGCATGGAAGAAGTGGGGTTTTTACCCACGAAAGTTTATGCCCAAATAAATCTGTTAGTCTTTTTAAGGTGCCACCAGACCCCTCATTGTTCTCCTTCCCTTGAAATCCATGACATTGTTTACAGGTTGCGTTTGAGTTTTGAACTAAGAGTCTGCTCATTTCTTATTTTCTATCAAGTAAAAATGGGCCAACACCAAAAAAAACCCAGCATCTAAACACATCCCCCAATTGTGGTGGAGTTCAGATCTGGACCTGAACTTCCTGGATGGCCCCATTTCAATAACAAACCTGAACATAAAGCCTGGATTCACACACACAAGAATTTAGAAGATATTCGCATAGGAATCTGAATCCCATGTCTTGCTCCTAGCTATGAAGCCCCAGCTATGAACCATCCCCCAAATTTTGGGAAAAATTCTAATCTGGATTTAGATCTGGACTTTTGTCTCTGGCTTTTTTCCAATCTGAACCATAGAAACCAAAAAACAATGTCTCCATTAGAGAACAGTGCATCTATCCCATATTAATAACAATTCCTGTATGTTATATAGCACATTGTCATCAGCAGGTCTGTCAAAGTGCTTCACAATCTTTAATGTATTTGTTCTCTCAACACCCTTGGGAGGAAGGGCAATGCTGTTATCCCCATTGTACAGAGTGGGAACTGAGGCCCAGAGAGACGAAGTGGCTCACCCAACGTCCCACTGGAAGTTTGTGGCAGAGCAGGGACTTGAACCAAGTCTCCCAAGTCTTCTATAAGTCTAGCGGCGCCTGACCACAAAATGGCTGCCTGTCTCCGCCACTTGACATCATAGCTACTTTAAGGTGTGGGGGGTGGAGTATCCACCCCACACAAGGCAGAGCTGGCAAATTAGGATAATTAACCTGATAGGCTGCACCTGGGGAAGAGTCAGGGAAGAGCCAGCTGGGGAGGAACAGGTATAAAGCCAGGAAGTTGGTAGCAGAAAGGGGCTTCAAGGGAAGTAGGCTGCTGTCACTCCCTAGGAGTAGGAAGGTCTGTTTGAGGCTACCGAGTTCAGTAGTCTGCAGTTCCTCCCCGGGAGGAGGGAGATTAAGCTAGTGCACCCAGAGGGGAAGAGTCGGAAACTGTCGGAAGGAGTCCAGGGAAAGAGCAACAAGGTCCGAGGAAAAGCAGCCCACAGTTTCCAGAGATAGGGTCCTTGGACTGGAATTTGGAGTAGAGGGTGGGCTCAGGCTCCCCTACCAGCCTCTGGGAAAGTGGCACTGAACCTGGCCTTGGACTAGGAGGCTGACTAGAATGGCAAGTGGGCCACTGATCCAGTGGGACTTTGATGCACCCCGGAAGCAGAAAAAACTACACAGTGACCTGGCTGGAGAGCCAAGCCACGAAGACAGAGCACCCTGGGTTTCAAAGAGAAAGAGATGTTACCCGGGGATCTTTCAACCCAACGCTCTTGATAACTTTTACTCTGTGTGAGATGGTGTCAGGAAATAAATCAGGGGAGACACGGCCGTCCGACCGATAGATGGCGGCACAAACAGGACAACACAAGAGTCCTTTCACTTAAAGCTAAACCTTACTTAGTCTCAAGCGCTTACACATGTCCGCAACAGGTTAATTACCGAACCTGAGTGTGGCTCTCGAGTGGCACAGCGGCAGCCCATCTGCCACTGGGGAACACAAGATGCATCCAAAGGGAGAGTCCAGTCCCAAAGAGTCCCACCACCTCAAACTTTCCCCCCTTATTTTATACATTAGTAACACAATGACATGTCCCTTAGAAGAAAACCTCTCGCTTGACCGTTGAAACTGCTTGCTTAACAAGTTTTCTTTGATTATTGATTAACCAGGTATGTTTTTTTCCCAGAGTTTGCAGCCTTGAGACCCTGTTAGCAGTAGCGGCGCCAGCTCTTCCGGCGCCCTAGGCGGCGGAAGGTCCCGCCCCCGAAATGCCGCCCCCAACAGCGGCGGCAGAAGGTCCCGCCCCCAAAACTGAACAGACGGCCGGGGCGCCAGCGCAGGACCAAATCCCCAGACAGATTTTTGCCCCAGATCCCTCTAATGGGTTGCGTCGGCCCTGCCTGTTAGACACATTCCTGAGGGCACATCCTGCTCTTCTAAAATGCCTGTATCAGGAACTTCACACAATTCTTATCAGGAAGGACGTGGGGTCAAGCTGCCTTTTCTGTGGCACCAACCCCCCCCCCTCCTGCCTTGGCTAAGCTAAGGCTGCTGCATGGCCACCTTACGGCCTGGCTGACTTGGCTGCTTTTAGCAATAGGCAATAGTGGTTTCAGGCACTTTACTCCCCATACACAGAGAGACACAGAGCTGTGGCAGGGCCTGCAGCGAGCAGCAGAAAGGGAGTATTGGACCTGGAAGAAGTTAGTCACCAGAGCAGCCAGGAGAAGGTGCCCTAGCGCTGAGGGGATGTAGGGCCGTCACAATGTGACCCACAGAACACACAGGCGTAACCGTTACCCAGCTAAATACACCAGTTCTGGAGGCAGAATATCAGCCTCTGATGGGACTTCTTATATCATCAGCAAAACTTGTGGCTACAACAAAGCTCCCATTTGTATGGAGATGTTTTGCTCAGCTGAGGAAAACTGAGGCACATCTGAGACCAAAGACAGAAGGTGCAGGTGGTAAAACCAGTGACCCCCTGCGAACTTTCACTTGCAGGCCTTATGGACATGTCTTTTTCCATTAGTTGTAATTTTAAATAAACATGAAGGGACCAGACAGTCCACAAATGCAGGTTTCCCAGCAACACAAATAAATTAATGTCTGCAGTAGTAGGTGCGGGCAGAAGTTTTAGTGCTTTGCTGCCGGGGATGTATTTTTAAACATGTGCCACCAGAAATATTTAAAAATAGCTCCCGTGTTGAGAAATTAATATTGCAGGAGATGGTGCATGTCAGCCGTCAACACAGCCGTCTGGTGCTGCCAGGCATGGGAGGGGTGGTAAGGAAGGGGCTCCACCCTATCACAGCATACCCTTCCTTCTTGTTACACATCTGTTCCCAGCAGTGGCAATGACCTGATTTAATTACACATCTCACTTATGCACTCTCATCTCTGCGCATGTGTTCACCCACCATTGCTTCCACGGGCAGAGAGTCGTGGCTAAACATGGAAAAGACGGAGCTGCAACAGTGCTGCAGCGGAAAGAGACGGGCCTAAACCAGGCCCGTGGCAACCTAAGCTAGCATGGCCACAAAGATCAGGAAGGAGGAGACAGACCCGGAAGTATAAAGGACACTTGTGCAGAGGATAACTGGTGAAAAGAGGAGGTGGGAGATGTCATTCCAAGATAGCATAGAAACAGATGAGACTCAAGGCAGAGGATCAAAGATGTCAGCTTACACTTATTCAGGGTATAAACACGGCCTTACGCTGCTGCAGGACCACCTCTTTGCGTGTTAGTCTCCCTCATGTTCACACAGACACTCACTCAGATGTCTTGGGAGCCTTAACTCTGTGCAGAAAGGGGAAAGGATGTTCAAACTGCCTGTTTGTAAGTTAGCTTTAAAATGACAGTGCTGCCGTCGCTTCTTTTGTTCGAAACACCCAATGAGACCGACTGTTTACACCTTCTTGCCAGACGCCTTCCTCACAGCTGAAGAGAACGAAGTGGCAAATGAGGCCTGGTGCAGAAAGTGTGGTACATTTGGGAAGACTTGCAAACTCCACTCGCTCTAGGGGGAAGGAAGGAAAGTGCTGCGGGGCTGTCTCGAGTGTTTCCCCCCTTCTTCCTCCTAGAAGCAATAGCACAGACAAGGATGCAGCTATCGGACCCAAGTGACATCACAGCTGCTACAACTTTTCGAAAGGCATGTAACCTCCCTCCACCAATGGGCACCCCACAGATAGAAATCTGCACCCCACCACCCCACAGCATGACTCAGTGGGACTCCTAACCCCTCTGCCAGGATCTACTCGCAAACTGCTTCCTGTCGCAGGGATTCCAAGCTCCCAGATTCAGGAAATACATCTCATCCTCTTCTCCCTAGGGTCAGCGCAGTGCGGGAGGGGGACCTTCCCCCCTCTAAACTGAGCAGCCCCATGCAGATTTCCATGAGATGTTGATGAAAAAACCGAGAGCTATCTATGCTAATTGCTTAGCCCTGGTGCAGCTGCATGATTGCAGGCTTGCTGCTGAAATACAGGTACTAATTTTTTTATAGTAGCTGAATCCTGTGGGTGAGAAGGGACTTCATTCTGTTAGTGGATAATCAGTCCTGGGCCTCTCTCCTTAGATGGTCAGCAAAGGGAGCCAGTTCTTGCCTGTTGTGTGGGTAGCTTTGTGAAGTAGATAGTTGGCCTCTAGGACCACATGATCATGGATCCTACACACACTTCCTTAGGGAGTCTACTGCAGTTCAGGCTTCGTGCTCAGCACCGGTTTGAAGCCTTGGACAGAGAGAAAGGTTAGCAGCAAAAGCAGGAACACATCCAGTGGAAAGACTGGATCACAAGCTTCCAGCCTAACCCTAGGACCTCTGCCGCGTCTGTAGGTGGTAAGGATCAGCGATGTTCTCTAATCCTGGGGCTGCATGAAGCTGATTAGGTTTGATTGCATGTTGCATGGGTATTATTGATCTGCTGAATGATTGATGCGCCGGTCGCTGTCAGCGCCTCATCTTGCTGTAATTGCATGACTTATTTGCCAGGGACGTGCACTACATTCTCAAATGCATTAACAATATTTTATTTTTTTTAAGTATGCCGGCTTGACAGAGATTGAATCATTTCTAAAGGTTCTATACGTCTCACTCAAAATGCAGCGAAATGTGAGTCCATAAATCAATGAATTGACGCAGATGAAAACCTGAATGGTGGAATGGCAAGCCATGAATCCTGTTTCCCTTGACAAGTCTCTCCTGATGTTGGGACTGGCAGAAGCTATGGTGCGCAGGGCTGACGAGGGAGGGGGGGGGAAGCCGGTACAAATTACCGGGGCCCGGCGGTCCGGAAGGGGGCCCAGGGCCCGGCTTCCCCCCCCCCTCTCGTTGGTCCTGTTTAGCCAGTCCGCCCTTGCTGGGGGGCCTGAAAAAAAATTTTCACCAGGGCCCGAACCCGCTCTCGGCGGCCCTGATGGTGATGAATCGGTCAGCCACCAACATGGTAGATCTTGGTCCTGGGAGGCAGAGGAACTGCAAACATAGCCCTCGTGTGTCTCTTTTGAGATGCTCCATNTATATAATATTATTTTTGAAGAGGTACCAGATGGATAATTGCAGCCCCTGAGTGCCTAATCTGCTCTCCAGGACACGGGCAGATTTCTGAGCCAACAAAACTTAATTGAACTTTCCGTTCCAGCTGGAAAAGGTTATGGATCTAGCGAGTGCAAAGGGAAGGCAGGCTGAAAAGGTCAGCTGTTCTGTTCTTTCTGTAATGGATTGACCAGGGGCATGTTTTTATCTTTCTCACAACCACTGGATTGTAAAACTTAATTAGCAAAGTCACTTCTCTTCCCTCTCTGAAGGCGTGTGTGTGATGATTACACATAGATCACATTTTATGGACATGTCATGTTTTCATTTGAGACCAGCAGCCAACACAAGGGACTTCGCTGACACCTGTTTACAGCACCGCTCCGGAGAAGGCCAATAGGGAAAAAAAGACGGAAGGGGCAGATTCAGCACTGGAAGAAGTTAGTCTAGCTGCCAATGAAATCAATTGTGCTGCAGCTGCTTATACCTGAGCTGAATTTGTCCATAGACCCTGACCCTCTGTGAAAAGAGTGAGAAAAGGGAATAACAGATACAGAGAGACATGCATGCAGATCTGCAAATGGGGAGGAATAGAGAAAGGGGAAGAGAAATGAGCAGATAAAGGAACACACACACACACCTCTACACCTGAATTCAGAGTGCAGAACCACTTCCCACAGGCCCTGAGTGGAATAATGATACTTTCACTCCTGAAAAGTGAAATCTTAATCTCTGAAACCACAGGTAGAATGAAAGAAATGCGGAGATCTGTTAACCTCACCTTCCTGTGGGCCCTTTCTTCATTCAAACCATAACAGTTAGGAGAGAATTGCTGTAAGTTGAAATTAGAGCTGGCTGAAAAATGCCAAAATTCAAATGATGGATGAAATTGTTCCTCAACAATTTGAAATTTTGATACCAAAAAAAAAATCACTTGTTTGTTTGTAAATATTTCATGTCATTTTTTTCGACCAACTTTGTTTGGACCATAGAGCTCCTTTTGATTGGTTTTGCTGTTACTCTGTCCACTGGCAAATTCATGGCTACTGAAGGCCTGGAACTACAGGTCCCTGAGTGGCCTGCAAGAAACTCTGGCGTTCTCCTGGGAGATGCTGGTAACTGAGTTGAGGGCTGATGAGGGAGCTGTATGTTACATTTAAAATTATAGCAAAGAATGAAGTGGTGTTGGGAGAAATCACTTTGAGTCTGTCTAGTTATGGGAGCTGGGGACTCTAGCTCTGTTAGATGCTCATCCATACACCAGCNCCCCCTCTCGTTGGTCCTGTTTAGCCAGTCCGCCCTTGCTGGGGGGCCTGAAAAAAAATTTTCACCGGGGCCCGAACCCGCTCTCGGCGGCCCTGATGGTGATGAATCGGTCAGCCACCAACATGGTAGATCTTGGTCCTGGGAGGCAGAGGAACTGCAAACATAGCCCTCGTGTGTCTCTTTTGAGATGCTCCATTGCAATGTCTAGCCATGTGCATTGCAGCAGTAAGATATATAT
>QXTE01000070.1:2950125-3024274 GCA_003942145.1 Platysternon megacephalum | reverse complement strand
AATGAAATCAATTGTGCTGCAGCTGCTTATACCTGAGCTGAATTTGTCCATAGACCCTGACCCTCTGTGAAAAGAGTGAGAAAAGGGAATAACAGATACAGAGAGACATGCATGCAGATCTGCAAATGGGGAGGAATAGAGAAAGGGGAAGAGAAATGAGCAGAGAAAGGAACACACACACACACCTCTACACCTGAATTCAGAGTGCAGAACCACTTTCCACAGGCCCTGAGTGGAATAATGATACTTTCACTCCTGAAAAGTGAAATCTTAATCTCTGAAACCACAGGTAGAATGAAAGAAATGCGGAGATCTGTTAACCTCACCTTCCTGTGGGCCCTTTCTTCATTCAAACCATAACAGTTAGGAGAGAATTGCTGTAAGTTGAAATTAGAGCTGGCTGAAAAATGCCAAAATTCAAATGATGGATGAAATTGTTCCTCAACAATTTGAAATTTTGATACCAAAAAAAAAATCACTTGTTTGTTTGTAAATATTTCATGTCATTTTTTTCGACCAACTTTGTTTGGACCATAGAGCTCCTTTTGATTGGTTTTGCTGTTACTCTGTCCACTGGCAAATTCATGGCTACTGAAGGCCTGGAACTACAGGTCCCTGAGTGGCCTGCAAGAAACTCTGGCGTTCTCCTGGGAGATGCTGGTAACTGAGTTGAGGGCTGATGAGGGAGCTGTATGTTACATTTAAAATTATAGCAAAGAATGAAGTGGTGTTGGGAGAAATCACTTTGAGTCTGTCTAGTTATGGGAGCTGGGGACTCTAGCTCTGTTAGATGCTCATCCATACACCAGCTGGATCTTCAGCTTCTAGGTCAGAATGAGGCCAAGTTCTTCTCTCTCTCTCTTCTCTATTGCTCTAACCCCCTCCCAGGCCACAAATATCATTGCAGCGATGGGCTTTAGTTTCAGAATTCATGTATGGATTGAGATTTCCAGCATTCCAGATGTTGGGATTCTTCAGTGCCGAGGTGATAGATCCAGAGCAGGGGGCGAGGTTTTGACAACGTTCAGAGGGTTGGGGATCTGCGTCTTTCATTTGAGCCCATCCCTTAAGCTACATCTACACTAGGCGCTAGGGGTGCGGTTCCCAGCTTGAGTAGACATATTCACACTAATTCTCCTCAAGCTAGCGCACTAAAAACGGTAGTGTAACCATAGTAACAGCGAGTGGCAGCACGGGCTAGCCACCCCGAGTAGAAACCCGCCCAGATCCCATAGATACATGTTCGGGACAGCTAGGCCGTGCCACTGCTTGTCGCTACTGTGGCTACACAGCTAGCGCAAGTGAGTCTACTCAAGCTTGGAATCGCACTCCCAACACAGTGTAAACGTAACCTCAGTCACAAGGGGGAGCAAGGTAACAGTTGCAGGCAGAGGTGGGTTTTAAGGGTTAGGAGCAATACCTATAGAGTGACCAGACAGCAAATGTGAAAAATCGGGACGGGGGCAGGGGGTAATAGGAGGAGATATAGAGCGAACATACCTACAGCACATCAAACGAGACCCAGTCAATCAGTCATTAATCGATTGGATTATGAACCTACCACTCTGATGCTGCCAGCTTCTTCGGTCCAGGGCCAGCGATGGAAAGCTGTGTAGCAAGCAGTGGTCTCCAGACACAACAAAATGAGAAGCCCTGACCATTCAACTCCCACGGTAATCTCTACACAGAGTCCAGTAGACTTAGGCTACCAAAGGGAATTTCTTCAAGAGGATTTTAGCGATTAATGACTGTGCCAAGCTGCCTGCAGAAATCAAGCAAGAAACAGATACACCATTACACTGACGGGCATCACTCCCACCCACCTATTCACTATTCAGAAGCAAACTGAGTTGTGTGGGTCTTTTTCCCAGTGGTTTTGCTTTGGCCACCAAATCGAAAAATCAGCTATTAGTACAGCTTTAGAAATTACTGGGTGATGTTCTATGGCCCGTGTTATGCAGGAGGTCAGACTAGATGGTCATAATGGTCCTGACTTGCCTTCAAATCTATGAATGAAATCCCATTTTAAACATTGGATTATTTGGAGATTATGTGGCCTGGTAAATTTCTCTGCTTCCCTGTTGGGAAAAAAGTGTATCTCCTTCTAGAGTCTGATCTTTTCTAACAGACGCAGGTGCTCAGACACCATGGTGGGGGGATACACCGACATGCTGTTAAGGGCCATACCAAATTTATCCGAAGCAATGAGACGAGTTCTTGTTTTCCAATTTCTAATAAACAAAGGGTATTTCAGCCATACAATATTTCTGGTACTAATCACTTTGATGCTGCCTAGTGGCTAGGCCTGGGCCCAGGGATGTCAGGACTCCTGGGTTCTATTCACAACTCTAGAAGGGCAGTGTGAGTCAAGAGGACTCCTGGGTTTAATCCCTATCTCTGCAACAGGCACATTATGTGACCCTGGGCAACTTATTTCATCTTTGTGCCAACGTTTCTTATGATTTCTTGTGTTGTAAGATGGGGCTAATGATACTTAACCTGCCTCCATAGGGGTGTTGTGAGGTTTAATCAACTAATGTGCTTTGAGATCCTTAATGAAAGCCACTGCATAAATGAACAGTATTATTGTTGGAAAGCCAGGTGTTACTGTTATCATCGAAAATCAGGTACTCAGGTAGAAAATAGCCCATTTCCATATTTATCAAATGCTGGTTCTCCATAAATACAGATGTTCCATAATCCTCACTGGCGCTGTCGGTTATTTATCTACATTTGAATTTGAATTATTAAAAAAAATTGTTACCATTCTTACAGCCCTGTCTCCCTACACATTCCTCTTTTCCATTTAAAAGAATTTATTTCAGTGACTTTCACTCTGTGGCTGCATTGCCAGCCCTGCAGATTGAAACCCTCTATTTATCCACAAAACAAGAACTACATGGATGGGAGCAGGGCAAACTGACCTTCACTCTCTCCTACCAATGTGCCTCATCCCTGACCTGGAGGACAGAGAGTCTCTGTAACTCATTCAAGCTTTGGTATCTCTGATGAGACTCTCATTGAGAGAGCCAGCCAGGTCTGAAAGCTGTATTATGGCACTGACACTTAGAATAATAGAATATTGGGGTTGGAAGGGACCTCAGGAGGTCATTCAGTCCAACCCCCTGCTCAAAGCAGGACCAAATCCCCAGACAGATTTTTGCCCCAGATCCCTAAATAGCCCCCTTAAGGATTGAACTCACAACCCTGGGTTTAGCAGGCCAATGCTCAAACCACTGAGCTATCCCCTTCCCCTTCTCTCCCTCTTTCCCTCCCCGCCTAGGATGTGGCCTGAGACCACTTTCTATGAGGAAGGGTAGATAGGGCACTGTACTGGACCTCATGAGACCTGNACCCTGCAGATTGAAACCCTCTATTTATCCACAGAACAAGAACTACATGGATGGGAGCAGGGCAAACTGACCTTCACTCTCTCCCACCAACGTGCCTCATCCCTGACCTGGAAGACAGAGAGTCTCTGTAACTCATTCAAGCTTTGGTATCTCTGATGAGATTCTCATTGAGAGAGCCAGCCAGGTCTGAAAGCTGTATTCTGGCACTGACACTTAGAATATTGGGGTTGGAAGGGACCTCAGGAGGTCATTCAGTCCAACCCCCTGCTCAAAGCAGGACCAATCCCCAGACAGATTTTTGCCCCAGATCCCTAAATAGCCCCCTTAAGGATTGAACTCACATCCCTGGGTTTAGCAGGCCAATGCTCAAACCACTGAGCTATCCCCTCCCCTAGGATGTGGTCTGAGACCACTTTCTATGAGGAAGGGTAGATAGGGCACTGTACTGGACCTCATGAGACCTGGGTTCAGCTCTTGGTTCTGCCACAGGCTTCCCGTCTGACCTTGGGCAAGTCACTTAACCCCCACTTGGCCTGAGATCCCCATCTGTCAAAATGAGACTAATATGCCCTGACTCACAGTGGGTGTTGTGGCATAAAATCCATTGATTGTAAAAGGCTCAGACATCACAACAAGGTCTGACATGTCAGTACTTAGATCATACTAAGTAGACATCATGTAATAAGAATCAGAGCTGGAAAAGAATTTCAGAGAATCAATGTGGCTGGAATATGGACAAGCTTTTGCCGTCTAGCTGTGTAACTTATATGGTATAACTGCTAAAGACCTGGCAGCTGATTCTCCACGGCCTTGCTCCATGAATGGTCATTTCTGTCTGCTCAAAGTGGGTGTCAAAGGCCTAACAGATCAGAACTGTAGCATTTTGCAGTTATTTTGCCCTGGACTAAAGGACCATACGAAGTGAAAGGTGGTGGAGAATTAGGCTCAAACAGTTTGGATAGCTGCATATTGAGGACCAGATCTTTCACCGTGTAAACAGGTGTTGTGACAGATTGAAGACTTTGGAAACACGGGGAACTCTTCAAAAGACTATTGTATTGAGATGTGCCAGATGCTGTCGTCCTAGGGATTAGTCATAAACGTATGTATCAATAAATGTATATTTGTGAGCAAGGGATTATCTTCTAGCTCCATGGGGGAGAGTTATTGAGCTCCCCCCAGGGACTAAAATCAATGGGGGGTAAATTACTGCAGATTGTGGGACAGATAAACAGCTCCAGAGAAGTACCACTCTGGGGGAGGAACTGCATAGACTGGTTCAGACCATGTTCAAGAGGCCCAGCAGACAAAGAAAGAGCTCATGGTATAAAGTCTCAGCTTGAACTGGCTTGAATGATCCTCATTTTGATCCAATAACTGTATTGAGATTGTAACCAAGAGGGCTGGAAGGGTACGTAGGACTGGAACCTGCCTGGGTCTCCAGGTGGAAGATGGGTAAAGCTTAGCATGCGCATAGACTGTTTATTGTATTCTCTGTGCTCTGTGAAAGCTGGCAGGGTGCTAGTGACCCTTATCTAACCCCTGGGAGAGAGCCAACTGCAGGTGCTGGACTAAGGTCAGACTTGCTGGGATAAGCACAGCAAATTGAAGGAAAACTCAAAGCCTAAATCCATGATCTGGAGGGGGAGCGTTGCCTGTTTGTGTCCATAGAGAGGTGATGGCTGGAGGTCTGAGAACAAAAAAGATGCCCTTGTGTAGACCATGGGGAGGGGAGGGGGCAGAGATGCACCTTGGAACTGTGCTGGGGGTAACAACCTCAAAGTCACTGGGGCTACGGCGATTTACACCAACTGAGGATTTGCCCCAGCAAATTGGGACAGGCACAATTCAAATGTTAAATACAATTCTGCCCTCTTCATTGGCTCTAGTAATATTCTTTAGCACGACAGGTCCATAACTTCTCCAGCAACATTCCCTGATGAAGCTTTACAATGCCCCTGTAGAACAGGAGTATTATCCCCATTATACAGATGAGCGAGGCAAGTACAGAGAGGTGAAACGACTTGCCCTAAATCCTACAGCGTCACTGTCAAAGTCAGGATTAGAATCCACGTCTCCTGGCTCCCAGTGCTGTGTTCTAACAGCCAAAGCGCTCCATTGGTTCCAGCAGAGTTGACTGCAGCCCAGTTACTGGTTCAAATGTTGCCTCTGAGATGAGAGAGAGACTATATCAATTGGCAATTCACCGAGACACCAAACCCCTTTCCATGTGCTCTGCTTGAGTCCAGTGCTATAGAATAAACATAGACCAAGCTGGCGAGGTCTGGATAAACGAGGCACCCGCCGTCCACTATCAGATGTTTAGCTTCTTGGGGGGAGGTGTTGCTCGTTTCCTGTCTCAAGATCGTTACAGATGCAGGGCCAGACTGGCTTGCTTTTCCTCCTCACTTCTGTTCAAGCGACAATGCAGTTTGACTGGCAAAGCTACAGGTTTATTAGAAAACACTCCTCAAACCCAGAGCAACGCAGTGAAAGTTGTTGTTTTTTTTCAGATTTTGCCGATGACTGAATGCAGGTTTAATATGTGACAGTTCTACTTACGCAGCAGCTCTGCCGGGAGCAAGAAGGGATTCTCTGCAATTGATTTTTTTTTTCCTAATGAAAAAAACCAAACACTAAACAGGGAAAAAAAATTGTGGTGAACATTCAGATTTGTGGTGCAGAAATTGAGGCTGGAATTAACCCTGGAGGAATGATGTGGCTGGAAACTCAGGCACTGCAAACTAAAATGCCACCCAGTGCTGAAAAAGCTCAGTGCATCTTCCTTTGGGTCCCTCACCCTGTGGCTCTGTTGGGTTTAAAGGGCTTTTCAGGTGCCTTTATTGATATGAACAGTAGCGCCTTGAGGCCCCCGTTGAAGATTACGGTCCCATTATGTTAGGTCTGTACACACACAATAAAAAGCTGGTCTCTGCCTCCAAAGAGTCTATAGACATAAGTATACGCTACAGGTGTATCAATCAATCAGTGTGGAGGAAGGACACAGTATAATGAAACTACCTGGATAAGATTAATAGGTAGCTAAGTCTATAAATTCAAAGTGGTGGATATGATGCAGATCTAAATTTCAAACATGGGGATCCTACTTAGCCATTCCCATCTTGCGGTCCGTGATGTGAGCACTCGATGATCAGAGCTGCCAGCGATGGCACCTGGACAGCCCAGTGCATTACATGCTTTTACATATTGAGCCTGTGCATTCAGAGGGGGTGATGCACCAGTTGCATGGTACGGGGACCCAAAGGGAGATCTCTCAAAGGAGATGGCGACAGTCCCATAGGGCATTTTGTGCAATGTGTTACCCAGGCCAAAATGTGTACATGTACTTTTATGACACCTCATCAGCATCATCATGTTCCCATTACGCCTCTGGCGTTTAGGGCAGCGACGAAGCTCCTCCACTCCTGTCTGTTTGGGGCAAGTCTTTCAATGGTTTCCCAGCTGTGCCCCAGGTTTTTCAGCTCGGCTTCCACAGCTCTTGGCCATGTTGTTTTCGGGCAGCCTCGTTTTCACTTACCTTCAGGTGTCCATCTTATTGCCATGCTGGTGATGGAATCAGTTTCCGTCCGAAGCACATGGCCAATCCATCTCCCACGCCTCCTGGCAAGGATGGTGCTCAGATCCTCTTGGCTGCACTGTGTCAATAGATCTTGGTTTGAGATTGTTCTGGACCAAAAGATACAGAGGATTTTTCTGAGGCAGGTTATATGGAATGAGGACAGTTTGGACATGTCATATTTTCTCATTCCCCAGCATTCTGCACTATAAAGTAGTGTTGAAAGTACGCAGCTCTGATAACTCTTGAGTTTGGTTTGGTGTTGTATTTTGATGATTTCCAGACTGTGTTTAAGCTCATGAAGGTGTTCCTGGCTTTACTGATTTTGTTCCAGATGTCCTGGCTTGTTCCATCGTCCTGGCTGATGGTGCTGCCCAAGTATGTGACTGTTTCTACATTGGTGAGAACATAATCCTCTATCCGTACTGGTGATGGTGAGGCAATATTAAAGGTCATGATATCTGTCTTATTGTAGTTGATTTTCAGTCTAATTTGCTGGCTGAATGCGTTGAGTCAAGTTGTTTTTTCTTGTATATGGTGTTGGGTATGTGATAGGAGAGCCAGATCATCTGTGAAGGCCAGGTCTTTAAGGGATGAGAAGAGTGGCCATTCAATGCCTCTTGGCATGTCTTCTGTTGTACGCCGCATTACCCAGTCGATGGCAATGCTGAAGAGGATTGCAGTCATGATACACCCCTAACGTACTCCTGTTTTGACTTCAAAACTGAGTTCACTGCGATCAACACTGCATGTAAAGTTGGAATAGAAGCTTTTGATGATGTTGATTATACGGAGAAGGATTCCATATGCCCGCAGAATGCACCATAGGCTGGTCCTGTGAATGCTATCAAAAGCCTTCTCAAAGTCTTTGAAGTTTATGTAGAGTTGCCATTGCCATTCTAAACATTGTTCTATGTTTTGTGGAGTGAAGATGTGGTCTGTGCATCCACGCCCTTTCCGAAACCTGCTCTTTTCTGAGAACGCTATCAACTGCCTCTGATATATGCTGGACTATGATCTTACACAATACTTTGCTTGGCACAGATAAAAGTGCGATACCAGGCCAGTTATTACAATCACTGAGAGTTCCTTTCTTTGGTATCTTCACTTTAAACCCATTGGTCCACTCATCTGGCACTTTTCCCCTTCCCAGACTGATGTAAATAGAGGGGCCAGGATAGATGCTGCTAACTCAGGATTTACCTTATTACACCTACACTGGGATTAGTCCTTAGCCCAGCACACAACTTAAACAGCAGCGCTGAGGAGTTCTTTGGGGAAATCACCCTTGTCCCAGACTGCAGAATGCCAGCAGAGCTATTCCAAGGCTGCTATTGTAATTACAAAGCTGCTGCAGCGCCTGGGGCTCCTGCACACCTGCTGCTCAGGAGAAATGGCCAGTGAATCCCCACAGTGAAGGATTTATTTGATCCCATCCAGGCTTCAGTCCCCAGTTTGCCCCACAAGAAGCCAGCCCAGGGCACTGGTTTTATGGTGATGGTGGTGCAGCCCCTCTGCATGACTCCTTCTACAGCAAAAGTGCTCCAGTTCTGCAGGGCCATGTCCATCCCCAGCAGAAGAGCGGGGAGGGAGTGGGGCAGGATCTGCTCCAAAAGATTTTTGTCATTGACACACAATGGGAAGAATGTGATGCAGGAGCAGGATGTGCCTCTCTGCCTGCCCAGCTCCCTCAACACCTGAACTCTCACTCTTGTGTAGTGATGATAACTCAAATCCAGGCCACTCCAGTGGGGAGAAGGGCTCAAGGGAGGCAGTATGGTCCAGCAGATAGTGCATTAGACTGGGATTCAGGTGACCTGGGTTCTATTCCAAGCTTTGTCACTGACCTGCTGTGTGACCATGGGCAAGTCCTGTCCCCTCTCTGTACCTTTGTTTCCCTTTCTATCTTTTGAATTTAGTTTGTCAGTTGTTTGGGGCAGGGACTGTCTCTTACTAATTGTCCGTACATCACCTTGTACAAAGGGGACTTGATCTCAACTGGGGCTTGTAGGATAGCTAAGCACTGGAACAGGTTGCGTAGGGAGGTTGTGGAATCCCCATCTTTTTTTTAAGAACAGGTTAGACAAACACCTGTCAGGGATGCTCTAGTTATACTTAATCCTGCCTCAGCATAGCCAATTAGACTAGCTCAGTGTTTCTTAACCTTTTTGATACCAGGGACCGGCTTGCTGCCTTCCTAAATCATGTTCAGGAGATCTCAGGGACCAGCACTAGTCTACTGACTGGTCATTGAGAAACGCTAGACTAGATGATTTCTTGAGATCCCTTCCAGCCCTACATTTCTATGAATCTGTGATAGTACTAATAATAATAACAAAAGGTGCCCTTCAAGATCCCAGAGTTTTGCAATAGCTACTGCAGCCAGCCTTTCAGATGCTTCTGATGAATAACAGGTGATTACTCTCTTGGAAAGGCTGGGCTTGCTTTGGGTTTAATCAGTAAACAGCTTTTGACTGTATAATGTCATTTCTCTCTTAAATGTGCCCCGTAACATTGAGATGACCGTGGCCTCCTGCCTCTTTCGCACCACAGACTCTGCCAAATGCATAACATACACCCCATTGCACACGCCCACTCAATTACTCCGCAGAATAAATGCAACAAACATTACCTTGCAATTCAGAACCTATCAAGTGCAAGTGACCAATGGCTCCTTGAGTGTGCTGGACAGAGGTGGGATTTGTCCTTCAGGGATGATGACCTTTCTTTCCCATGTGTAGAATTGATAATATATTTAGAAGATTGTTGGATTGCAGAGCTGTGGTGACCAGACGTCCGTGTGTGCACGCACACACACAAAGTGATAAACCCTGATATTTAGAAGCACACACGTGCTCACGATTTTGTGGTTTAGCTTGGATAAACACCCACAAATTTGGCCACTAATCTGAACCACTTAAGCTCCCTAACTATGCAAAATTGAGCCAAAATATTTCAGCCCTAGCTGGGCATTTCCAGTCCTGGCTGGTCCCAGGAACCCAAGATTGATGTGAAACTGAAAAATATTTACTGGTATCTAAATTTGTTCATACCTCCAAAAAGTGATTGATTGAAGTTTAGTCCTAGTTTTGAGTGATGTTTCATGGCAATTCTTATTTGATTAGAGTCAGTTTACACATTCCTGCTATGAGCCACTTGAACTTGTGACAACATGCAAATTTTGCCCACTCACCTATGTGCTCAGATACTATGGTGATGGGCAGCATATAAAAACTGAAATAGACTAGAACATAAGCATAGGCATGCACAGGCACACAGAGCTCCTTTGTATGCACACATCACAGTCCACATATGCTATTCCAGATATAGCCTAGTACCCATAAAGAATAAATCTTGTAAAACCAAGGTGCAAACCACTGAAAAATCACCATCTGACTCTGTGCACCCTGCATCCCCGTTACACAAATAGTCCTAGATTTCACACATCAAAGGGATAAGAGTGGCCATACTAGGTCAGGCCAAAGATCCCTGTAGCCCAGTATCATGTCTTCTGACAGTGGCCAATGCCAGATGCCTCAGCGGGAATGAACAGAACAGGGCAATTTCCAGTGTTCCATCCCCTGTTGTCCATTCCTGGCTTCTGGCAGTTGGAGGTTTAGGGATGCCCAGAGCCTGGGCTTGCATCCCTGACCATCTTGGCTAATAGCCACTGATGGACCCATCCTCCATGGTTTGATCTAATTGTTTTTTGTGATGCTTCTGGGCTTCACAGCATCCCCTGGCAATGAGTTCTGCAGGTTGACTGTGTGGCGTATAAAGGAATACTCCCTTTTATTTTATTTTTAAATCTGCTGCCTACGGAGCTTTTATTGATAGGTCTGATAGGCCGGCCCTTTACCGGGTCCCACTTCCATGTTTTCAGAGCCTCTTCCTCATCTGAAATCCTTTTCCCCCTTTGGGAATGTTACTCTAGTCTTTCCAGATTCATACGTAGGCGGGATGTCCAGTTAAGGGGACTTGCAGTCTCAGAGTTTTCCTTTAAAGAATCTATAGAGGTCTGGCTTGTTTATGGTGGCTAGGTACCACGAAACCCAGGGTCAGAGTTTATCTTCAACCCCTCTCTGCGGCATTCGGCCTGTACCTGGTCGGGTCAATGCTTGTAGGTGGCAGAGGTTTATAAGCTGTCATCCTCCTGGTGACTGCTGCTAGAGTCAGCTAACAGTGAGGCCCAGTATCTGTCATCCTGCTGCTCCTTTCTGTGACAAGTTCTCCCTTTTAAGCGTGGTTCTTCCAAGTGGAGCAGGCTCCGCGGGTGGGCCTATAGTTGAGCCAAGAGGAGCTCGTTAACCTTCTCCTGATTGGCATGGGGCATGCCCCGTCGCAATGGGACAAAAGCGTATGAAGGTTGGACCTTTCTTGCAATGAGCCTGTGCCACATCGCCAGAAGCATGTTTGTGGATAATCCCTCGATGGGCGCTCCTTGGGATTTGGTGGCAGGCTCCCAGCTGTGGAACATGCTCTCCCTGGTGATCCACCAGTGCTTGACTCTACTGGCCTTCCGAGCGCAGTGCAAGACGCATCCTTTTGGCCAAGGCTTTGCATGAATCCGAACCATTTGTGGGTTATTTATGGCTGCTGGAGGAAGCATAAGGAGGAGGCCTGTTTCTGCTGTCTACTGTGGACAGTTTGATTTAGTGTCTGATTGCATTTCATCTTTAGCATGAGTCCAGATGGAAAAGCATTAAAAAAAATGCATTAAAAGACACAATTCAAATGCCTTTGAATCCTGAGACATTATCTCTAGCTCCAGGGCACCTGTATCCTGAGGTTTGTATATTATAGCCCTGGGGTACCTGAATGCTGAGTCTTTATTCCATGATCATGAGCTTTTAACAGACAGTTGGAGAGGGCCCAGTGGTTTGCAGAAGGAACACACACTGACTCCCTATCTAGGAAATTGGCCTATTTTTATGCTAGGACCCCACCTCTTCCCTGAGTCAAAGCATAAGTTGTGTGTTTTTATCCAGCTCTGCCAGCTGTGAGGTGACGACATTTACTCTGCAGAGGAAGATTAGCAACCTGAAAGCTGGGCTTTCCAGGAAGGGCAGGTGGAATTCACCTACAGCTTCAAGGCCAAGTCCTGACACCCTTACATCTTAGCCCATGGAGGTTCCCACTGATTTTCAATGGGCCTTCTGACAGGGTAGGACACTACTCAGTGTGAATAATGGTGGCACAATCGGGGACCTACCAGATATATTCACAAAGATCCATTCTTCTTACTATGAAGTACCCTTGCAAGGGCACTCATTCAAGGCATCTTTGCCTGCTCGGAAGTAGAGGCACTGGGCCTTTTATGTCCTAGTCTTACGTCAAAAAGTCTCCAACTCCAGGGAGCCGGCATTCTTCGGATGATGCTCTCTTTCTTATAGAAGAGGAGTGGGAAACTGAACTGTTAAACAAGCGTCATTCCGTGGAGATAAGATGGTGGAGTAGAATGGGATGGACCTCTATAATGAAGCGAAGAAAGGACCTTCGTACACAAATCATTGTGTTGGCTCTGTGCCTGGAATTCACCTCAGCCCATGGGCAGCTATCGGTGCTGTGTGTGCTTGGCCTCTCCTCTCCTCAGGTGTGAGTGATCCAGGGCTAGCCCTGAACACCAGGCTCCTGAAGGGATACCCAATATCCCTTGTTTGCCCAGTCTGGATTCAGAGCATTACAGGGCGGTGGGGTGAAAACAATTTTGATGAGAGAGACTCCAAGTTTTTGCAGGCCAAGCCATTTGGGTCTGCAAATGTAGGCTAGAAATCTCCTGAAAACAGCTTCTCTCCTGATATTGTCACTTCTGCTTCCAGTCCGGGCCTACAACCCAAAGCACCAGCCCGGAACTGAAAAATAATATGAAGTTAACCCAACTCTTTCAAAAGTGTTGTTTCCAGTTGGGAAGGCTCATTTGGATGAAGTAAGAAAACCTTGCAAATCTTCATTCCCATCTCTCGAAACAAATAATTGGGCCTTTATCAATTAGAGAGACGCCGGAGTCAAGGGGAGAGAGAAACCATAGATTTCCATTTTAATTCATTAATGCTCCATTTGTTCTCAATGTGTTTAGCCCAGCTGCCTTCAGGGTATCTCAGAAACCCACATGTCCCCAAAATAATTACTCTCTTATGCATGGGAGGCATCCATGACAGCATGCTCAGCTCACGGGCCAAGCTAGTCAGTGCCGTGCCAGCATAGTTCCACACCTTTGGCGCACTTCCATGCTGCGTATGGCCCATGCTGCGTTGGACAAATGTGATTTGTCCATGATAGCAAATTGCATGTTCCAACACGTGCTCTTTGAGTATCCCACATTGACACAGGTGTGAGGACACATGCAACCCCCCTGCACACCCATTGACAAAGCGTCACTAAGGTAAGCAGATGGGGTGATAGGCAGCTTTGTTTCAAAGCAGCTTAAACTGCTTGGAATAAACCCATTCCTGCTGTGAAGGCACGTACATCAACTACAGTCTCCCTGCTACTCCTTTAAGGTCTAGAGAGCAATTGCTACACGGTGCGTGATATTCCTGGCTTGCATTATAAGCTGCCACATGCATTCTACCCCGCTGGATAAAGAGCAAGATGGGCCAGGCCAGCGAAAGGGTTAAGATTGTTGGGCTGGCATTGTCAGCAGTAGCTGAGCCGGAGTTAAATCTCTCCTCTTAGAGAAGAGCATTAGGAACTGCTGCAGGGACAATATAACAGCTCCTGTTGTCCGTTCTCAATCTCTCTTTAATGTAACCAGAGACTTAAATACGATTAACTCAAATCTTTGAGGAAACCAGAAAATACTGTAACAATAAAGGCCGTAACACGGTTACAAATGAGAGCTACTGCTCCCCTCTGCATTCTAAATTCCAAGGATAATTCTACGGAGCTTCATTACCGGAGTATAATTGTGTTATAGAACTCTAAATCACCCTGCTACACTTAACTGGCAATAACATTAAGATAGCGCAGATATTCATTTTAATTAAAACATAGCCTCAAACTATTTCCCCACTTTAGAAGCCAAAACTTTTTCTTTCTTTTCTTTTTTTTAAACCAGGAAACTTTCATTTTTTCCTGGTGTGTCGCTGGTCACCAGAGGGCCCAGAACTCAAAAGCAATGAGAAGCTACATTGCCACAAGCGAATTCCTTCCCATAAGAGGTTCACTTTATGTGGCTGAATGGCTAAACTGAAAGGGAGGTGGGCTGGCTTCATTGGCTTTCCGTGGTGACCCACCTCTGGGGGATTCTATCAGGATGGGACAATGCTAGGGGAAATCCCAGTTGGATATGTGCAACTGGCTCTTACTGGTTCCAGTTAGTCAGTAGGTTTTGGACCAGAGCAACTGGTCCTTCAAATGAAGCCAACAGAATCCAGTCTAAAACTAACGAAGGCAAGATGCTGGATACTAATAGAGTCTACTGGAGTATAGGGTAGGACTTGTATCCTCCTTGCAGCAGACCTTCTCCTGGGGATGTGTCCTATCAACTCCGTTAGCACAGATGGGACCCCATGGCCATATTAACCAAAAGGCCACCTTGAAACCTGGGCTTAGGAAGTAGCAATTTTGGTGGGTTCTTTTGGAAGATATATCCAGGTGGGCAGGACCAGCAAGCAGAGTTGAATTGGCAAAATGAGCTCGAGGAGCAGTGTGCTTAGATACCACACTGGCAGGCACGCTTGGAATACAGAGGCAGAGCCAGCAGGCGTTTGCAAGCTTAGCAGAACTACAGAAGCCCCCACCAGCTCTGTAGCTCTCCTCATCCACACAAACATCCTTCCCCGACAGGCTCCAGTATGGGCCCTCCAACCCTTCTTCTAATGCAGCTTCTTGCAGGGTAGATGCAACCCAACACCGGCCCTTGTGCACGATATGCTGGAGTAAAGAGCAACCTGATACTATTTAGCTGCAACTTCTCCCAGCATGTGACCCCATACGTGANGGGTAGATGCAACCCAACACTGGCCCTTGTGCACAATATCCCAGCCAAGGCTTTGTCAATACAATTTTGGTCAATACAAAACAGGGTCGTCGTAAAGAGCAACCTGATACTATTTAGCTGCAACTTCTCCCAGCATGTGACCCCATACGTGACCCAGAGCTGGCTCAGCCAGGGTGCACCTGTTAAAGTAATCAAGGACTGGGTTAAGGTAAACAAAGGCTGTGGACACACCCATAAGGGATCCCTCCCCCCCCCCCGCCTCCATGGCCACCATCACTGCCGAGGTGGGAGTGGCAGCAGTACCCCCTTGGAGCAATGGCAGCCTGGCACCCCCAGAGCCTTGGCAGCACATTGTCTTCTCTGGTGGAATGAGACAGTTTCCTCCCTGGCTCTGGCAGCTGCTGCTGCTCTTTGTGCTGCAGACTCAGGCAGACATTTCAAGCTTTACTTCACATCTATGTAGGCTGGAGATGTATTTTGTTAAGCGAAAGCTTAGATTCTGCCATTGTCACATGCCTCTGGGAGAAGAGACCCTGGGCATTGGTCTATTCCTTCATCCAGCCCTGTGTGAAGATCCTCTGTAGGTAGCAAACAGAAGACATGGAAATTACGATCAGACACGTTTGCCACCAGTGGAAATGCTTTTAAATTAGCTCCATCGAGAGACCTTTAAGGCAGCTTTGAAATGTACAGAAAATGAAACATTTGGCAAATCTTGGGAGCGTGCAAGGTACTCGGGTTGTGTTCTCAGTCCCAGAATGAATGAGATTGAGCATGAGCAATGACAGTTACGATGTCTCAAGGCTTCTAAGCCGCGACTTTAAATATTTTTAATTTCTCCAAATTTAACTTAATTTAAATGTTACTTAGAGGTAATTTGAATGAATTAATATAGTTACAGTTATGCAAAAATCAATCCACGAATGTCTGGAAATTCTTGTTAATATGGCAGCAATTTCATGGCTACAAAACAAAAATCTACCCTCTTAAAATTTAGATGGAGTTCGGTTTAAGATAATAATAATAAAAAAATACTCTTCATTTACAGCGTAGATAAATATATAACACCTTTTATCCAGGAATTTAATTAATCCCCAGAACAGCCTCTGAGGTAGTTCTTATTGTTTATTAACATTTGTATTACAATATCTTCTAAAGGTCTCAGTAAGCTTTTGGTGCCAGAGCTTTGTGTTCAGTGTTCACCTAGCACAATGTGGGCCTGCTCCGTAAGTGGAGCTCCTCCTAGTTGCTACCACAATATAAATAAATAAAGAATAATAACACTCAGGGCCCCATTGTGCTAGACTCTGACAATGCATTTGTCTAGAGACCGCCTCCATTTTATTGTATTCATTTTACAGATGATAGAGAGGACCAAATTCCTCGCTGGTATAGGTTGGTTTCCTTCCATTGAAGTGATAGGAGTTATGCCCGTTTGGATCAGGTCTAGGTTTTTCTCTTCAACTCCCTCTCCTAACGCCTGTGAAGAAGTTAGTACATCTCAGGTCACAGCTGGTTGCAGTTTGGGAATAACTTTAGTGGCAAATAAGCCTCCAAAAATATATTATGCTGATTGTTAAAGAAATTGCAAAATGGAAAGTAGAGAGAGAGCGAGAATATACCTTATGGACTGGAAGTGATTGGATTGTCTGACTCTGAGCAGACCATTTTTATGAAGATGAAAACTCGGTTGACTGCTCAAGGGTAAAGATGCAGTAATGTGTTAAAAATATTAATGAAAATCTTAGAATATATGTTGGGTCCAATTAGGTTAATAATGCATGGAAAGTTATCAGAAATGCAAGTCTTAACGAGAGGGCTTGCAAGGGAGAGATTTTACTCCAAAGAAACTTATAAAAAGTGCTGGAAATGTAACCTGACTTTGTTTGAAAGGCCCATCAAATGGATTTCAGTGGCAAGAAGTAGAAATGGTTTTGTGACATGCCAGCTATCTCCATCTCAATCAGGCCTGGCACTTTTCACATTTGAAAAGCAATACCAGGGAAGCCTGATTAAATGGATGATTATCTGAAATGTATCCAAACTATCTGAACCTCTTAGACGTAACAATGGGCTGGGGATCTTCTCAAAACAACATTTCTTGCATGATACCTGATGCTTTCAGCCAAGATGGGAAGAGTACAACAAAGATCCTTTCTTTGACAGTAGTTCAGCACTTCCTTTCCAGGAAGCACCCAGGTGTGCAGAAAGGAAACACAATAGGGAGGAGGGATCTTAACTTTTCCAAACTTCAGTTCAAGTTTAAGGTGAAGATTTGGATCAGTTATGCAAAGTGGTTCTCAAATTTCTAAAGAAAAGACAAGGCTCCCAACCCATGGATGGGAACCCACCAGCACTCCAATAATCCCATCCAGAAATGACACTTGGAGAAGTGCCTGGAATTATTTGGGATCCTGGTACGCGGTACTTGTGTGCAAGAGATGGGGGAAATACAATATGGTTTTGACATGTATACAGGTAGGAAACTGAGTAATTTTCATTAATTTAAAAAGCCTTTGCCATTTCATAAGAGCGTAGTAGGCTCACAGATTGCATAAAACCGCATGGGATGGACTTTCTGTTCAATGTCACAGTTCTTAGTATTTTGTTTAAATTTTGTCATTTAAACATATTCCCACTCTCTCAGAGACTGATGGATCATAGAGAGTGAATAGGATGAACCTCCAACACGCTACTCTAAACCTACCTGGGAGAGATCACAGGCCTCATGGTCCCTCTGAATTTGTGGAGGAAGCTCTTGCAGTGTTATCTCCTCCCTAATTCTATTGTACCGGCTCCTAATGTGACCTTAGGCTCAGCTACTCTCTGCTTCCTCCGATGGCATGAGCCCTTCCAGCTTCCTGTCTTTAGCAGCTCTCCATTGCTTCAAAACCTTGGCGCTGATCAAGTTCTCTGATGAATCAGAAGAAGGATGGAATTTCAGCTCTACTTGCTTTACAATGCTTGTATTAGGCCTGTTAAGAACATAAGAACGGCCGCACTGGGTCAGACCAAAGGTCCATCCAGCCCAGTATCCTGTCTACCGACAGTGGCCAATGCCAGGTGCCCCAGAGGGAGTGAACCTAACAGGTAATGATCAAGTGATCTCTCTCCTGCCATCCATCTCCACCCTCTGACAAACAGAGGCTAGGGACACCATTCCTTACCCATCCTGGCTAATAGCCATTAATGGACTTAACCTCCATGAATTTATCTAGTTCTCTTTTAAACCCTGTTATAGTCCTAGCCTTCACAACCTCCTCAGGCAAGGAGTTCCACAGGTTGACTGTGCGCTGTGTGAAGAAGAACTTCCTTTTATTTGTTTTAAACCTGCTGCCCATTAATTTCATTTGGTGGCCCCTAGTTCTTATATTATGGGAACAAGTAAATAACTTTTCCTTATTCACTTTCTCCACACCACTCATGATTTTATATACCTCTATCATATCCCCCCTTAGTCTCCTCTTTTCCAAGCTGAAAAGTCCTAGCCTCTTTAATCTCTCCTCATATGGGACCCGTTCCAAACCCCTAATCATTTTAGTTGCCCTTCTCTGAACCTTTTCTAATGCCAGTATATCTTTTTTGAGATGAGGAGACCACATCTGTACCCAGTATTCAAGATGTGGGCATACCATGGATTTATATAAGGGCAATAAGATATTCTCTGTCTTATTCTCTATCCCCTTTTTAATGATTCCTAACATCCCGTTTGCTTTTTTGACTGCCGCTGCACACTGTGTGGACGTCTTCAGAGAACTATCCACGATGACTCCAAGATCTTTTTCCTGATTAGTTGTAGCTAAATTAGCCCAGAGGAAAATAACCTGTACACAACAGGATTTGGAATGGAACCACCAGGATAGGCTCAGCTGATTCACAAAGGTTTTCTAAGTGCAATGTCCCAGTAGAGACTGAGACAAAACACATGTAGGAAAGGGGGTGTGTGTGTGTTTGTTTTTGTGTGCACAGCTGTAAGTGTTTACCATTTTGGACACAAAAGAACACTGTATAAATAGTTTGTGCCTTCCTGTAGCCTGCATACGCAGTGAAATATGAGCATTGAGATTTGTTTCTCTTTTCTTCTAGAAAGAACAATATGGCTGTTTGGATGCACTATTAATCAATAACTAATTTCATAGTCCGACAACTGTTTCTAATGACTTTGTACTTTTGATGCATTGTTACAAAAGGCTTCGGATCATTCCCATAAGAACTTGTCAGGGAAAGGGCAAATTCATTTACTTGTCATTATGTGGGAGCCAAAAGGCTCATTAGGCTAATTAGGGAGAAAGTCATCTGGGTTTTCCCTCATTCAAACGCCACAAATACCTCTTGCTTCTGAGTCCAGAAAGGGAATGTGCCATAGCTATCAAAATCAGGCTGCTATGAATGGAGCTAAGGCAGGTCTAAGCTGTCGGACACAGTGGTCCCCAGATCTTGTGCTTGAGATTGGATAACTCCTTGCTGATATATGCCCAGTGAGTCTAAGTGACCTATTGCTCCATAGGAAATCCTCAGACTCTTGGTAGAATTAACCTGCTTTTGAACTCGTGCTCCTTCTGGGAAATCAGCAAACCTTTTCTTGGACAGCTGTGACTCTACTAGATGGGAGCTAAATACCGACCTCTAATCCCCTGAGCACAGCTGCTACCCAGGACTGGCAGCTCAGTATTCAACCCTGAGCAAGGACCGCAGAGGTGGATCGGGGAGCACTTCTGGATGGACAGCCAGTTACAATGTCTAGCTGTGAACATGGGTCACTTTATTAATCTAAATAGGAGGAGTTCTTTGTGTAAAGAAAGAGCATCTCAGTGCACCTGTGTCCACCCAACTGCAACTGCACCTTGCACTCAGCTAAGCAAGGGTAGGACCAGATCAGTACTTTAGCTGCTCTTTGGAAGACTCCCAGCCAGATGCTGCAAGAAATGATGGTGATACAGCCAGTGGAGTTCTTCCCTTTAAGTCAGTACAAATCCAGTGCCGTAGCATCATGTAGTGTCAGGGACCAGTGCCCTGCTTTAGCATGAGATGACAAACTAAAGTCAGTTATGGGTCCCATAGTACTTATAGTTGTTATAAAAGGGAAGCTAACCCTGGTGTCAGATTTTTGGTAACTTCTCACTGTATACCCCTGCACTTTCAACTGGATACGGTATTCTTCACTTCACTTATATAGTTTATTACTAAACTGCTGTCATGTTACTGCCCAGAGGTGGCTGCATTTCAGTGATTCCAATGCAATCCTGTCACTGAAGCTGATCTTGTTATCCAAATGACCAACAGGGTGTTTATCAACAGCAGACAGCACAGCACAGTGCTCATAATGTCAAGAGCAAGTAATATCTGAACAACACAGATTTTAACTGTAGTCATCTTTTATTGTCATGGGGCTCCCATGGGCTATTTTTTTCCTTCTGTCTCCTTTCAGAATTTGGGCTCCATTGTAATTAATTAAATAGCATCTTTCCATACCCAGCCATTTAGTCATCCATTGACACCTGCCCAAAGCGATCAAATGTGATCACAAGAATGGTGGAAGGCATATTATTTTTAACATGCATGATTTGGCGTGCGTGGGCGGGGGGAAGCTTGCATTGCTCCTGGCCATGCTGGTCCTGTTTTGTTAATAACCTTGTATTAGTCCAGCACAAGTGGCCAGGTTTTCAGTTGTCCCCACTGAGTGCAGAAACCTCCTTGTCTGTATCCTCCTGGCATTGGCTAAGCATCCACCAGGAGGCTATCAGTGACACTGGAGTGTGTGTTTCTTGCTTATCTCCACTTGCTCATGCATCCCCTGGAGAGCATCCTCTGATCTCCTCTTGTGGTCCAGCATTCTCTGCTCAGTGTCCCCATGTGCCACACGCCTTAACCCTGCACTTTTTGTCTTTGTCTGGTTTTCTTCTTTGCCCCTTTCCCTCTTCTGATGAGGCCACTGCTGCCTATGGTGGCGGCCTGTCTCTGGTGGTTGGAAGTAGGCTGGCATTAAATTCACTGTAATAATAGAGGAACTTTAAATTATACTTGGTCCTCCACACCAACAGTGAGTGGCTCTCTGTCCCTCTCTAGTGGCTAGACTTCGCGTAGAGGTTTGAGTCCACTGCTGTCTCCAAGCTAATGTCGAACTGGTCCCTTTGCTTCTGCTTTTAGACCCTTAGTAGAAGTAGTTGGAAAAATTCCAGCGACACATTTTTTCCTTGGAATTTGCTGCTTCATCAAAATTGAAATGTTTCATGGAAATGGGTTGATTTTGACACTGTTCTAGTGGAACCCAGGCAGGGATCCATTGGGATCCTGCCTGCTTTCTGCCAGCCAGCCCACCCATCTAACACTTTGGCCGTCCGCCCAGTGGGCTAATGGGGATCCAGGGGCCTGGTAGTCCTGGTCCCAAGATCATGAATCCTTGGCAGCCTGAACTCTGTGTTGCTCCAGGCAGCCCACTAGTCAGGCTGCCCTGAACTGGGGCTCCATTTCCTTTCATGGAGAATTTTGAAACTTTGGGGTTTCATTCCAAATTAGAATGAAATCACATTTTAAAATATTGAAATCCTCTGTGAACTTTGCATTTGCTTTCTCCACCCAGCTCTAGTCCTTAGTTCAATCTCTGCACCAGACCTAATCAAGGACATAATAATAATATAACGTACTGCATAGAGAGAACACTTATAAAGTTTGCGGACAATACCAAGCGGGGAGGGGTTGCAAGTGCTTTGGAGGACAGGATTAAAATTCAAAATGAGCTGGAGAAACTGGAGAAATGGTCTGAAGTAAATAGGATGAAATTCAATAAGAACAAATGCAAAGTGCTCCATTTAGGAAGGAACCATCAGTTGCACACATACAAAATGGGAAATGACTGCCTAGGAAGGAGTACTGCGGAAAGGGATCTGGGGGTCATAGTGGATCACAAACTAAATATGAGTCAACAGTGTAACGCTGTTGCAAAAAAAGCAAACATCATTCTGGGATGTATTAGCAGGCGTATTGTAAGCAGGACACAAGAAGTAATTCTTCCTCTCTACTCCACACTGATTAGGCCTCAACTGGAGTATTGTGTCTAGTTCTGGGCACCACATTTCAGGAAAGATGTGGAAAAATTGGAGAAAGTCCAGAGAAGAGCAAGAAAAATGATTAAAGGTCTAGAAAACATGACCTAAGAGGGAAGATTGAAAAAATTGGGTTTGTTTAGTCTGGAGAAGAGAAGACTGAGAGGGGACATAACAGTTTTCAAGTACATAAAAGGTTGTAACAAGGAGGAGGGAGAAAAATTGTGCTTCTTAACCTCTGAGGATAGGACAAGAAGCAATGGGCTTAAATTGCAGCAAGGGCAGTGTAGGTTGGACATTAGGAAAAACTTCCTAACTGTCAGGGTGGTTAAGCACTGGAATAAATTGCCTAGGGAGGTTGCGGAATCTCCATCATTGAGGATTTTTAAGAGCAGGTTGGACAAACACCTGTCAGGGATGGTCTAGATAATACTTAGTCCTTCCACGAGTGCAGGGGACTGGACTAGATGACCTCTCGATGTCCCTTCCAGTTCTATGATTCTATGATCCAGAGCCAGGAGCACTGTCACACTTGTTTATTGGTAGCTGATATGGGGAACTTGGGAATAGAGAGAACCCCAATCTTTCCACCAGGGCCCAACTACCCCCAGCAATAGGACATGAGTGCACTGAGTGCTGTTACTTGAAGTAGCAGGGGTGCAGGAGTTATGAAGAGCTGATGGAAGCTTCCAAAAGCCCAGCACTCGCAAACCGGAGCAGGAAGGCTCAGCTGGTCCCAGGACTCCTTTGTCTATAAGGAATCTGCTTGTGTTCCTCACATCTTGCTGTGACTGGTACGACGCAAGCAAGAGCTGACATCGTGTATCATATCAGGGACACCGTTATCCATCAAATTTTTTTTTTTTAAAAGCTTTCTCTCCTATTTTTACCCCTCCTCCCCCCCATTGTCTACATGAATGAAATTAACTACACAGCTTTACTGTCTGAGGCCAAGAAAAGTGAATGGAAGCACAAGAGCTGAGACTGATAAATGCTTTTGCAATGCTTTGGAGGGAAACCCAGCAACAAAGGGAAACGCGGAGAGCTGGACTCAGCAGAATGCCAGGCTGGGTGGGCGGCAGCCAGCTGACCCTTCCAAACACAGCAGCTTCCATTGCAGCCGCGACACTCGCCGTGTTATCAGCACGACACAGCAGCGGCATTGTCATTCGAACCCTCCACTTTTCCAGCGTCCCAGAATGGTGTCAGCCGACTGTCTAAAATCATTCCTCACTCTGGACCCGCTTCTTTGCTCATCTCTAGGTGGGGACAGTAATAGCATTTACAAAACGGCTTGGCAGGTCTCAGTCCAGTTGCTAGTGGACAGGTGTGACCCCATTACAAACCCCGCATCATTACTATTAACTGGCCTGCTGTGGCTTGTCATCTTAGCAGCGGCTAAAGGATAGGACGTGCCAGGGTGGTTAAACATCGGCCTCACCCCTGTCGGGTGGTGCACAGGGTTGAGTCACATTGGCGGGGGAATGTTGGGCCGTTTATACAGCGATGTCCAAACATCACTCGTTCTGTGGAGAGAGGAGTTCAGTCTCCAAGACTGTCAGTCTGGCGCTGTTTTCCAGCACTACATTTCCATACATTTCTTTCTTTTATTAAATGGCGAGAAATGCTCCTGTCTCTGCTTTCCTCATGCAAATTCTGCTTCTTTGGACTTTTTTGTTCTTCTTCTTGCAAGTGTATGTGTATTAAGAAGACGTTAGAAAGATCAGACAAAAAATAAACTCCATTTTTGCAAGGGTTTATAACATGATCATAAAAATTCCCTGCTGGCTGAAATGTGGGTGTAGGAAGCCTGGGTAGATAGAGAAGTAAAACTCTACCCACTACATCTTGTCTCTCCTGGTTTTTTATAAACTGTTGTATTGGTGATGCACTGAACAATAAAGCTTGTAACGAAGTGATCAATACGCATTATTCAGTGTGAGTTAGACATCCTATTGGAGATGCAGTGGTGTAGCCATGTCGGTCCCAAGATATTAGAGATACAAGCTTTCAAGCTACACAGAGCTCTTCTTCAGGTCTGGGAAAGGTACTAAGAGTATCACAGCTAAATAAGTACGCCGAACTATCTGTTCGATTTTATTTTTAGCTGTGACATTCTTAGTACCTTTTGCAGACCTGAAGAAGAGCTCTGTGTAGCTCGAAAGCTCGTCTCTCTCACCAACAGAAGGCGATAAAAGATATAGCAATAAAAGATATTACCTCACCCACCTTGTCTCTCATCACGTTGGAAAATCCACAATCAGGTCAGGCGGGGAATAGTTTTCTTCCTTTTCTTTTTGGGGGTGGAATTCAAAACCAGAATCCATATCACCTTCTTTTTCTCTGTATTTTACTTTCAGCAATTTTCTAGGATCCAGAATTTCCTCATGGGAGTATGCTGTATAGCAGTGGTCCCCAACCTTTTTCGTCTGGCAGGCGCCAAAAAAAAACCCGAGCGCTGCCAGCGGAGCCAAAAAAAAAACCCCCGAGCGCTGCCGGCGGAGCAAAAAAAAAAAAAAAGACAACTGCTACGCGGGCGCACTTAGACGCCCCGGCGGGCACCGCGTTGGCGACACCTGCTGTATAGGAATGGGGTAGTATCTCTTTAAAAAGTTTGTGATCCCTGCAATGGTGCTTACTGTGTTCTATGTTTTAGAAGCCGCCAGAAACCGGGCAGAGCAGGTGTATGTATGCAGTCAGGCCAGGTGTGTTTGATTATATTTAGTAAACATGGTTATTGGGGACCCAACTCTGCCTGTGGAGTTTCTTCATACTGCTTTGTAGTATAAAGAGCCAGAGACACAACAACAGCCATAGGAAATGCCTTATTGGATCAGATCAATCATCCATATAGTCCCAAACAGTGGCCAGTACCAGATGTGGTGGTCAGCAGGGCCAGATTAAGGCCTAAGCACTTACCTAGGCCCCAGTTCCTGGAATCACGTGGTGATAACAAAGTCTCAGTTTTTCATTAAAAAGGAAACGTTCCTAGGCCTAGCAACGGTGAAGGAACGCTTGAAAATATGACCTGAGTAGGGTGGCATCTGCCTGAGTCTGCAGAGAGCCTGGAAAAATCTCTCTGAGAGGTGGGAACTGCCCCATTCGTCTTAATTGGTTGTTACCTCTGAAACCTGATACTCTTGGCACGCCCCCTCCCTGCACTAGCCCATCATAGGCATCTGTGCACAAGAGGTCTTCACTGCAGCCAAATTGTCAGTGCCCTGCAGGGGGGTTGTTGGTAAGGACTGCCACACCTACGGTCCTCTGCTTGGTTGAGTGAGGTGACGCTTTGCTTCTCTGGATGGACTTCAGCCTACCTGAAGGCAGGGAACAGTAGTCCAGTGATTCGGGGGACCTCAGCAGGTAGCTCTTGTGTGAGTGGCCTCTTCATTGCCACCCCAGGATGGGCAGCAGCATGAGGTTAGATCTATGTGGGATGTGCCCAGAGTATCAGATTGCCTTAATCTAGCTCTAGTGGCCAGTATTAAGTGCAATCCATGGGTTGGCCACCTCTGTTTCCCCACCCACCTTTAGCATGTAAGCTCTTTGGGGCAGGGACTGTCTCTCACTCTGTGTTTGTACAGCTCCTAGCACAATAGACCTTGATCTCCAGGCAATTGTAGGATTTAGCCCAAATTTAAGATCACCGCTTCACTTGTATTAAACTCGGATGATGAGAAGGGCTTTAGTTTCTGAAAGGGCTGCACCTTTGGATATTTCTGACATGCAAGCATAGCTGAATGCCCACCAGAGTGTTGTGTTGAGCAGGTCTGGTGGCATGTGTGTGTGTGTCGGGACGGGAGAGGGGGAGGAGGATGCTGCCAATGTACAATAACTGTGTCAACAGCATTTCCTAAAGGTATTTTTAGTTTGCGGATTCAGTGCCTCTGTGGGCTACAGTCAGACTGACACAATAGACTTAATGATTTCTTGGGCCCCTTATTGTCTCCTTCTATACACTGCTTATTAATGTGCCCTCTATGCTACTCATGGATGCAAGTGCCTATAATGACTTCAGAGGGGCCATTGTAGTCCAAAGCATCCGTATGTAAGAATCAAGAATAAACTGAATAAATACGTCCCAACCAGTGCCTGCCACAATAGATTGTAATCACTCTAGCAGGGTGAGGAGTGTGTATTTTGTAGAGTATCTTTACATCCAAGGCACACTGTAGATGTTAGGAACTGATTATCTTAGATCCAGCTGCGATGTTTGGCAGGATTGAGAGGAGCAGAAGGAGATCTGAGCAAATTATTGACGTTTTGGTTCAGTGGCTGAACAGAAAAATCTGGGGGGAAAAATTAGGTCGACCCAAAACGGATTTTTTTTCTTGCCAAAACGAAACACCGCCCTCCCCCCTCCCCCCCTCCCCCCAAAAAATATTATTTTGAGTCAAACTATACGTTTCATTCAACCCACAATTTTTGGTTGTTTCATTTTGTTTAGTTACACTTTGAGGTGTTTGTACCCTTTTATAAATCTAGCTACGTTTCAAAACAAAATGTCAGTTTGAAATGAAAAGTCAAAATATTTTGTTCCAAAAGCATCAAAACTAAACGCTCTGACTTCTTTTGGGAGAAAAAAAATCTTTTTTTCTTTCAGCCAAAATGATTCACCAAATATGACCGAAATTCACAAAAGTTTTAGTCAATCCCAAACTGCATTTTTATGGCAAACTGCTTGTGAGAAAAAAATCCCAAGTGGCTACCCCAGCGCTTGGCAGGTGGCAGAGATGACAGGTTGAAAGGATCAGCCTTTCTGTTATTTATATTGTGGTAGTGCTAGCCTCGGTTTCCCCCACCCCGGCCTTGGGAAATGACTCTGCTCTCCAGTGACTGACTAGGACAAGACTTCTCCTGGAGCCAAACTAGTGCAAGAAGAGCTTGGTGCGTCTGGGGACTATCAGGTCTGAGTCCAAGGCCTGCCTGATCCTGCTCGATTCAGCCTTGAGTGTGAACCCAGAACTCATTGCAATCTGGATCCACCTGTGAATACAGTGGGTGAAATCCCAACCCTATTGAAGTCAAGGAAGCCAGGATTTCATAGGTATATCTCCATATATATATATATATCTCAGAACTGGAAGGGACCCTGAAAGGTCATCGAGTCCAGCCCCCTGCCTTCACTAGCNTCCCAAACTGCATTTTTATGGCAAACTGCTTGTGAGAAAAAAATCCCAAGTGGCTACCCTACCCCAGCGCTTGGCAGGTGGCAGAGATGACAGGTTGAAAGGATCAGCCTTTCTGTTATTTATATTGTGGTAGTGCTAGCCTCGGTTTCCCCCACCCCGGCCTTGGGAAATGACTCTGCTCTCCAGTGACTGACTAGGACAAGACTTCTCCTGGAGCCAAACTAGTGCAAGAAGAGCTTGGTGCGTCTGGGGACTATCAGGTCTGAGTCCAAGGCCTGCCTGATCCTGCTCGATTCAGCCTTGAGTGTGAACCCAGAACTCATTGCAATCTGGATCCACCTGTGAATACAGTGGGTGAAATCCCAACCCTATTGAAGTCAAGGAAGCCAGGATTTCATATATATATGGAGATATACCTATCTCAGAACTGGAAGGGACCCTGAAAGGTCATCGAGTCCAGCCCCCTGCCTTCACTAGCAGGACCAAGTACTGATTTTTGCCCCAGATCCCTAAGTGGCCCCCTCAAGGATTGAACTCACAGCCCTGGGTTTAGCAGGCCAATGCTCAAACCACTGAGCTATCTCTCCCCCATCTCATGTGCTTAGCTGACTTTCTCCTAAACAGGTCTCATCCATCTCTATTCCATGATTGTATGACTCTCTGAGCTGCATAGGGAAAATCTTCACCAACACCTTTCCTAGGTGAGATCCAGGGTTCCCATTCCACCAATACATTCATCTCTCCCTTCATCACCCCATAGTCTGCTCCATCAGTTCCCAGCCTATCCCATTCCCTTCCTTAAAATGTTTTTTTCTCGAGAAATGGGCTGACACAATGAGCAAGAGAATGGAGTGTGCAGAAAAGCAAAGCATAGAGTGTCTGTCTATCCTCCTTCCCTCCTTCTCCCCCTACACCCATCAGCTAACCCTCAGCATAACTTCCATACTTAATTTGGTGTCCAAACGGCTTATGAAAAAATTGCAGACAATCCCGTAAAAATAGAGCAAGTCTTACCCCTGCTGAGTGAATCAGAAGGGACCACATCACAAAAAGTCAATGTTTTTCCCTAGGCAATGGTTTTCGCCAGGCAACTGTACTGCACAAGAGCACAGCAGTGTCCCTGAGCTCTCATCTTAAATACCATTGCAAATCAATTACCTTTCAGGCCATAAACTTTGCTTAAAGAGACACAACACAAGCAGACGTCTCCCAGTAACAATAGCAATTATATTGAAGGTTGAGCGTCTTGAGTACTTGCTTTGTAGGAGTTTGGGGGCAGGAGGGAGAAATTGTCTTAAACTGTAGGGTTTGTAAACAAAACGCAAACATATTGATGACAAAGTTAATCTCCACAGCGCAGGCAGCCAGCCACAGTAGGGAAAAGGGTGTCTGAAGGACAGGCAGCAAAGTGCTGGCACAAAGAAGGCCCGGAGTGAAAAATCAGCAACTCCCCTGCCCTGTAAAAACCAGACATTTTCAACTCCAAGACAATTTGTAGAAACCAAATACAAATCATCCGATTCCTTCTCTCATGCCAATAAATATTTAATGCTCCAATAATGAATCTTGCAATAAATATTTAATGCACAGACACCAAGGTATACAGCAGGAGGAGCAGGGCACTGGTAATTTAAGACAATTGAGTTTGTACAATAGTGGCGATGAGATGACTGGATGATGGAGATCCATATAGTCAGGAAGAAACAGACCCCCTGGCACTGATTGTGTGTCAAGTTCTTGTAAGCTTTTTATAAGGCAAGGAACGATTTCCAGTAGAGAGGTGCTTAGCACAGCTTCTACCAGCTTAGTCCTTTTTGCTTCGCCTGGTATACTTACTACCTGCAGACCAGGATTTTGGCAACACATGTATCATGTCCAACCGCCGCATGCAAGACTGACCGGTTAAGTCTGCAGCAGTGGCAGGCCGCTAGCTGGCAGACTCAGCACCCTTTCTGAAGCGGAACGGAAAGCTTTGTTGCACTGGTGGCATCGCATGTGCTCTGGTGACCAAAATGTGAATAGCTTTTCTAACCTCTCTGCTGCCGCTGCTGAAACGTAATGACCCAACAAGAGTTTTCTGCAGAGTCTCCTGTCTAGATGAATGGTGCCTCAAGCCTTATCAGCTAATGCTCTGTAAACGTTCTCCTCTGGCAAAAGGGCATTGCACTGCGATAGGATATCATCTGCACTAGTGATGAGTGTTCAGATAACGTTACTTCATTAAAAACAAATGGAGAAGTCACAGCATCCGTCTTTCTCACTGTCTCTTGACGGAGCGTGTCCATTGTTTACCAAAGAAGCTGGCAATCTTGGGATGCTTTGGGAACCCAACTGCGCTTGGATTCCCAAGTAGCAATGCTTCTGCCACTGCTCTACTTCCCTCTGTAGTTAGCTAAGAAGTGGTAGCCCTTCCTCGATGATGTAGAGCTTGAGGGATATCTAACCATCTCCAGGTTGAAGCACTGCAATATTCCTTACATGGAGCAACCTTTTGAAGAAGCTTCATCTAGTGCAGAATGTGGCGGCCAACCTGCTCTGGGGAATAGGTTCAGATGAGTACATAGTAAGTTAATTGTTAGTGACTTAGGCACTCAAGTCCCATTGACAGTTGCTCCTAAGTCACTTAGCGGCAATTGAAAACTGCCCCGACACATCTGTCTTTAGTGGACAGTTTAATGTAGTGTGTCGTGTTTAAGCAGGGCCATTGGCCCAGAAGTACACCAGACCCAGGCAAAGTTTGGTAAGGAAGGATTTACCCGCTTTCTCTCTGGCCAGAGGAAGGATTGTGGTTGCCTGCTCTGAGAGTAGAAATTTGCAGGGCAGCCAGAGCAATGGGTCAGCTGTGGGGAAATAACTCCCCAGACCCGCCTTATAAAAGGGATGTTATGGGAGCAGCCAGAGTCAGGAAGGAAGGGGCTGAAGATGAGAAGAGAACAGGGGGAGCGGTAGCAGCTGGCAGCTCTTTTCCTTCCTCTTGGGCTGAGCTTGTGAGAGATCCTCACATCTCACATGAGATTTCAGTGCTGCCAAATCTCAGTCCAAATCTGAATCCACTCAGTGAAACTCCTCCATAACACAACATCTCCTCCTTGGTCCATTTAGACTTAAAGCCTTGAGGTCACAAGTAGCATGTGGGCCCAGGGCTACAGGCTGGCTAGCAGTACCACGTGACCCAGGACCATCAGCTAGTTAACAGCAGGACCATGTGACTCTGTTATCCTGTGTCCTGAAAATGTTGTGGTTCCTGGAACACAGCACCACGCCTCATGCACAGCCAGAGGCGGCTGACGTGTCCCCATTTTCTAGGAGGCTTTGCACTGTTTTTCTAATGCCACCCCATGCAGCTTCGCACTAGTTTCTCCCTGTGGAGAATTTACTTTCCATCCATTCTTTACCATCCAGAGCATCACATAATGAGATGCCGAGGAAATTGCAAAGAAACACCTTGCGGGGTTGACTCCCCAGTCGCTGATGTGGGAACACTGCACATACTCCCCTTGTTTTGGGGGGTTAAGCAGAGTCTGACTTTGCCACAAAACAGACAGGGATTCACTCGCTGAATAAGATAATGCAGGTGATCAGGAGGTTAAATGAAACAAACCAGCTCGGGGCTTATCTTCAGGGCAGCTGCCCAGAAGATCTGCACAGCTCCTGCTTAAGCAAAGATCTGCTAGAGGCCTTCAGGTCAATTAAACCAACCCCCCAAGGAGGAATGCCATTTATTCCCAGTAGTAGACAATTGCTACCCTCCCCGGGGATGAACAAGAGGCTCCATTTCTCCATGCTATTTTTCCCAATCCTTTCATCAGCCTAGTGTCTGCCTGCACTGTCCCGTCTTCTGGTGAGACAGGGAGCTTCAGTTTTCAGTGCTGTCAGCTCCCCTCCCCTTTTATTAGCCCTGTATCTGCCTGTACTGCTCTGGTCTGTTAGGAGGACAGAGGCACTTGTGTCTGCTGTCCCTGTGTTGTGCATAAACAGAAGGCTACAGATGCTCAGCAGGCCATCCATCCCTTCCCTTTTTCACCAGCTCTCTGCCTGCTTCATTGTCCCTGTCCTATAGACAGATAGCTGTGGTCTCCCAGCTGACAGTCCCTCCTCTTTCAGCAGGCAATGGAGGATCCTGCATGCAGTGGCTGCGTCCTGAGGATATTCTCCAGTAGCCACTGGAGATGGGTCTGAGATGCAGAAACTCAACTGCTACAAATTGGAGCTTGGATGGACTATGCTGGTTACCACCAGCTGAGGATTTAGTCATGAGTTTGAATCCAGCTACAACCCTCCAAAAATGAACATCTGCTTAGATCCTGGATTTTGGTTCATCCCATGACGTGGAGGCCAAATCACAAACTCTGGATCTAAATCCAGATCCAAGCTTAGGGGGATCTTTGGACCTCTGTGCGCATGTGGCTTAGGCCTGGGGTTTTTTTTTTTGCATCCAGCCTCTTTTCTACAACTTAGTCTCCGATAAGAACTGGAGGCATAAATGACTCTATTTTCTGGCTCCCCAAACTCATGTCATGCAACAGCCTCGGTGGGAATTATCTTCAGAGGTAGAAAGGGACAATTACCCAGCTAATGAAGCACATTTTCCCTTTCTTCTCCCCCATAAACCCGCATGGCTCCGGATTCTCCATCCAGCTGCATACAAAGGAGTGTCGAGCAATTCAGAAATGAGCCCCCAATCAGCAGTGGCAATGCACTTAGCGCGCCCGCCGGAAAATGAAATGACTGATACCATGTAATTAGACCTTAATTATTTACCATTTTTTTGTTTAATTACTGCCACTTGCAAGTTAACAGGTTATAAAACTCTTGGGCTGTGTTTATTAAATGTTGGAAGATCATTAGCAAGTAAGTGCCATCTTCGAATGTTAATGAAATATCCATAAAAAGCCCATGGCCAAAGGCACTGCTGCACTATGCCGTCAGAGCAGAGGAGAGCTGCAGGAATTTGTGGCTAATTATACCTCAAAGACAGAGCCACCGATAGCAAGACAAAGGGAGTAGAATCGAAATCTGAACCAGACCCACTATTTTGCACAAAGTCTGATTCTGTGTTGCTCTGACCTGGGATAGTCATTTGCACCATGGCATATGGGCGGGAAAGGCGAGCAGATCAGAACAGAAGGCCTTGATTCTTGGCTCTGCTGCTGCACTTTCATGCTGACTACCGAGGTGGGGAGGGGCTGTGATGTCCAGCGCCCTATCCGTGAGGGGCTGTGCCATCAAAAAAATTTGCCTGGCAAAAAAAAAAATCTGAGGGGAAAAAAAAGCTTTGCTCAAAATGCCGTGGGAAAGTTTCCAACAGAAACGAAGCTTAAACTTTTGGTTGGTTTCATTATTTTTTTTAAATGCATCTGAAAAATGCAATTCCAGACAAACCAAAACCCAAAAGCATGTTTCTTTTGCTTTGAACTTTCCCATTAAGCAATTTTCATTGAAAACAGCATTTTCCGGAGGGGGGAAAAAATCATGGTTGACAAACTCCCGATTTTTGGTGGGGAAAATGTGTTGGTTATAAAACATCCACTACGTCTAAAAGCTGGCATCACTAGGCACTGGGGAATTCCCCTGATGTAGGGGGATTCCCCCTGGCATAGGGCCAGCGGAATGACCCTTTGCCACCTCCCCCAGCATAGCCCCTGATCAGAGGCACATCTCAGACATGACCAGGAGAAAGCTTGCCTAGAAACTCTGCTAAACTATAGCGACTCTCACTACAACTCTGACAGACATGGCAATTTCCTGCCATGTCTTTGGGAGATCTTACTGTATTAAGTTGATGTATCAGTGTGGGCCAGGGATTGTATGTAATTCCATGGGTGAACACAGCCCTCCAGGAACTAAGAACAGTTAGGCAAATTCACGCTGGTTGTAAAACTTACAGAAAGATGCCACCACCAGGAGAGACTGGTGCGTGTACTGGTTCAAATTGGATTCTCTAGAAACCGACGGACAAAGAAAGGACTTTTTGGCTAAATAGTCTGCTTTCGGATCCAGCAAATGGACGGGACTGTCTGTCCAAGGGAGGCACCAATCCTTCCTCTGATACCTGCCTGAGCCCCTCATTGGAGCTGGGGGAGATCTCTGGTAAGCTGTTAGCAGGCAGATAGGAACTTTTATTGTTTTTATGTGGTTTCTCTGTAATGCTTTCACTTTAAGAATACGTGTGCTTGCTTAGAAAGAGCTGTGTGGAAACTTGTGACTGTGGGCAACCACAACTGTTCATAGCCTTCAAAGAGAAAGCAAAGTGCAGACAGGTCACACAACGATAATCCACATGCTCCTGGCCAGGCAGGGGAGAAGAGATGCTTATCTCACTTTGGCTGGTTGTGAGCAAACTGAGTAGATAATAGGGCTGGATGGAAAAATAACAACAGGCAGGATTATCCTGTTTTGGGGTAAAACAATGAACTTTTGAAACTATATCTGGGCAGGGCTGGCGCAACCCATTAGGTGACCTAGGCGGTCGCCTAGGGCGCTACTATTTGGGGGGCACCGGCGCCCCGGTCGTCAGCGGAATTTTGGGGGCGGGACCTTCCGCTGCCACTGTCGGGGGCGGCATTTCGGGGGCGGAACCTTCCGCCGCCTAGGGCGCCAAAAAAGCTGGCGGCGCTCCTGTATCTGGGGCACAAATGAATCCCCAGGTATTCTTTCAGTCTGTGAGGACAAGTGAGTTTGATCTTATGAGAAGGGGTGTCACAGGGCACCTTGCTTTCTACCCATTGTACCACACTACCTGGCCAGTTCATGTGGCCTTACAGACACAAACACACACCAGCTTGTTACCCTTTCACCAGGTGTGTATTTATTGGAAAAGAGGAGACTAAGGGGGGATATGATAGTGGAGAAAGTAAATAAGGAAAAGTTATTTACTTGTTCCCATAATACAAGAACTAGGGACCACCAAATGAAATTAATGGGCAGCAGGTTTAAAACAAATAAAAGGAAGTTCTTCTTCACACAGCGCACAGTCAACTTGTGGAACTCCTTGCCTGAGGAGGTTGTGAAGGCTAGGACTATAACAGCGTTTAAAAGAGAACTGGATAAATTCATAGAGGTTAAGTCCGTTAATGGCTATTAGCCAGGATGGGTAAGGAATGGTGTCCCTAGCCTCTGTTTGTCAGAGGGTGGAGATGGATGGCAGGAGAGAGATCACTTGATCATTGCCTGTTAGGTTCACTCCCTCTGGGGCACCTGGCATTGACCACTGTCGGTAGCCAGGATATTGGGCTGGATGGACCTTTGGTCTGACGCAGTATGGCCATTCTTACGTTCTATTCTGTCTATAGTAATTACATGGCCCCCCATTACTTTAGCAGCTGAGCACCTCACAGTCTTCGATGTATTTACCCTCCCAACACCCCTGTGAGGTAGGGCAGTACCATTGTCCACATTTTATGGGTGGGGAATGGAGGCCCAGAGAGGATGAATGTCCAAGATTACATAGGAAGTTTCTGGTGGACCAGGGATTTGAACTCCCATCTCCCAGGCTAGTGCCCTAACTATTGGCCCAGGCTGCTTCTCCTGTGCCTTCCTACACATGAGGATGGTGATGATAATACATAGCTCTTCACGCATGGATCTCAAAGCACTTTACAAAGGAAGTCAATAGCATTATCCCCATTTTACAGATGGGGAAACTGAGGCACAGGATTAAAAAGTAACTCGCCAAAGGTCACCCACCCAGCAGGCTAGTGACAGAACCAGGAATTGAACCTTGGTCTCCTGAGACCCAGTCCAGTGCCCTATCCATAAGGAAACAGTGCCTTCCTCATGTGGACGAGCAGCACTATATTCTCCCTTGATACACAGGCATGAGCTTGTCATCCTTGCCCTGTTTACCTGGTGACAGGGGATAACTTGTTCTATGGGGTGAAAGCCGCCATCCTTCCTACTGCTGCACTGGAGGTGGTTTCCCATCCCCATCCCACAGGGAAATCATAACACAGGACAGACATGGGTAGGGTTTTCTCTGACTGCTTTTGTCCTCACTTCTTCCCAAGCCATCTCCTCCCAAGACCTGGGAGGAAGCTAACCCCGAGGGATCTGCCTGCAGATGCCCGCACTTCACCTGTGCTACCACTACCAGCTGCCAGTTCCTAAATTATAAATGGACGGATATTTCATCAGAGCATTAAAGGGCACGAAGTGTCATTTTGCACTAACCGAAACTTTCCGGAGGAAGACAGGCCGTAAATTATTTAGGGGGAAAGTCACATTTTATTCAGCTGGAGAGTGTAATGGGGGGGAAATGCACATTTCCTTCCCTCTCTCTGCCTGGTGCCGGGGGGGAGGAGGAAGGCAGATGAGCAAGATTTCTTGTTTATAAAAACAGCTTCCCTCCCAAATCCCTTCTCCACTCCGGTTCTCTCTTCCCCCAAGGGCTCTCCCGGGGGTGGGATGAGAGGCTGTGAATCGGGCCCTCGGTTCCCTTGGGCTAGTCACCTGGCATTAAATCCTGCCCTGTGTCACACTGGTGCACAAGATGGGGTTGTAAGGAAACTCTAGGGCGCTTCACCCACACACAAACACACCCCTTCCCTTGCGTAAGCAACAGAGCAAGGTCTCTCCCTGGTGCACAAGAGCCTGTTAGGAGAGACATCTAGCTAATAGCTTGGCCTACTCAGCACTGCCATATGGGAAAGGCTCAGCCTATGGGTTTTGGGATGGCTTGGTCTCCCTCAGGCAGCTAGGAGATGCCCTTGTGTCTGAGTAGCCTGGGTGAGCTTCAGGGGCATTTCCTGCCAGCTCACACAGAAGCATCCCACCTGGGTTGGTGTCTTTTCTCGAGTCGAGGATGCAACATCTCTGCTCCCATTGGCTTCACAAGCCAGGGCAGAATTTTGCCTTTCACCTCTTTGTGCCTCAGTTTCCCCCAATCTGTTAAATGGACATAACCCTTCCCTTCCTCAGAGGAGTGTGGTGAGACTTACTCCATGCCTGTGTGCAAAACATGCTGAAATCCTTGGCAGGAGGCTGAGATGGAAATGCTAAAGCCTTACTCTATTTCCTCCCCTCCACCCCTTTAAATACACGTTGGAAGGTCTGAATATTATTTTTGATGTCTACAAGGAGATTAACATCTCAAGTCAGCACTTCTGCTCTGCCTGTGAAAGACGGGCTGGGGGAAATGCTACGTTTTTCCCATTTCAGCCCCGCATCAGGCTAATTAAGAAGTGGCGGGTAAAAAGCCCGTAATAAACTGAACGAGTTCCAACCCAATGTTATTAGGGTGCCAGGGCTTCATTGACTTAGGCAGGATTAGCTCTTGTGAAATGGAAATGATGCCATTAGATGCAGCTCTCCTCTCTGCCACATACACACACACACACTCCCCCTCCTCTTGCTGAGATTGGCTGCCATGTTGAGGACAGACACAAAGCTGGTTCATTTCATTATGGAGAGTTTAAGCAAAAGAGCCAATCAGCTTTTCTTCGTCTGGCTGCAGCTGGAGTCATCTCATCAAACAAATTAACAGGATTCTGGCGGAGGGCTTTGGCCAACATGCCATGTTCACTTGAAGACGACTAAACAAATCTTAGCTGTGTTGCGCCAGAGGAGATGGCGGGTGGAGGGGCTGGATGGCTCAGGGGAGCGGTGACAGGGAGGTGAAACCTGCTGTGTGCCTCTGAGCCCAGGGTAGGGGAGGGTCAAGTGTCGTTCCCCCCCCCCGAATCTGTGTAGAGCAGGGGAGGGGCGTTAGGTGTCCTTGCTCTGCTCGTTGACCAGTTTGGCTGCCAGGGAGGTGAAAGGGAGTGATTGGCAAGCTTGCCTCCTCTGGCTCACCAGCAGCTGCCCAAGCATCTCCAAGTGATGGGGAGGGATCCAGCAATCTGAGCTGGGACCTGTAAGAACATCCCTGCTTATGTCTCCTCTCACTTTATACTCCTCTTCCTCCACCCCTCTCCCCAGCTCATCCCTTCCTCTTTCCTCTTCCTAGAGGGCACAGCCCTTGGGCCTTGCTGAGCGCAAAAGGCTCTTCTCCCCATTCAGCATAGCTACTTCTTTCTCTGCAGCCCTGCTGTCTTTCTTACCACAGATGTGGGCAGTAGCAGGAGACGCGATGTAGGGCTGGCAGCTGGTGGAGGCAGAGTAGGAGCTGCAGGGAGAGAGTTTACTGTACACAGGGCCAAAGAACTGCCATCCCTCAGACAGATGGGAGAATGGGGGCAGGGGGAGGCGAATGAGTTGTGTGTGGGGGAGGTTGTCCTGAGAAGGCACAAAGAGAACATGGGAAGGATGAGCTTTGAGGGAGGGAAGAGGAGGATGAGGGGCAAGCTGGATTAGAGGACAGAAACGGAGGAGAGAAGGGGTAGTATTTCACATGACAATTCTCCCCCGGTCCACAGGATGGGGGGAGGAAAAGCCTCCTCCAGAATGAAATCAAAGCCCTGGCCCACCTGCAACACAATTAGTACTACCCAGCTCGCCAGTGCCTGCTTCACCAAAATGGCCCCTCATCCTGGTCCCCCAGTTGGCAAGTCTCAGTAGAGAGGCCAAGGACTGAATGGGCCATGAAGACTGAGCTTGACCCTAGATGGGGACCCCATCAGGTCAGGGTTGGCAGCGCAGAGTGGGGAGAGCTTGCTCTCATGCTGCCTGGAATGTGATGAGCCGTCATCACTCTGCACGTGTACCGAAAGCCAGAAGGGGATAGAAAGGCAGTGAAGGGTCCAAGAGAGAGGAGAGAGATCTGAGCTTCGATAACCCCTCTCTGTAGCTATATTGAACTGCAGCCGAATGTATGTGCCAGGCGAAGCAAAGCACACTTCCAGTGCCAGCCCTTGTATCACATATGGCACCTTTGAACTGCTCAAGTCCCATTGGAGCCACATGGTCTAGTGGTCAGAGTAGCGTCAGGAAAATAGCTTGTTCCCTACTATGCCACTGACTTGCTCTGTGGCCTTGAGTAAGTTGCTTTGCCTCTCAATACCTCGGTGGGTTCAGCACAACTTACCTGCCTCCTCAAAGCACGTTGGGACTCTGAGAGGAAATATGCTATGTACACGGAAGGTGTTAATGATTATTACTACTGCATTTCCCCAGTGAGCTCCACAGCACATGTGCTGAAATCCAGGCCCAGCACCAAAGAAATCAATGACACCTAGAACTGAGGCTGTGATTGGATGGTTGGGGACCGTTCAGCACTGCCAGGAGAGTTGGATGTGATGTCCTAGAACTTTTCCAACTCTAAGTCTGACTGAGCCAAACCATCTGAGACACTGAACAATGTATGCGATTCATCTAATCTGTTGGTGGCTGCTAGAGCGGTCCCATCACCAGCGTGTCTAGGTGTAGTATTAAAGCTCACTCCAAGTCTTTGATTCAATTGCTCCTCAGATCTTTCCATGCTAAATTCCCCATGAGGAACTAATGGCCACCGTTCCCCATGTTAAATGGCCATTGGGACAATGACCGAGAATGAGTCTTGGCTAAACCGTAGAAAATTGATCCCTCCTGAGCAGTAACGACTTACGGAAGGTGAACGCTCCCACTGGTATCAATTATCCTTGACCAGTTATTTCAAGGGCTCATTTCACACAAGCCCCTTCAGTTGAAACTGATCAGACCTGCTCTTTTCCATCAGGCATGGGAGCAATTAGTGAAATGAAAAGGCAGACACACGCACCCAGCATAGAGTTGATGTTCGGAATTCACTGCCTGAGAAAGTCATTGATCCAAAGAAGTGACCAAGGTTGTCTTTTTCAAACAGTGGTTACTTTCCTGTTCATTAATACCGCAGCTGCTGTGTAAATCAGCACACAAAAGGGAGAGCTAAACTCAGGTTTAAGAGTGTAAGCCTGCAGGGGCTAGGAATGAGATTTCCTTTCCCATAGTGAGCAATGTATGATAGCTTAGCGCATTACGTAGCCTTTGGGAGGGTTTGGCCAACTTGACTTCCTCTATCCTACTGGACATTGGCTACAGGAAGATATCAGAGTAGATGGACCAATGGTCTTTGCTGGTATAGCAAATTCAAAGAGACAGATTCAATCTTTGTGTAGCTCAGTTGACTTTAGTGGGCTCACGCTGGGGAAGAAAGTGTCCCTATGTACATTAGAGCAGAGATGAATCCTAATCTCTTGCAAAACGGGCCTGGAGCAGAGACCTTCACCTTCCCTTGTCCTAGTTCTGAGACACTGATGGGCCTCCTTCCCTGGTGTCTGAGCCTCTGCTCTATGGAGGTTTCTTTTCTGTGCCTCTAGAAATAAATTCTCCATTGATATGCAACTGTATCTTCCAAGGGTCTGTTTTCGAAGATATTTTCTTCTGTCCCATTTTCCTTTTTTGAATATCTTTTGGTGTTTAACGTTTTTTTAAAAACTGAATTAAGATCCAGCTCCATCAATGTCTTTTCCCAGATCCAGGCTTCTTAGAACATGACAACATTCTCTTAAATGATGCCCCTTCTTGTTTTATAACCTGGGTCATGAAGGGCACTTTTGTGTAATGATTTGACATCTCTTCTTCTAATATGCTACTTCCACTGAGTGTGGCAATATGGTCTAGAAGCTAGTGCCGTGGGCAAATAGTCAAGAGGTCTGAGCTCTATTCTTGACTCTGACACTGATCTGTGATGTGAAGTTGGGCAAGTCACCGTGTCTCTGCTTCCCCTCCCACTCTCTATCTGTCTTGTTATTTAGACCTTAAACTCTTCAAGTCTGGGATCGTATTTACTATGTGTGTGCACAGTGCCTAGCACAATGAAGTCCTGACCTTGTAGTGGCCTCTACCCAGCCCCATATGACAGATGATAATTAGTATTTTCACGCATGCCTCTGAGTCCTGAAGAACAAGCCTATCTTGGCCCATTAAATGCAGCACTTTGGTATTCTTTGAGAGAAAGTTCCTCCTTGAGGAGGAGTAACCTCCTTATGATAATTTAATAATTTGTCAATAATCGACATAGCTTGATTATGATATTGCATTTAGTTGATAACATTCTTTGAATTTAAATCCATTCAATAACAACGGACCTTGGATAAGTCAGTTTTGATGGAATTTATTAATCTCACAGTCAGTAAAGGCAGCACATACACAGAGCGGCAGATACCAACAGCTGAGGAAGACCTTCCCTGTAGTTTCTGATAACCTGCGCCCAGTCTGCCAATGGTCTTACTTCCTCACGATTTCTTAGGAAATAACCTAAGACAAGAAGAAGCATATACCAAGAGGAGGAAATAGTGAAGGGGTGAAATGATAAGCAATGAAGGGTAACCAGGGTATAAGTACGCTAAGTTCCCTGTTCCTTGTAACTTTCCAACTGCCACAACACCCTATGGTTAGTCTTTGTTTATTCCCTTTTTTTGGACAGTATTATTTTTTATTCCCCTTGCACACATTTTGCCATTAACAGTCCTGAAATATCTGCTCCAGCCATTTCAAAATATGCTAAAGGTTATTGCTTAGTAAAATTCCACTCCTTAAAGTTAGCTTAACTGCAAAGCATCATGGGACTTTTGCTCGCAGGCACGCCTTAGATTCTTTCTTTGACTGGTTTTAAGTGTCAACACTCCCCACTTCCCTAGTAGATTAGAAAGACAGAGGGAAGATTAAACCCAGGGAATTACCTCCCATCCCCCTCCACCCATGCACACATGAAAGACAAAGCCGGTTCTCTTTATTTTATTGGTCCATTCTGGTGCATGCTCAATCTTTCACTCTCCTTTCCCCCATCGCTGCATTCTAAACAAACAAGACTCCTGAAGGGGAATTATCTCCTGGAAATCAAAGCTGAGAGTAACCTGACTATTTCTTGCAGAGAAGTAGTAATTAAGGCACTAGAAGGATGCAATCTGCATACATTATTGCAAGTTATGCCAACAGAATGTCAACATTTGTGTCATAAAGTAATCTTGAGTAGCAATTATTCTGGGCACTGGCCTGGAATCCCGAGCGTCAGTGGTGCTAACAGTAGGGAAGGTTCTCCCTCATCACAGGATGGACGGAGGACTACAAGGAGGGATCGCTGGGCACCGCCAACCTTGTAGGTCAACTCTGACCATGCTGCTATGAACAAGGGACCAAGGGAGGTCTTAGCATCACAGAAAGGGTTTCACCAGCCTCTTGCTACTGGAGACCTGGGCAAGCAAGATTAATTCATTGTTCTTGACTTGGTCTACAAGGACTCTTTTCCACAAAAGCATCACACAGCTCAGCCGTTAGTGGTTTCTGTTTGGGAGGGGGCCACGACTGGATAACCAAGAGGTGCTACCAGTCAGAACTAAGGAACACTGCATCCCTACTACTGGAAGAGCAAGGAGTGCTGAAGGTCAGGCCAAAAGTTGCATTTATAGAACTGTGTTGTGCTGAAAGAGCCGAATAATGTGTTGCGAGGATTTACATTGGAAGTGCGGTGTGAGGAGCCGTTACTGGCATAGCCGATGTCGTTTGTCAAGTGTGAAGCCCTGCCTTGCGCAATCACTCTCCACACATGCTAACATTTACATAAAGTGTCTAGTTACCATAACAGTGGGTGCTGTATAAAGCCCAATAGACTAATTTAAACGGGAGATCACCCCAGAGTTCATGTCACAGACAGATGGCATCTCAGTAAGCTGCAACACTATCATTGGTACAAAGTGAACAGCTCCAGACTGTGAGATGCTCAGAAGGTTTATAGCAGTAATTTCCCCTCCATCATCTCTCCCTCAAAAAGACCTACCAAAAGGAAGAGAGACAAGGTGGTTGGTCCAATAGAAGATATTACCTCACTCACCTTGTCTCTCTAATATCCTGGAATGGATATTCCTACAGCCTACTGCAAGGAAGGCTTTCCTATAACCAGGGAAGGGAGAAGAGCTGAAAATTCCATGAAAGTCACTAGAGGTCTTCCTACGTCTCACCTGTGAGCTGTATTGATTTACCCTGGAAGGTGCCCAGATACCATGACGATGGATATCCGTTCAAACCCCTAGGCCTTGCCTGCCCTACCCCTGCCTTGTGGCTGAACCAAAGGCTTCAGTCATTAGTTGCAGTCATCAGGCCTGTGTTTGCCTTCCTTCCTTCCTGTGGAGGAATAGAGATCTCCACAGCCCCGTTAACACCTCTCCTGGACTGGAGCCATGTTAGTGTCCTAGATTTCTCACAGTCCCTTGACAACGCACCCCTCACTATACATCCAGAGCCACCGAGGAGACACCTCACTCCTACTAAAGTCAAAGACCAAATTCCCCTTCATGTCTAAACTCTCACTCCACCTCAGTGGGGCAGGATCAAGCTCCAGATGAAGCACCTCACAAAGACTGGGGACATATCTGTGGGATGTTCCCCATGCCCACTCCCTGCATCCATCTCAGACCCAGCTCGGCAAGCCAAACCCATTCTGTCTCTCACACGTGCCTGTATGCTGGAGCCTGCCGGCCAGGTACAGCCGTGCTCCGAGGCCTGCGTGCCTCCCCAGCGCCCAGGGCTCACCAGAGTTGCATTTTGTCTTAATACCGTGTCATTAAGTGGAGTTAAAAATAAAGCCTGTCAGAGCCTCACAGCCTGCAGGGGAAAGGATATTAATTATGGCAGGCAGAGAGTGGAGAGGAGCTGCCGCGAGCGAGCGGTCCTCCTGCTGAGCCGTAACCTTCTCCATGTCACTGGAGCTGCTCTGCTCCGGCTCTCACACAGAGGAAGGGGTTGGCCCTGGTACCTGGAGAACTGCAGGACAAGGATGAACCAGCCAAAGGATTTTGGCTCTGGCTCTGACGTGCTCAGTGGCAGCAGAGTCAGAGACTGCAAAACAGCCTGTTCTGCTGCTCAGCAAGGGAAAGGGGAACAACAAGGGGGGAATGACCAAGTGGCTCAGCACGGGGAGGAGCTGCTGCTGGGACAGCTGGGATTCAGGGACCAGAATGAAGAGCAGCACTCTCCAGATTTCTGTGAGAGGAGCCAGGCTAATGTAGTCGATGTTATGTAGTGGGGAGCCAGGCTGAGGTGCGGTAGAGAGTCAAGCGGGTTGGGTTGAGTGGGAATGTCGTGATTCTGCCCTTCCTGCCGAATGCCTTCCGTTCTTGGGAACGTATCAATGTTCACACAGAGTCCTGCTTCCCTAGGCAGGAGGGCTGCTCTGTGCACACAAGCAAATCCCCAGATGTGCCATCTTGCTCTCACACACGTAGACGTGCGCATCTCCAACTAGACACGTGTGCGCATAGGCATGTGATCTTGGCANGAGACTGCAAAACAGCCTGTTCTGCTGCTCAGCAAGGGAAAGGGGAACAACAAGGGGGGAATGACCAAGTGGCTCAGCACGGGGAGGAGCTGCTGCTGGGACAGCTGGGATTCAGGGACCAGAATGAAGAGCAGCACTCTCCAGATTTCTGTGAGAGGAGCCAGGCTAATGTAGTCGATGTTATGTAGTGGGGAGCCAGGCTGAGGTGCGGTAGAGAGTCAAGCAGGTTGGGTTGAGTGGGAATGTCGTGGTTCTGCCCTTCCTGCCGAATGCCTTCCATTCTTGGGAACGTATCAACGTTCACGCAGAGTCCTGCTTCCCTAGGCAGGAGGGCTGCTCTGTGCACACAAGCAAATCCCCAGACGTGCCATCTTGCTCTCGCACACGTAGACGTGCGCATCTCCAACTAGACACGTGTGCGCATAGGCATGTGATCTTGGCATTGCACAAGCAGACGCACATACATGCACAATATTGGCCTCACACGAGCAGACACACCACACACAGACTCGGAGCTTGAAATTCCTCCTCCTCAGGACAACAATCATAGAGTGAGAGCTCCGCTTTGATGTTCGTAGCTATAAGGGTATTGACTAAACGTTCACCTTGCCTCTGGAGTGTGGATCTCCGGATGGCATTGCCTCTTGGTAGGGATCTCCTGTTATTCCTGCCCTCCTTGTTACCTCATCCAAGTGGGTTGCATTTGTATCTTCCATGCACTTAACACCTTGATGCTGCGTTGACATTTGATCTCAAGTCAGGGCCAAGGAGGCACTGAGCTGGAACTGGCTTCCCAGGGGTTGGTTGTGCAGTTCCCACTGTATGACTTTCTACATGAAGCTGGCAGATGCTCACTGGCTTGGGGCCCTCTCTGCCTTGTTATGATGGTGTCTGCACTGGGGAAATGGTGCTTGCTGTGGTGCCCCTCCCCGCTTGTTCTTTTCTACTGCAGGCTTTGCCATAACAGCTTAGACCATCAGTCTGTATAATCAGGAAAGCTGCTTAGCCATTTCTCTGCCACTGCGGGGGCCTCGAGCACTGGTGCACCTCAGTCCCTCCTATTCTCTGCCTGTGACACATAATACTCTAGTCTCCGATGAGCTGTAACACTTTGGTCTCATTCCCATTGCTGGGTTTAGTGTGTGGCTGCTGGGTGGCATTGGTGACCTGTGATATACAGGAGGTCAGACTAGATCTAGTGGTCCTTTCTGGCCTTAAACTCTGTGACTCCGCCCCAGTAATACACCTGTTCAATGAAACGCACAAAGAATCCTTCCTGAGCCCTGCAGTGACCATCTAACTACCTGCCGTAGGGTGTTCTTTTACCGTGTGCAACTATCAATCGGGTCATTTGTCATGTAATTATCCAGCCCCTTAATTCTCTTTCTCAACTGCCCCAGCACTTCTTGGACGAGTACTTTCATTGTGTAATGTTTGCATTCTATTCCATATAGGTTCTTATACCATGCTCACCACCCTCATCATCATCACCACATCTGAGTGAATGTGACTAATATCTGTCCCATGTCCTTTGTTCTCTCATCCTCTACCAGGGGGAGAAGTGTGTATAGTGGAGTGTCTTGTTTTGGAAGGGCAGTTTTGTTTTGTGTTTTAGGGGGAAGTTTATTTGTCTTTTTTGTTTGTTTCTTTGTGTGANATTTTTTTCCTGAGCCCTGCAGTGACCATCTAACTACCTGCCGCAGGGTGTTCTTTTACCGTGTGCAACTATAAATCAGGTCATTTGTCATGTAATTATCCAGCCCCTTAATTCTCTTTCTCAGCTGCCCCAGCACCTCTTGGACGAGTACTTTCATTTTGTAATGTTTGCATTCTATTCCATATAGGTTCTTATACCATGCTCACCACCCTCATCATCATCATCACATCTGAGTGCCTTCCGGTAGTGCATTAAGTAATGTGACTAATATCTGTCCCATGTCCTTTGTCTCTCTCATCCTCTACCAGGGGGAGAAGTGTGTATAGTGGAGTGTCTTGTTTTGGAAGGGCAGTTTTGTTTTGTGTTTTAGGGGGAAATTTATTTGTCTTTTTTGTTTGTTTCTTTGTGTGATTGTTTGTTTTGGGCAGGTTAGATGTTGCTATATGTTTATGCTAGAGAAGGGAGGTTGAAGAAATGTGCCTTGCACTTGAAGCAGAAGGTGGTGAGGTTTGTTCTGATCCTTGGTTCCCATAAGAGTTCATTCCATAGCTTCAGACCACCCCCCAAGAACGCACAGAAGAGCTTCACCTTTATTGTAGAGAGTGCCATTGTGTCAGAGGAGAAGAGCCTTCCTTCCAGAGATTTAGGTGGTCTTTTAGATATCCTTGGCTCATGAATATCTAATGAGCCATGGAGCAGCTTGAAGATAAGGACCAAGACCTTCAACTTGATTTGATGGTCTATGGGAAGCCAGTGTAAACAGTGGAGTACAGGGAGTTGCTGTGATGTACAGTTAGACCTGTGTTGCTGAGAAGACATGCTGAAGTGGTCTGTATAGTTGGAGTTTCCTAAACATTGATGGCTTTATGCCCACATATAACACATTGCTGTAGTGCAGCTGAAAGGTGACAGAGACATGCATAACCAAAGCCAGGTCATTATCCACGAGGGTAGGACAGAGTCTCCGAGCCAACCAAAGAGGATAAAAACTGTTACTCATGAATGCTTCTATCTGAGAGATTAGCATCAAAGAGGAATCCAAGAGTACTCCTAAACTATGCATTGAATTGTCCAACCATGGGTGTTTACCTGCAACCAAAGAAGACTGCACAGTAGTTGTCAACTCTTTAATTCTTTCATCTGGCCACCACCATCATCAGCTCTGCTTTGCTTTGGTTCAGCTTCAGCCAGCTGTTCTTCATCCATGAGCTGATTTCATCCAAGCACTAGGACATCTTAATATGGCTGTATGTGGTGAAGGATAGGTAGAACAATTTGTCACTGCACATTGCTGGAATTTGAGTCCTTGTTTCCTGACCAGTTCACCCACTGGCTGCATGTAGATGTTGAAAAAGACCAGAGAAATAATTGATTGTTGTGGGACTCCACAAGTGAGGCGACTAGTGGTGGAGGTGCTTTTTCCCATCACTACTCATTGAGTGCATCCTTCCAGGAAGGACTCAAACCATTTTAGCACATTACCCTGGACCTCTGCCAGGTCTCTCAAGTATCTCATGGTTGAAAGTGTCATGCTGCAGAGAGATCCAAGAGGATGAGAATGGATCATCCTGTTAATTGACAAGAGGCGATCATCCATCAGTGCTACTAAACCAGTTTCAATTTAATGTCCTGGCCTGACTCCAGATTGTGCTGGGTCTAGAATACTAGCTTCAATTATATGAGTTGGCCTTGTGCTACTTCCTCAAAGGGCTTGCTCAGGAATGGGAGGTTTGATAATGGGCAGTAGTTGGCTAGAACCAATGTATATCCAGGGAGTGTTTCTTCTGCATTGGTCAGACTATTGCATGTTTGAAGAAGGAAGGGAAGATTCCTTCTCCGAATGAAGTGTTTGCTGTTTCAGACAGGAGTGGTACCAGCTCTCCACATCTCTTTCCAAGCCAGGAGGGGCACAGGTCAGATTCACAAGTCTTGGGCAGAGACTCCTTGAGGATGCCCAGAAGTTGACATCTAGGCTGAAGATAGGTCCAGGGTGTGACAGGCTGCCTGGTTTGGAGGAGAGATGACCTGTGAAAGTCCTAGAAAAGCAAACGAGGAGATGAGTTTGAGGTTCTTTGCGTTTGCAGCCTTGTCAATATGCACGGTGAAATCTCCCAGGACAAGCCTGGGGTATTTCACCTCCATCAATCCGCAACATGTTGCACAAGATGGCGGCCACCACAACTGCATCCATGTAGACCCTACAGGCTTTGGGGACTGGTCCTCCAGTCTCCCCCCTCCCTCCCTCCCTTATGGCCTAGTTCTGAGTCACACTGAGTAGTATTTTATTCCCATCAGTTGGATTGAGGGTGACTGGGGGAGGGGGGTGTATGGACTCCTCCCATTCAATTGCTGAGGCTGTGACTGTGGCATCAGATTAGCTTAAACTTCACAGGAGGCGAAGGCACGTCTGACTGAATAGGCAGCAGCAGGGATAGGCCGCCCAGCCCACGTCTTGGTCTGGTGAATTGGTTCCAGAGCGGGTGTGGGGCACAGGCTGACAATGGCCCTAGTCTTCCTCAGAAAGGGACTCCATTGTTGAAATTCTCTTGCAAGCCTCCCTTGGAGGGCACGGCACTTAAATCTCTGCCCCCAAAATAAAAAGCACACCAAAAGCCAAATATTCCAAACAGCTGCTTGGCTCATTAGCCAGGGAATCAATCAAGTTGTCAGCTCGCGCTCTTCTAACGGGAAGGCTCCCAGAGCTACCAGCTGAAGGGTAGTGGCGGCGGGGAAAGCTGCGTGATTGCTCTGGTGCCAGGATTTACCGGTGTTCATCTCTCCTTCCTTGTCAGAGCCTTGTTCAGCCCAAGAAATCCACCAACAGAGAACCGCTCTGTCCACTGGCAGCCAAGGGACTTGGCATGGTTCTCCCTCCTGCCTTCCTCTGAGGAGGATTTCAGGGTTCAACTGAGGGGTAGGACGCCATTCTGCTCCCACTCTGCCAAAGAATAAATAGCCTCTTGTTTCATGCGGGAGAAAGGTGGTGAAGAGAGTAAAGTTGCACTGTCTGGAAACCAGCAGGAAAGAGGCTGTGAAAGAGCCTTAATGAATGGCACATCGGCGTCCCCTTAGATGTGTGTCTAACAAGGCTTTTGCCTGATAGTTTTGCTGTTGCGTGTGAGAAGCTGGCACAGGCAAAAGACAAGCAGAAAGATGTATAAGAACCAGGGCCGGCTCCAGGCACCAGTGCAGCAAACAGGTGCTTGGGGCGGCCAACGGAAAGGGGCGGCACATCCGGGTCTTCAGCGGCAATTCGGCGGCGGGTCCCTCAGTCCCTCTCGAAGAGAAGGACCTGCCGCCAAAGAATGAAGTGGCATCGGTAGAGCCGCCGCCGAAGTGCCGCCGATCGTGGCTTGTGTTTTTTTTTCCCGCCACTTGGGGCAGCAAAAATGCTGGAGCCGGCCCTGATAAGAGCAGGAGAAGACAGAACAAGGAGTAATGGTCTCAAGTTGCAGTGGGGGAGGTTTAGGTTGGAGATTAGGAAAAACTTTTTCACTAGGAGGGTGGTGAAGCACGGGACTGGGTTACCTAGGGAGGTGGTGGAATCTCCTTCCTTAGAGGTTTTTAAGGTCAGGCTTGACAAAGCCCTGGCTGGGATGATTTAGTTGGGGATTGGTCCTGCTTTGAGCAGGGGGTTGTACTAGATGACCTCCTGAGGTCCCTTCCAACCCTGATATTCTGTGATTCCATGATTCTAGGAGTCAGCTGGAGCAGATATGTCTTGATTTAATTCTGTCCTTGGCATGCAAGCTGTCCCTCCCCACTTCTCTCCACTCCCCCTTCTCAGGGATGCACTGAGTACAGCTATTTCAACGTGAGAACCAACTGGCCAGTGTGTGCGCACACGTGTGTGTGTATAATTCCATTTTATCACGATCAGCGAGTGAATAAAGCAGGGTCAGAATGTTGACTTAGAAAATTACTATGTTCCTGGCACCTGAATAAATCCAGACATGGAACCCTGTGCCACTCAGCTTTCACAGAATTTAATTTAGAACAAGTGATTTATTCGCTGTGGACAGGTGGACTCTATAAAGAATTTTTAGGGCAGGATTTATGGTGGGTTTTATGGTGCGGTGAGTCAAAAAGCAACAGGAGCTGCCATGCCTTGTCCGATACCCCTGGGATCCATCCCAGACGGGCGATGCTAACGAAAATGGAAAATGCAGCCAGCAACTCCTGGCAGTGGTGGGGAAGTAAAAAGATTGGCCATGATGAGGCTAGAGCTGCACGGAGAGATTTTTTAGGGTCTCAGGGTCCCCCATCCTTCCAAAGAAATTCCTCTTCTTCAACTCTTCCATCTCCATGGTAGAGGAGACAAGAGGCCCCAGGCCTGAGGATGGGGGGATTTGCCCTGCCTGTGGGTGAGCATCCATTCCTGGTCCTCCCCTGTCCCCCACCTTGCTTCTGCCTCTGGGCTCTCAGCCTGGCAGGTCGCCTCAGGTACGGTGCAATGATCCCAATGGTGGGATCTGGGCCCGGCCTGGGCAAGCAAGTCACACCCAGCACTATTGATGGCGGGCACCAAATGCTACTCTCTCAAATTTGGCCTGGCTGCCCCTCCATCATTTTGGGGGGCCCTCTCAAATGGGTGGGCAGCTAGAGATGTAGGAAGAGGGCTTCACAGGACAGTATGCCTATCAAGTCTGTGGCCAGGGTGGCTCTTTGCACTTATCCAGGAGGGCGTCAGCATACAGAGCTCACTGCTGTGGTCAGTGCCTGTCATTTTGAGATTAGACACACGCTGCTTGGGGCTAGATCTTGAGGGTGGCGTTTCCAGAGGGAAAAGTTAGGCAAAGAAAGCTCACTGAATTTCAGTGAGATTTAGGTGCCTAAATCCCCTAGGCACTTCTGAAAATACCAGCATGCAGAAGCTGGAGACAAGGTATCTCACCAGGAACATATTACACTGGTTCTTTGTGGCCTGTGCTGGAGATCCGGTTCTGATCTATAAATGGTCGTGGCCTGGGATCTTCTATCTCTGAGACGTCCCTTGCCTGTGCCACACTACTGCAGATGGGATCAGCAGGGACCCCCTTGATATCAAAGAGAGGGAGATGATGGCAAGACGTTCCCTGTGGGAAGCCCCCTTGGGTTTGGAATCCACCAGCAAAGCCCCACCAGGCTTTGGGGAAGGGAATGGTGCCCGAGGGTAACTCGAGCACCTTGCGAGAACATGTGTCTTTAATCTCTTGGCTCTAAGGTATTCGCTGGTTCTTTCCGGCGCCTGGTGGGGCTTTGCTGGTGGATTCGGGGCTTTTGGTTTGCTCCATGTGTTGTAACGACTTGCTGGGGGTCTGGACTATGACACAGGTGCTCTTTTGGATCCTCATCAGCTGAAAGGAAGATTCACAATAATTAATAAACAATGATGCTTGAGCTATGGACTTGACTGACTTCATTCAGCAAGTGCTTGGAGGCGAAGCAGCCAAGGAAGTGGTGGTGGTGACTATTTCATCCGAGTCAGTGCCCAGCCTGGTGGTAGGGGGTGCTGTACTGGAGGAACAGCTGTTGTTTGGGCGAGACATGGAACAGAGGTCCTGACCCCTTGTAGTCACTGAGGCCTCATGGCATGTTTTGGGATGTTAACCCTGGTGTCCTGGGCCATCTACATTCTGCCTATTTAAATTCCCTGTGTAGTTTTGACGACAGCATCCTTCACTTCCTGTCCTAAACTGTTGTGTGGTAGTAATAATAATACCCAGCTCTTAGCTATTGATAGATCTCAGAGAGATTTACAAAGGAAGGCAGTATCATTATCCCCATTTTACACATGGGGCAAACGAGGAACTGAAGGGGAAAGTGACTTGCCCAGCAGAAAAGGAAGAGAACCCAGGTGATTCTGCCATTCTCTAAGCCACATGGCTCCTAACCCAGACATGGCTGCAGCAATTCATGCCAATAGCATAACAAGCTGTGGGTGTCTCTGTATGGGACGGAATCAGAACTGTTCTACTGTGTGCCATGTGCCCTCTACTGCTAAAGAAGATTCTCTTCCAGCTTCAGAGGATAAAGGCTTTTTTTATCATCAGATTTCTGGCCCCCTGCTGGTGTGATGTTCCATGTGGCCAAGCATACTGACAACCATAAAGTCCTAAACAACTGCATGTGTCTTGCAATACTTTATAGTGTGCATAATTTGAAAGTTTCCAGTCCAAGTACTGACCAGGTCCCAACCTTGCTTAGTTTGGGGGAGAAACAGCCCTCACTTACTGCCAGAGGTCGTATGGCAGTAAGATACAGGCAAGTGTGAGCCCAGCATGCTATGATGGGGAAATAGGGTAATGCAGCGTATGAAGACTGAGCAGACATAGAAAATGCAAAGCATCTGTGTGAGCACCTCTGGAAAGTAACAAAGTGAAAACGAGTCATAAATGTGTCCCAAGTGCAGATTACTCCTGGGCATTTTTCTATTACAATAAACTCTTATAAAAGGACAATGTTCTCTTATTTACAATACATTCCATCAATTTATAAATCTTTCCCTGATTTAAGAAAAACAAACAATACAATACAAAACCCCATCTGTCTCTGTTTAGTCTCCAGGCCTTTGTGTTTGTACAGCCAAAAGCCATCAATTATTGTGTGGAGACCAAGCATTTCAAGGCCCTGGACAAAGGAAATGAAGGGGGCTGAGGAAGGAAGGGGGGGGAGGTGACTGAGACAACAAGAGCCTTGAAAGAGTTTTAATTAATTGTGCAGTGAATGACCAACCTGGGGATTATAAAGAGTCACACCATAGTCCTTTGCTGGCTCCGTTGCAAAGCTGGGGCTGTGGTGACAGCCAGAGGAAAAGGAAAGAGAGAGTGTTGGGGTATCATGGGTTTTACCTCTTGCAATTGGGAGTGTATAGGGTGACCAGATGTCCTGACTTTATAGGGACAATCCTGATATTTGGGGGGTTTTCTTATATAGGCACCTATGACCCCACCCAGCCCCCCACACACAAACCACCACCACCACCCCCGTCCCAATTTTTCACACTTGTTATCTGGTCACCCTAAGTGTCTATGAAATGTCACCCTTAAGCAGACACACCCTGCTCAAAGGGGACAGCATAAAGCCACAGACCCCTAATTGACATACATTTCTAATTCAGTGGCCCTGTAGGTAACACCCTTCCCTTCCCAGAAGCACTTAGAAGGCGTGCCGGATTCCTGATGGGGAGTGGAAAGACAGAAGCTACTGAAAAGGTCAGATAGAGAACAATGGCAGGAGGCATTATGCAATTTAGACATTCAGACCCAGGCATGTCTTGGAGGTACCGTTTTCAGCGTCTACTCAGTCAAGAGGAGTGGCCCTAAGAGATGCTCTAATCAAGCACCAGACACTAGATCGCATCTGAAAGAGGAGGCACTGATGATTCGTGGAAGGTGAATTAAAAAGGGAACCAGAGGAAGGACTGTGAGTTCTGATGTCTTGTTAAAGGCAGGCTCAACTCAAGCACAGACTGCGCCACATCTCCCTCTAGTAGCCGGTCCATTAAAGGAAAACTACTGCTGCCAGCTAATGAAGTTACTCCATTAGTTCATGTAGAAGAGGCCTGTGCTGCGAAGGTCCATGGTCCAGCTTACGAGTCATACAAAAGGGGAGGGTTATTGCATCAGTAAACCAAGCCCGCAGACAGCTATTTTAAGAATTGGTTATTCCCTCATTGCCAGCAGTGGGGGTTCTAAGCAGACTTTACCACTATCTGAAGAGAAGCAAGGTTACCTGGTATATGCACACATGGCCATCTTCGCTGGGCAATACACATATCTATCCTGCCAGGTGCACTCAGATGAGGCAGGACTCCACAGGGAAGTGGGGGTGTTCGTGTGGTCAGTGTCAACCACAGATTCCTTTAGTTTTAATAGTAATCTGGTGAGTCATCCATCCCACTTTTTTAACACTTGGAGAAAAAAATGCATGGGCCAAATCCTCAGCAGGGGTAAATCTGCATAGCTCATACGCTGACCCAGTATTTCCAGTCACCTAAGCAAAATGTTAAAAAATAAAAAGTGTTTTCTTAAACAAACAAACCAAAAACACCCTGGAAATGCTAACACCAAAACGTTTCATTTCCACAATCAGTTAACATTGCAAAGAGGCAAACGATATATACTGCACCACTTTCAAAAGCCAAGCACTTAAAAGCAAGGAAATGAATAGTTAAGGATATTATTTATATATTTATTTGTAGTGTGGTAGTGCCTAGGAGATCCAATCATGGAGCAGGACCTCATTGGACAAACAGAATAAAAAGACAGTCCCTGCCCTAACGAGTTTACAATCCAAGTATTATTGCTTTGTTGTCATAAAAATAACATATAATTCTAATTGTATATCTAATAACAATATAACAGTATTGTAAGTCTTCCATGGCCCATATCATAAACAAACACATTATTCTTTTTGAGTATATACAATTGTATATTTCAGCACAACCCAACAACCTTAGCTCTGACCCGTGGATTTCTCAATGTATTTTTTGTTATCTTGGTGTTAGTACTCAAATATTTTCTTTGTGGTTCAAGGGGGAAGTGTCAGTGGATGTAGTTATCAACTGGAATTACAATGTTTTGGTAAAGTATTTAGAACTGCTGTCCTGTTGAACGTTAAAGCTCAATGTCCCTGTTAATCCAAGCTGCTGTTTTGTCCCTTATTCAGAGCTGTGGTTCGATGGTTTAGTTCCATTCAGGATCATCTATCAGCCCTTAGACATTGCAGTAAAGGCAGCTGATGTCTGGATTACATTTTATGTGGCTGTGCAGTTAACAGTAGCTGCTTTGAGCTGTCACCGCCACTGGCGACACCTATGTTAATATCCTGTCATCGCAGCAGAGGAAATCTCCACTTCCTCTTTGCAGGTAGGTTCTCAAGCATGAGTGAGGTGGCAGAGGGTGAATGGGAATCTATATAGTCTCTTCAGTTCCAGGTTTCACGCGCATCCCTCAGTCCACTGCAGGCCAATCCCGGAGCTGCTCCAGACCCAGAAACCAAATACCTCTCTGCTGTTTGAGGAATGGGGCTTTGATCTATGCAAAGTCTACTCAGGTGCAACTTTTGCCTCCTTTTCTAAACCGACCATGGCAATTACTCGATCTGTGGAGGGGTGAAATTCACACTCTGTTAGCGTTCTCATCCACTGGGGAATCCACTTCAATCTGCCACCAGCTTGCTTCCAGGGGCAGGCCAGTGAGTTCCACACTCCAGCTCCAGAGCGCAGGTGAAAGGGTGAGCTGGGCTGTGCAAAATTTCCCACATCTATCCCAATTACAGACATACCTGTGCTAAATTACCCTGTGCGGATCCACAGTGAAAATGCACTGTGATCAGCCAAGGTCAGCATTTCTCATCTCTTCCCTGTGGGAGGGGCAAGTGGGGGCACATTGCCATGCTAGGTATAGAAAAGGGCACTGGTTTAAGACCTCTACGGGGGGAAGGATTTTTTCAATTATCTACACAGCAGAGCCATACAAGCAATTCTTTCTTTGACAATGTATTATTGCCTCCTTATTTTGACTATAAAAAGAGGATTCAGTAGATTATGTACAGCATGAGCTGAAGAAATAAAAAGCAAAGCAATACATTAGCTATGTTAACTAGATCAGGGGAAGGGGGTCGTTCCAATAAATAATCAAGAGGGGGGAAAAAACCATAAGAACAGCCATACTGGGTCAGACCAATGATCCACCTAACCTAATATCCTGTCTCTCACAGTGGCTGGTGCCAGATGCTTCAGAGAGGTGAACAGAACAAGGCAATTTTGAATGAGCCAAGTCCCAGCTTCTGGCAGATGGAGGTTTAGGGATACCCAGAGCATGGGATTGCATCCCAACCATCTTGGCTAATAGCCACTGATGAACCTATCCTCCATGGACTTATCTAATCCTTATCTAATACAAGGTGAGAGTTAAACCTTGGAGCAGTAGGTACTCAGCCTGTGGCTCTAGAGACACATCGACTCCATGGGTAAGATCCTCTCACTTTACCTGGCCTGATATAAGACATGGGGAGTGCTAAGGGAACTGACTGGGAACTGCCAGGATCTGTCCCCAACTCTGCATGTGGTCAGGAAGGGTAGAGGAAGGCAGAGGAGAAAGGAAAAGCATCTTCTTCCCCTTCCCACCCAGCGGCATGGCTAGAGCATAGACTGGGATCTAGAAGGGCTCCGTTCTAGTCTTAGCTCTGTTACTGACTTTTTTCCAGAGCAGAGGTGATGACACAAAGAGCCACCGAGGAACGATGGCGTTACCTCCCGACGTTGCTTGGCAATGTTCTCATTGGGTCAGGACATTGTAACTCTGAGTCACGCCATAATGGAACGTCCACCCCAGAGACATCACCCTGCAAAGTCAAGGCATTGTGTGGTCATTCAGTAGCAAAGTAGCTCTGCAAACATGGGGACCTCGGCTTTGGAGCCTGCTATACTGTCACTAAGTGGAGTTACTATGAACCACACGAATACAACACACGTTAAACTAAGTGATCAAAAGTGATACCTGGAGTGGTCTATTCGTTGTCACTATGAATCCACACAAAGGACTTGCCTTGGGAAGCTCTGTGTCCTGCTGCTGCCTTGGGCAAGCTCAGCCTTGGGGCAGAACCAGGAATAGAGTTGTTACTGCTGGGTTTTGTTCAGTGGTCTAGTAGCTGAAGCAGGGGTCCATGGCTTTGTTCCTGTTAGATTCTATTCCTGATTCATTGAGGTGCCCAGGCCAAGTCAGACTCAGACTGGTAATAAAAGCACTGGGCAAGCACTGCAAAAAGAGAATGAGTGGCAGCGAGATGAGCAGTGAGAACAGGAGGGTATGTTGTTTATACACTGCCCTTACAAAGCAGGTCATGTGATCACTGAATCATAACATCTTACCAGGAAGATGTTCTACTCTGGAGCGAAAGCTGGCAGTGCTATAAATGAAGTCCCCATTCAGAGAGAACTCCATTTAGGAAAGGCTTCTGTGGAGGAAGGGGTCCTTGTTACATCCTTTTGAGGCCAAATTCTGCTTGCAATTACATCCATGTAAGTTCACTGACTTCAGCAAAGTCAGGCCATTGCATGGGCACAACTGAGAGCAAGAATTTGGCCCTTTGGCTTTTGAGCACATGCCGACCAGTGAGAGGTGAAACCCACCTGCCACGTCTCTGTTATAAATGTTGATCTAAAGTCTGTTTCTATACAGCATTTGGATTCTGCCTCATTTGCTTCCCCTTGTAGATGAGTTCATATAGTGTCCTTTAAGTTCTATCTCCGGAGCATTTTCTTTTATTACCTACACTTCAGAAGATCCCCACTGAGCACAAAAGAAAAGAATAGTGCAGAATGTGGGACTTCTACCATTCAGTGTGTGAAATTCCATGACCTCCCAACACCTCCCTCTCCCTTTGTGCTGTGACCATCCTTCTGAGCTTTAGAAAGGATCAGTTCCTTAAATTAGTGTCACTATTTTGGGGGGCTGGAGCCTAATGTTTGGGAATTTTGAAATTTGTACGTGGACAATATGCAGACTGAAGAAATGATGAAATTCCTCTAACAAACTGTTGGTTATTTAGTCAGCTCTAAACTTTAGGACAGTGGTCCCCAACCTTTTTCGTCTGGCAGGCGCCAAAAAAAAACCAAAAAAAAAACCGAGCGCTGCCGGCGGGCGCCAAATAAAAATAAAAAAAAAACCCCGAGGGCTCCACGGGTGCACTTAGACCCCTCGGCGGGCGCAATGGCACCCGCGGGCACCGCGTTGGGGAACCCTGCTTTAGGAGATTCCGTATTTCAGCACCACGGACAGAAAAAAACAGGAGTAAGTCAAAGTTTCCACTGAAATTAGCTGAAAATTCATGGTCATTTTGAGGTGGTGATTGGTGTGTGAAGCAATTTTCAGGTATTAGATGAGACTGTAAAGCACCCATCTTGCAATGCTTCAGGGGTGTGCATAGGTAGAAACATTTCTGTCTCCTCCTCTTCTCTAGCTGGTCATCTTGGTACCTGAATAGGCAGCACCATCTATGGACCGTAGCAGCATTCAGACCCTCTGCTCACACTAATTTTCTCTCAACCCAGGGCCATTGTCCTACAGGTGCATTAACACCAGAGAACAGTGCCAGTAATGAGCAAACAGATCTACCTTAAGGTTCAGTTCCACTGGCACAATACTCATTCCCCAGAACAAGTTCCCATCAGTGCTCCCTAGGATGTTATTCTTAGTCACATGCACAGGGCCACATGGCATCATGCCCACACATTGCATTGTGTGAAATGAACATGAATTCCAGCCCAGCAGTCAAGTGGCATCACAGTGACACATTACCATGCAGGATAATGTCAGCTATGCAAGTTGATTTGAATTCGGATCCTGAGCTCACTCCCTCATGATAGGCTGGCGGGGGCCTAGGGCAGTGCAGAGTTGAGACATTCAGCTCTCACATCATCCCACAGTGACTCCCTGTGGGGCATTAAGGAGCTCCAGAGGGTGTCACATCAAGACCTTCTCTGCTGAGGAAAGAGTTGCAGGGTCTTCTAAAGGCGGAGCTGTAAATGGGGAAGCTGGTGGGGCCCGGCGCATCCCGAGATCATAGAAGGTGCCTCAGGGAAAGAGCTTTTAAGCCAGGTCGGAAGACACTTTGTCCCAGAAAGTCCAGAGTCTATTCTCTGTTAAACCAGCATGGCTTTGCAGGAGCACCAGTGCAGTTAGAACCTGGCCTGACCTCGGCTCCTGTTTGTTAACTCTTGTCTGTGTTTCTTTTCTGGGCCAAGACAGGTTAAAAACCCTAAAACTTTCCAGGGTTGGCAAACCATATTTACTTCTTTTGCAACAGCCTGACCGAAAGCACGAGCAGCTGAGGTTCCCATTGGATTAAGCTAGTGAGGAAGCAAAGATGTTAGCAACCATGAATTGGTTTTCAGAGAGGGATCTTGCATCGTTTACACTGGGCTGCAGCCCCAGCTGCCTTAAACACCATTTTGGAGCTATTAAAATGCGGAATAATTTTGTACATGCAGTTTGTGGTGACAGCATACTCAGTCTCCCCGGTATATTGCTTAACCAGGTTCTGATTGGTTGGCAGCAGCAGCAGAGAGAGGCTTACGTGCCTCAGTACCAGACACAGAGACTCCAAAGTTTGTTTCTGGGTTTATTTCTTTTGTTTTTCAGTAAAACGTTTCTCCAATTCTTTTATTGTTATTCTTGATTTATTTTTTTCCCCCCAGCAATTTCAAATGATGATAACCGCAAGGAGAGGCGCTTCTGGGAGAAGACTGTTAACACACTCTGTGAGAGAGAAACCAATGTAACTTTCCTAAACAAACCTGCAGGGAGCATTGCTGTTCACCCAGCAGGGGCTCTGGGCAAAGCAGGTTGGTTATGAAAAAAGCACGCACAATTTTCCCTTCTCTCTCCTGGTCTGACAAATGCTTGCTGGACTCACCGAATGGGAATGTGAAAATCAACCTCAAGCCCTGATTTTGTACAACTTAAACCATGAGGGGTAGGGCCAAATGTTGCCGTCAATTCCAACAATGTAATCAGAGTAACTCCAGAAAACTCAATGTATAGCGGTGTAGAATGTAGCGGTTTGTTGGTTTCTCTTTTCTTTATTCTTACTTCTCTCCCTGTGTCTCAGTCTGGCACTCTCTCGCTCTCTCTCTCTCTTTCTTTTCTTTTTAGCCTTTACTTCTGTCTTATCCTTTCCTCGCATTGTGGATTTGGGGTGCCATCTAGTCTAACCCCTGCTTTTCTTAGGAAATAACAGATTAAAGGTGATCTGTGTGGTGATGTGTGGTGTGGTGATCTGGTGCTTTTCCACTTTCTGTACCAAACTGACCTGACAGAGGCTGAAATCTAATTATGAATCTGGAAGACAGTCATCCCCCAGTGCTGAATTATGTCTGTGATGTGTTTACGCAGCTCAAGTGGGGCCTGATCCAAAGCCCGTTGAAGTCAATGGAAAGCCTCCCAGTGGACTTTGGTTCAGGCCTGTGATAACGATTGGACACACTGCTTAGTGGACAGAATATCACTGAGCACTGGCCAGTTAAAGATGATCATTATTTCAGTTATAATGTCCCATCTACATTTCACATGCCGCTCCCATACATCTCACACACAGTCATGCACACAGAAACTTGCAAGCCTCTCACCTGAAAACATTCATTTTCCATCTCCCTGAGTGTGATTAAAAATAAAATGCCCTGTACTACAAACTGTAGGAGGGGAAACCGTGAAGCCAACTCTGTGACTAGCTAAAGAAAAAGATGATTTTTATTAGAGAACCTTGTGTTGGGACCTACAAGACATGACTTTCTCTCTGAAAATTCAATTTCTAAGCCCCTTACTGCCTCAAATGACCAAGTGGAAAAGGCAGTAATTGCTGAGAGACTTATTGACTTTTCTTTTTTAATTAATCCTAAATTGAAGGAAACCTGCAGTTTTTTGTCCAGACAGATTGTGTATGTGACAGAGAGAGAAAGGAAAATCATAATTAAAATAACTCACATTAATCTTAGACAGCTCTCCTGCCACCAAAGTGCTCTGAGTCTATGGGCAAAGTATGGCTCTGCTGGTTAAGGCCATCAGCTCTGGTGCTCAGGGTCAGATGTTGCTTCCCTTCAGTCAATAATGGTTTTGCTTGCTTATAGCTTCCTGAATTATAGCCTCACTTACAAATATTGCAAGGCTCTTTTCCTTTCCCCTGCTGTTCTCTGATCTTCTCATAGCCTCAGTCATCACGCAACTTGCATGTGTGTCACATTCAGCAGGACGAAGCGAACAGCGGGGGAGTTGCCAGCAGCAGTCATTTCTAGCAGCCTGATAGCACCTGCGGTAGCCTGATGGATAGTCGGAGGGGTTGGGTGCCGGCACTTCTGTCGCCAGCTCTGCCATTAACTTGCTGTGTGATTCTGGGCAAGTGGCTTGATCTTTCTGTGCCGGTCTCTTTAAAATGGGTTGAATGGGTCCCTACTTCCCATGGCAGTTTAACTGATGTTTGTATAGGCCCAGGGTTTTCACATGGAAGATGCCATCGCAGGGCAATATTTCTCCCACCAAAATGACAGCACAGGTCATAACTCTACTTTCCATAGGACCTGCTCCATGCTGTTAGGATAAGGCATGTGGGCAGATACGTCGATATACGTATTTATTACTAGATGCCTACAAGTAGGATGCTGGGTGTCCTAGAAATACCGATTGCAGTTTAGACAGCGAGCCGATAGCACGTGAATGGCTGTCAGAAAACTGGACAAAGCTTCCTCTATTAGAGTAAAGGGGAGGGAAGCTGAACTCAACCATTAGTATGCAAAAAAACTCCAGGCTTACGAGCCTGGGAGAGCCATGGGCCCAATTCCCCATTGCAGCTCCACTGAAGTCTACAGAGTTGCACCCGGTTCTACCCACACTGAATTCGGCTCAGTAACTGGTTCAGAACCTCAGTTTAAGAACAAATAGCAACTCAATCCAGATCTAATCCCTTTTCACAGAGAAGGGGCCTATTGCTAAGCGTAGCCTCGTCGGTAGAAAGCACAGAGAAGGGGGGGAAACAATCCAGAGACTTCATTCTGGAGCCTGCCTCCCCTCTAAGCAGAGTCCAAAATGCACCGAACTTGATGGCAATTTACATGCATTGCATTGCAATTTTGTTTTGCAAAAACCTGGCTTCATTCCTCCGCTCATGGAGCATCCTGAGCCAATTAGATTACATAACCAAATAATGTCAATTGCAGATGAGTGCAAAATGCTTCTGTTTGATCTGGGTTCACAGAAACACCCGCCATCTAGTAGTAGAAGCTAATGAAGTTCGACAGCTCAGAAGGCACAAGGAATGCAGCTTTGTAGGGCTGAGACTTCAAGACCACCCACTGCTTTGGCACTGCCATGAACGTGACTGGACCTTGAATCCAGAGCTCCAGACATGCTGAGCAGAACAAACCTTCAGAGTAAGGAACCATTCCAAAATATCCCCTCCCCTGCCCCGCAATGCTACTCAGTTCTCTCCTAGTGTCTTTATTTTGTTTTATATTTCTGCCTGCTGCAAAATAACTAGCTGCTGGGATTAAAAGGCATCGGGAGAATCATCATCAGTATGAAAGAGACATGCTGAGAAGAGAGCAGATTAACCCACTCTGCAGAGAAAACTCCTCATTTCTGGAGTGTTTGTTTTGAAAATGTCACTTCGCTGGGTCACAGAATTCATGAATAAAATCCTGTCCTTATTTCCATTCAAAAAGGAATAAAGATTTATTACCCGCCTCACTAGGAAAGCAGTATTGACCCGCTGGCTATTCAAGGTCCACAGTGTTGTGTGCAGGAATATTTATTGCTTTTAATTACCATAAACTAGCAAGGATCTTGTTTTAATAGATTTTTTTTTACTGTAGTTTTCCAAATGTAAGTTCAGAGAAAAGACGGGGGCTGAATAGCTGGCAGAGCCTTCGAAACACACGATGGTGGATTGAGAGGGGACTTCAGGCTGATGAGCTAAATGGATCTGCCCCTAAGGGTTCTGGGTAACACTTCAGTGACCCAGTTAGTGAGGATCTAGAAAACATACGAACAGCCCTGTAGATTATATCCCAAAGGGCTCCAGAAAACACATAAGGATCCTCTGGCCAGTACTCTTGTGGGATTTAGAAACACACATGTGAACTTAAGGTTAACCTTAGAGATAGTTAAAAAAATTGTGCCAAAACGGTTTGGTTTTTTTTACAGAAAATTGGGTTTTGTGATTAATGGGGTTTTTTTAAAATGAAAAATGTCTGGTTTTGATTTTTTTGTGAAAGAATGGAATGCCCCAAAACTAAAATAAATTCAGTTTAGGGAGAATGTTTCTCCACTTAACTCATCCGTGTGTCCCAATCCAGGTGTGGCAATGACTAAATCCTTTTGCAGATCCAGACCTAGGTGCTTATCTGCATCTTTTGACACATAAATATCTTTAAAAATCTGGCCCTTAGTCTCTGGCCCAGACCAGGACAGGTGTTTAACTCCCATGGCAGTTAGGCACCTTTATGCCTTTGGGGATGTGAGCCCATGTGCCTCATTTCCCCCATCTGTAAAATGGGAATAATACTTCCCTATCTACCAGGGTGTTTGGAAGATTATGATGGCCACTGCTCGCTGGAAGCATCACCTACTGGTTAGGAGGTGAGGCCTATATTTGCCGCGTCTCCACACTTTACTTCGGACCACCTTCACGCCTGGTGTCGGTCTGTCTTTTTCTTTTTGGGGTGGAGTCAACCCTCCAGTCAGGTAATCCACTCAGCCTTATCTCTTCCCAATCCTGGAGTGGTGGGGTACCTGGGAATGCAGGGGGTCAACAACCAAGCTTAAGTTATTAAGCCTTCCTCTTCTTCCCACCAGGGGACAGTCTAAAAAGTACGGGGTTTTGTGTCCCTCTTAATGAGAGGGGGATTGGTAGGGGAGTCCGGGCCCTTCCACTCCACCGGGCTCTGCCTTGTCAGCCCCCATCTGAGCTGTCTGGCTCCCGGGAGCATGTTCTGCAGGTGCAGCTCGGTGGGGTTGTCTAGGCCCAGAGTTGCTCTTTAAGCCCTTCAGTTCCAATCCGGGGTTTATACACCCCGTCACAAGGGTAAATAAATTAATGATTGGGAGGTGCTGATGTAATGGGGGGCTAAGTACGTACCAGAGCTGGCTAGCTAGTATGAGGTCATGTCCATGGGTATGGGTATTAGCCAGATAGAAACCTTTCCTGACAGGCTGTGTTTGAATTCATGTCTGCTTGCGGCGGGAGGAAGTGAGCAGAACAATGCTAGTCATCGTGTTACCCGCTCTGATTCCATTCACACTTCACACATCCACCTCTTTCCCTTGGCGACGGGGAGTAGGACCCTTCAGTCCGTGAAAAGTAAGGCAGGCTCAGTGGAATGGCGAGTGATTGACAGGCAGCCTGTGATAATGAAGTCCATTTTTATTTTTTTCCCCTCTCTTGCTGAGGTACAAGGACTCGGCCAGTGTCCCAGGTAATGAGTGTTCCCTCTCTCTCGGATATGAAAGTGTGGGTAGCCATGTGTAGCTGTGTTAACACTACATTACTAAAACCAATCCCGGGAGCCCGTTGCTGCTGCACACCTCACCGACTCCGGCGCATCCTCGTGTTGATTTGCATTCGTGCGGTTTGTGTAAACAACGCTGTTAGTGGAATATAAATAACTGCAGCCAGGAATGCAGTTCAGCTGCTCAGCCCCGGGAACTCAGCACTGTCACCGACTGCAAGGCTGGAGCCTTTCTGCCGATAGAAGAATTCTTCCTCAATCCTAACCTCCATCTCCAAATTCAGAGTACGTCATTGATCCCCTACTCCCACCCATGTCCATCTCTAGCCACCCAGGGAGACGACGATGCCTCATTAGAGTCCCGGGTTCAAAGGAGCATTTCTAAGGTGACATGACATGTTTGCAACAGAACCTGAGGCCATGTTGAAATGTGTTCGGTTTTGTTACAAAGCTAGAGCTCAGACCACATTCCTCAAAAGCTTGGGTCAGGGTCTTGAAACACTGGCCCAGGTCCAAGCAAACCTGGCCCCAATTATAATAAATAGTATTAATAATTAAAATGTGACCTTGAATCAAGAGACGCTTTGCTTGTTTAAACTGAGCTTTGAGATTCAAGCCAAGCTCAGGAGTGTGAAACCATGTGGACTAACTCCAAAGAAAATGTTTACACACACGTCTTTGAAGTGAAGTGGCTAGCAGGCCCCCGATCCCAGAGACAACATGCTCATGCTTGACCAGTGTTGTTTCCTGCTGCTCTCTGGGCCCGATTCAAAGCCCTCCTGTTCTCTGCCTTTTGGACACAATAGTTTAGTCTCCCAAGGACTGTAATCCTTCGGTCTAATTCTAGTTGTTGGGTTTAATGTGCAGGGATGCTGGGTGGTGTTTGAGATACAGAACAAGATGATTGATGGTCCCTTCTGGCCTTAAATCGTACAACACTACGTAAATGGAAAGACTCCCTTTAACTTCCAGGGGCACTGGATGAGGTACTATGTAAGCACAACTCTTTGTCTGGGAGCTTCATTTTAATGAGATACGAGCTTAAATCAAAAACCTGGATGCAAACTACAGAGCCAGATCCTGCCCTGTCCTTTGCATCTCTCCGAATTAAAACAACTCCAGGTTCTGAACGTTTAGAGATTTGAAGATTTGAAATCCAAACTTTTCTAAAGTTGGAACATTTAGACAGAGCACATTCTGGAGCTTCAGATGCAGATGTGGATCCACATACAATGTTTAGAATTGGTCAAAAACAGAGGAATATTTGCATATTTTTTTAGCTGAAATCAACAGTTCAATACAAAATTGGCCGAATTAAAAAAACAAACTAGCTCTACCAAAGTTTGGCTCTTTGGGTCTCTCTCTGTTTTGGAATTGAAGTTAAACTCAGATTAACAGAACACACTGTGGTTAATTGGCTTCATTTGGTTGTCTTTTAACGTTCCGATTTGAATCCTGTTTCAGAAAACGACAGCTATTCTTTCTTTTTCTTTTTTTTTAAACAGATGGTGGAAGTTCCACCAACATAGGAAGTGAGTCACAAGTTATACTGTAAATAATAAATAATAAGAATAATAATAATAGCTCTGCTGACAGCATAACAAGGGCTCCCATTTGCTATCGCACAGCAGAACTAATAAAGGAGAGTGGAAAACGCCTGAAATCTTTTGTTTTAATTAGTGATGAACAAACTCATCCTGCCAAATGCTGAGCCTGCTGTAATGTTGGTGGCCTCATGCTCTGCCTGAGAAATGCTAAGAAATAAAGAACAGAGTGGGGGGAGAGACAGGGGGGAAAAAACTCTAATGAAAAATACAGTCAATATATAGAGATCGCCAGCTGTGCTTCCTCTGATGCAGTTTTACAAGCAGTGAACCAAAAAATACTCCAGAAAAACAACAATCATTCCTAAATACAGTTCTTATATTTCCCCAGGGCTCTGGCTTCTGCTTAGCACATGCCCCCGGTCCCCTTTCCCTCTGACTAACACCCTTATTTGGAGGTGTTGTGTTGAGCCTAAATAGGCTCAGCTGTATCTAATTAACTTCCACCTTGTCAAGCCTCTCTGAGTATGGCTTGGAATTATCCCCAAATCTATTAACTGACTCAGTGGGACACCATCGCGGTGTGGTGGATCTGGCCTCCAGAGTCTTCTTGAGGGGGCACCAAACCCTGCTCACCACAGGAGGCTTGGAGGAGAGAGAAGACTGTCATGCAGAGCTCCTGAGCTCCACCTGAACAAAGCCCTGCTCCCATAAGTCATCACTGGATTCAACAAGGCTTGGCCATGTCAATTAGTGTATACTTTAGGTTTAGAGTATTGAATAGCTCTGGTGATATTTAGATACTGTCATAATAGGCTCCAAGGAAATATAGATGGAGAAATGGATGGTACATACACAAGAGCTTGGCAGGAAATAAAGACTGGCAAAGTAGCACCCCTGTTCCACACGCTACCCTCAATTCCTCTGTGGCTGCACAATTGTGACTGTAGTGAATGAAATTTGCATGAAAAGTGGGATGTACTGGGGGTGGGGAGTAGCTTGAATGCCACGCACTTTGCTAGCAATGCGTGAACCGGACACATGTGATGCAATCCAATCTATTGTTTATTCATATTGACCCTGCATTCGACAATGGGTTTGCTCTAGGACTGGTTCGGGATAAAATGTAAAAGAATCTTTGCTGGCTGGAAATACTGGAGTTGCTTTTTTAGCTCACATAGCCGATGGATCCTGCAAGAAATGTTGTAGGCCAGAGTTATATCAGCCCTACTGCCAGCTTCTCTCTGCAAAGGAATGCTATTAATTGGTGCCCCTGGCTGCTATTTCAACAAGGTGAGTCACTGACATCTTGCGTTCTCACGTGTGTGTAGAGAAATGTCACCATCAAATTGCTTTCGTTGCTTAGACCCATTTGGGCACATCAGGTACCTGAAGAAATACAGATAACTCCTACCGCATCTATCGCTGGACAATCAGAGCCCACTCATGCACTCTGTCATGGTGAGCGCCTCAGGCAGAAAAAAAGCCCTTCATTGAGAGAAAGAGAAGATGACTATCTTAACTCTGAACATGAGTAACAACCCCTCTGGTTAGGTTATCTGCAGGGATTGAACCCGGATCTCCTGCATCTAAAAACACGACATGTCACTTCATCTAGAGGACCAGACTTGCTCCCCTGAAAGCAGGTACAGACTTATAGACCTCTGTGTGTGCTCTGGCCACGAGAGTGGGACAAAGAGCCGCTATGTGTTGTACTTCAAAAGCAGATAAATGAATGATACCAGTGCAATAAAGAGCCAGATTTGACCCAATGGCGCTGAGAATTCTCATTAAGCAGAAGATTGCAGAACCTGCCTCTCTCAAGTTAAAGGTCCACCATATAGCAACACATACTGGCTTGGGAGTCCTTAGGGATTTCATTCTACCATGGCTGTGGAGCCAGGAGTTTGAAAGGGGAGAGTTTCTAGCAGCCAACCCGACTGATTCTAAATCAGGGACATTGGCTTTCATGATTAAAACAGGGGACCCCAATTTTATCTTATCTGTCATGCTTCATCTACTCCAGATCCTGACCTTCAACCATTGAAGGTAATGGACAAACCCTCCCATTGACTTTAACTTGTGCAAGATCTGAGTTAGCAAGAGCAGGGTGTGTATCCAGGAACACTTTGAAAAAAAAATTGAATCAAGCTCCAGATCTAAATCCCCCTGAAGTCTGAGGAAATTCATACCCAGATCTGGACTCTGCAGTCTGGAAACTTGAGTTTTTCAGCTTAAATAATCATTTTCTGAAAGACCCCTCTGGACGTTTAGGCCAATTTATATCCAAATGGGCTGTGAGGCCAGGATCCTAGCTAGAGACCAAGTGAGAAGTTGCATTCTGCCTACCCAAGAATTCACCCTGGCATTTCCAATTAACACAGCACACGGGATATTAAATAGAATATTGTGACATTTCAGCATCAAGTGCAAGTGACACTTGTATCCTAGTGGGTGGCACTTAGAAATCTGCCTGTAAAGTTTGTCAAGTGCTTTGGGATTTTGAAGAAAGGAGTTATATGAACACGCATCATTACCATGGCTGTTAAATAATTGGAAGCCCACATCATGGGTGTTATTCATCGTTCAGCTTTACTCACTGGTGATGAAGATTAACTAATTACTATTATTAATCCTGATTGTCCATCTTCCTAGTCACTGAGAGAGAGATGTGTGGGTTACCTCTGATGGTTTGGTTTAAGCTCTAACCCGCCCCTTCTCCCATGACCTTCATTAACGGATGATGCTTTCCCTCACTGCCAGAGTCAGATTCAACAATGCCAACTGGCTCCTGTGCAGGCCCCATGGGGAGCTGTAAGCCTGAATCATTTCACACAGCCAGGAAAACTGTGACCCGAGTGCCACAAATACCCGCAGCCTGCTGTGCCAGCCTGCCGAGCTGTGCGTAAGTGCAGCAAGCAGCGCCTCCACTCTTAGGAACTGACAGCTCTCCTCGGAGCACTCTCCGTGCTGTCAGAGCCCAGCAGAGGCCTTTCTCTCAGAGCCAAGCTGAGTGACATAGACACTGTCACACCTGTCCCCTCACAGCCTGAAGAAACATGAGTGACTTGCTCTTCCTCCCTTCCCTGCATGGAAGCACCTGGCCTAGTCCATCTATCTGTCTCTGCCTATCTTAGGGTTGATACTGCCACCCATCACTGCAGTATCTGAGTGCCTCCCCTGTAAAACCAAGAGCAATAGTGAAGTCCCTATTGGACTGTAGAGTTAAAATCCTGCCCAGGAGGCATAGAGCTCGCAGGACCCCAGATCGGCTGGCTGGGAATGTGGAACAAAGCTCGCTGTGCCCCACCATTTCTCAGGTAGGCCAAGCACTGCTCTTGGTGCACCAGTGGAATCTAGCCCGACTCCTCGACTCTGCAAATCCTGAGGTGATGGGGCAGCCTTTGTCATTTGGTCACAGGCCATCATGTGACTTCTATATAGAAGCAAAGCTTAACCATCACCAGACACCGCCCCAAATGTTAAAACAGCCAATTTCAGCCATTGCATGAGAAATGCCAACTGATCAGGGCTTGGTCCCTGATGTGCTGGGGGCACTGCCTGCAAAGTGTGGAGCACCTGGCTGGACCAGTCCCACATTGATGGAGGTGTAACATCCATGCAGTGAATACATAAGCTATGTAGTTGACATGGGGCACACTTATGGTAGTGCCGTGTGGTATAGGGCCAGAGGCCAATTGGCGTTAACCATCCACAAAGGGAAGCAGCTGCCCAGAAAAACATTGCCCGGAATGTGTATTCCTACTTATCATTATTCTTGTAATGTAGTAGAACCAAGGTGTCCCAGCCATGGACCAGGACCCCACTGTCCTAGGTGCTGTAAAACACAGAACAAAATGACCCAAAGAGCTTACTTTATGAAATGGAAACCATATATGAACACGAGGCAAGGGCTTCAAACTTCAGAATTCACCGGGCTTTGCTGATGGGAGTGTGACAGCCCCAGAAGCCAACCAGAAAGCTCTCAGCTTCTGAAGTCATCTCATAATTAATTCATAGTTAATCTTCAATTGCAGTGATTTTAATAATGATTTGCTAGCTCTAATGCCACAGAATTGCCGCCTCGTTGAACTTGAAGCAATATGAAACGAGACAGCTATTTAAATAACCGACTTTTCTGGGTTTGGGTGGGTGGTTTTTTTTGGACTGAGGTATATGGGAGCAGTAAGTGGTTGTGGGAGTGTTGGAAAGCTGTTTATACCACCTCAAAGTCAAGGCTATTACTAGTGCATGATGTTCCAGTGTGACTGAAGGGACATTTATTTATTTGAAGTTTTACCAACTACAATGAGAGAGTGCCCATCTAATGCTCTGAGCACTCTGGGCACGCTTTTCTAAACAACACACAAATGGATAGATGCATCCTTCGCCCCGATCATCCAGTGGCTGCATAAACATATCGAGAACCGTCAAGTGACCAAATGTTGGGTTTAAAATTTCATTGTACATTATATGACTAAGGCAAGTCCCAAATACCTAAGCTTCCCTTTAACTTAACTGAGCATTGCTGGCCTCAGGTTGTGGATAATACACATTTCGTTTGCACTTCACAGATTGTAGATATTGTGTGAAATATGCTCTGTGTAGCTTCTAGCATTTTACAGCAGCCAAATCTGAAATGAGCCTTCTGCTTTCCCCAAGTTTCTTGAATTTCTTACCATAAGAATGGGTGGCAAACTGCAATGAGTAAGTAAGCAGAGATTTGAAACAAATTAAGATTGAGGACAGGTCCTTAAAGTGACCTAATAACTGAGCAAATGACTAAATGCACAATGGTGCATCTAAGAACATAGGGAGATTGAAGTTTCATAGAAGCATCCTAAATTGCAGCCGCAATATTGGAACATAAAAGCACATGCATATGCAAAACTTCAGATTTGCACATGGAAATTGAGATTTGCGCACACACATTCATATGAATGCCCATTTGTGTGTGCAAATTGGTGCCGGTGCACAATTTAGGGACGCTGGGGCAAATCAAAGGAATCTCCTTTCAGGATTTCAGTGTTATGTATCAAGGGAGAATGAGAGAGATTTAATTTAAAAGCCTCCTATGTTATGATGATGTGGTTCCTGTAAGGTCATGGTATATCACAGATATATTTGCTGCAATGCAAGATAGTGGATCCACCTTTCTTATGGCATTAGTGATATAGTCCAGCAGGCTACCCACATGTGATTCGTGTACCATCTTCTCAGATTCACATTCCTCCTGTTATTTCACATGTCAGATTGACACCCCTCCTCTCTTCTTCCCCTTGTCTGGCTCCTTCTCCTGCTCAGGGCTGACCGTAGGTTTCACGGGTCCCTGTGCATGGTAAGACCATACAGAGTCTCAGAGGGTCATCCCTATCCCACATAGCACACATAGGGGTGAGAGGGATTGGCAGCTGGGTTGGTCAAGGCTGTTTGTCATTGGGGGAAGGTTTTAGTAAGTGAGGAAGTCAGATCAAAGTGCTACTCATTACTGAACGTACCAAGGTGTTAATCTGCAAGTAGGAAGGGGGATTTCTTACCAGCTAGGAGATGTGTTGGCCTAGTGCAGTTCATCTTTCAAAGCAGAGGGAAGAATGGTCACCATTGCATGTGAAAGGCCTTGGTATATGCTAGGAAGGGGGACTGTGGAAGTGCAGTCCCCTGTGCAACCACACTATGTCTAAGCAACACTGCACTGAAAAAATCCCAACTTTTAAACAAATGTGCTTTGAACATATTCGCACCCCTCTGTGACGCCGGCAGACCAGGTGCCAGTTTATGCCAAGATCCCCGTGTGTCCACTGAACATTGACAAATATATAGCTGGAGCCAGTCTGGCGCACCTGTGTGTTAGTAGTGTTAAAATGGGTCTTAAAGGTATAAAATGTGCTTAGCATTTAGAGTTTATTGAATGCTTGTAAGTTGCTAACTGCACTAATCTCACTTGTAACATCTGTATCGCACATTGTAAGGTAAAATTTGAGCATTTGCATTGTAAGCCTTTGTAACTGCGTAACTCACCAGACAGGGGAGAGACATTAACTAGTGTGAAATGCTGGTGTCCAACACAGGGTGTTACGTCCTGCCGACTACGCCAGTTAGGGTGACCAGCCAGCAAGTATGAAAAGTCAGGACAGGGGGTGGGGGGTAATAGGTACCTATATAACACAAAGCCCCAAATCTCGGGACTTTCCCTCTAAAATCAGGACATCTGGTCACCCTAATGCCAGTGTCAAGCTAGTCTGCACAAGAGCACGAGGACCAGCCTCAGGGCAGACTGTTCAGAATCAGGGCACAAACCCCAAATTGACTGTGAGGTCTGTATTTAGATTTCACCAATCAAATATCAAATGTAAACTCCTCAGGTACAGTGACAGCCTAACTATGGAGTCACGGACAGTCCCCTTGGGTACCCTGAGGTTCATATTCATGCTCTTGAGCCATTGCAGGACAGCCTGGCACGTGTCATTAGTCTGTGATTGTGCAATTGATTTTTACTAGCACAAATTCTCATGGAAAGTTAACTTTAAGCTCACTTGCTAGAATTTAATTTTTTCTCTTTCATCATTAGCAACTACTAACCTGGTTAAAAGAGAGGCTCATCTAGTCAAGGTACAAGAAAAAAAACCCATGTGACTTTAGTGACCAATCACAGCTAGGAAGCATACTGGATTCTTATTAGCAAATCATAGATTCAATCAAATTTTCAATTTCAAAATAATTTCAAACACCAAGTAAATTAGTGATAATTGGCATCCCTATCCACCTGTTATGCCTTGGCATAAGCTAAGATTGTAACCTTTTTGGATCTATCTACATTGCAGCTGGGAGCAAGCTTCCCAGCCCACGTAGACAGATTTGAGCTAGCTCGGCTTAAGCTAGTGCCTTAAAACTAGCAGTGTGGATGTTGCGGCACCAGCAGAGATGTGCGCTAGCCACCTAAGTTCAGCTCCAGGTGCGCCTGAGCTCACATGGCAAGCTAGCACAAGTCGGCCTACTCAGACTGGCACGTTTGCTCCTAACTACAGTGTAGACATACCCTGTAGGGTAGGGGCCATCTTTTTATTCTTGCATAATGGAGCCTTGTTCTCTCATTGAGACCATCCCCAATACAAGTAATACATCGTCTATTTGTGGACGTTCCACGGCCATCAAAGGAGACAAAATGCATAGAATCAATTACTGTTTGCAGTGCTGTAGTAGCCGTGTTATTCTCCAGATATTAGAGAGACAAGGTGGGGAAGGTAATGTCTTTTATTGGACCAATTTCTGTTGGTGAAAGAGGCAAGCTTTTGAGGAACACAGAGTTCTTCTTCGGGCCTGGGAAAGGTACTCCAAGTACCTGAAGAAGTGCTCTGTGTATCTCAACAGCTTGTCTCTTTCACCCCCAGAAAATGGTCCAGTAAAAGATATTGCCTCACCCACCTTGTCTCTCGGGAATCAGTTATTCACTTCGCATTATTTGCTGACCTCCAGTTGGCACATGTGAAGTGCGACTCCTGATCGGTTTCATTTCTAGACGAGCTTTAAACTTCTTTAGAAATAATTTCACATTTTCAGCGCCTCCTCTAGGGCTTGATCCAAAACTCACTGAAGTCAATGGAAAGACTCCTAATGGCTTCCATGGGCTATTTGGATCAGACCTCTGGTAAACACCTGCTCTCAGGCTCGGCATGGGGGAGCGCAGTCTGTTAAGCCAAGAAGTGATGTCTCATTGCAGCAGGGATTCCATCACCATATATGGAAAACACAGAGAAATAGGGGGAAAGTGCCCAGCGTAGAAAAAGAAATCACCAGTGTGTCACCCTCCATGACCCCTTGTACGACAAGCCAAAGGGCTTTTCTGATTCCAATTCTTATTTGATAAGTGGGCATAAGCACTGGTTTTTATGGCCCTCTTGAACATAAAAATTGATTTTTAAGGCCTAATCGTCTGCTGCAGCTGAACACCTTCCAAGGATCCCCCCTCCCCCCCAAAAAAAATTGATCAGCCAGAGGAGGGAGAGAAGATAAAGGAAGCAGCGAAATTCTGTGACTTGGGCTTCCGACGTGCCTGAACAAGGACAGGGCTTCTTCCCTCGGTTATTCACGCAGCTCTCCCTCTGCTTGGATGCTGCAAGCAGTGGAGGATCTGGCATGGAATGGAGCCCTCGTCAGCTGCCATCCTCACTGGCTTGCTCGCGAGTATTTCCCATTTAGCTTCCTCGCTGGCTCCTCATAAATATTCACGCTGCACAGTCAGAGGAAGACATTGGGTTTTTTCTCTCCTAATTTCCATATTCAGCATGACATCAAAAATGATTCAGAGGCCAATTCAGCAGGGGCTTTGCATTCAGTGGAGAGGATACAAGAGATGGTGTGTGTGTCGGGTGGGAGGTGGTGGGGGTGGACACAGCTAGGACAGAACAGGAAGGAGAGGGAGAGCTTGCCAGAGGTAGAGAGAGAGAGACAGAGAGATTCACTTGGTTTAACAATCACAATAAAATGAAGCTGTTCCCATTTATAATCTGAGCAATCCATGTCCTCATCGGGAGGTTTTCATAAGTGATTAATGGTTAATTTGTTAAAATTCTATGAAATCTTGTTTCTTCTCTTTAAATTAGAAGTCGGGGCAGAGGGAGAGGGAGAGACAGTCCCAGGCATCTCCTGCTGCTTCTCAATGAAGTATAATTCACCAGCCAGAAGGGGCTATTGCTTGCAGTGGATTAGAAATAAAATACAAACATAGCCCAGGGCAATCAGCATCGAGCTCTGGGAGGCAGAGCTGACTCAAGGGGCCAGAGGGGAGTCTTGAACCCACAAGTAACTTGGCAGCCACTCGCTGGCATGCAGACATGAGCAGCATGATTAAGTCCTGGGCAGTTCTATCCTATATTGAATCCTGATCTCCTGCTGCGGGACACTTTCCGTTGCTTGTGCTGAGGGATGGGTAAGGACAGAATTAATCAGCAGGCGGTGAGTATTAGTGAAAACTGAAAATACACTGGAGTATGATGTAACCTTTTCTATCTACTAAACTTTTAAATGTTTAGAGTCTTCTCTCTGCTAGAGGCAGCTGCCATTTTGTGAAGCAGAGCTGATGCAGCTTGTTGCAGAGGAGACACACAGGCTGTGCTCTCTCCCCAGTAGATTTTACTTCTTTTGTTGTTTTCTTTTATCTAAAACAAGTGTCACGGAATGTATATGGTTCTGTATAGCACTGTACCTGAAACCTGTACATCCTCAGGTATTTCATAGCACTGAATTAGACATTGGTAATTATGCTTCAAACATCAGGGGGTAGCCGTGTTAGTCTTTATCCACAAAAACAACAAGGAGTCTGGGGGCACCTTAAAGACTAACAGATTGATTTGGGCATAAGCTTTCGTGGGTAAAAAACCTCACTTCTTAGTTCTTGATCTTAGTAACACCACCCCACAGCAGCTGGGGGCAAAATCGCTACCAAGTGACCAGATGTTGTAAAGTGCATCTCTATAGCTATAGAAACAGATAAGAGGCGCATCAGCTCAGCGTGTAGGCAAAATATGAGATTACTGCAGTGATTCATTTCAGAGTTTTAGGCACCTTTTAATGAACATAAGTATAGAGGTTTATGCCTTTTTACAATTCAAGAGCTAAGCTTTAATTATGGTGGAGGAGACATTTCAAGAGCAAGCCCCTAATTTTAGGAGATTAATTTTTTTTTCTTCAAAATTCCCCCTGAGAGTGAAATGTGTCAGGATTCTTCTCAGTGAGAGAGTGGGGGGGGGGGGGGGG
>QXTE01000070.1:2900626-2947210 GCA_003942145.1 Platysternon megacephalum | reverse complement strand
GGGGGGGGGGGGGGTGTTTGTTTGTTTTCTGTAGGGAGAGACATGTTGGCTTAAAAAATCATAACCAAACTTTGGGCCATTTTGGAGCTGCCTGAGCAGGAAATAAAAGGTGATTTTAGTCACATGCTGAGAAAATTGTTCTGAGGTTTGTGTGTGTTAACTCCTGGAATAACAAACTCATTTCCCTATGTTCCCTATGTTCAGATACTTTCTCATTTGCTTTTATGTGGCGCTATTGGTGTAGAAAGGCCTAATGCCTTGAGTCAGTGCAGTGTTTGGACACTGTTCCTCTTCCACTGCTGAAGAACGTAGAAATAGTTCCCCTGTTTAGTAGCTGTAGAAAGGTTTACTGTGAAGACCCTGAATGGTGCTGGTATTCGAGGGTATAAATGCCGTGATCTCTCTCATTATGTTGTCCGTGTGATGTTATGCTGAATCCTGTAACCACATTTCCCCCATTATACCATGGCTTTATTTATTATTGTTATTTTTATTACTGTAACATCTACAGGATCAGGATCCCATAGTGCCAGGTGCTGTACAGACACACAGTCCTTTCTCCAAAGAGATTTCAGTCTATATAGACAAGATAGACACAGCACTGAGGAGACAAGTGACTTGCCCAAGGTCATGCACCCAGTCAGTGGCAGAGCCAGAAATAGAAGTCAGTTCTCCTGAATCCCAGGCTAGTGCACTATCCACTAGATCACACTGCCTCGCTCATATTCTGTATCACACATTACCCTACAGTGGGTCCTTCGAAGAGCTTGATCAATCAAACTGAAAAACAATTGGTGGGTGTTCGGCTCATGTGAATATCGTACTTAGGTGTCTAAACAAGAAGTTAGGTGCCTAAAGTTAGCCCCACAAGTTTGGAAATGTTGGCCCTTAACTTGTCAGTGTTTCTGATTGTTGTGTGCTTATTGTATCAATCTTGACATTGCATTAAAACAAGTGGGGGAGGGATAGCTCAGTGGTTTGAGCATTGGCCTGTTAAACCTAGGGTTGTGAGTTCAATCCTTGAGGGGGCCACTTAGGGATCTGGGGCAAAATCAGTACTTAGTCCTGCTAGTGAAGACAGGGGGCTGGACTCAATGACCTTTCATGGTCCCTTCCAGTTCTATGAGATAGGTATATCTCCATGTTAAAAAATATATATACATATACAATAATAATACAAAACTGCAAATTCTCCCTCTGTCCTCTAATATTCATTGCACTTCTTCAGCAGCATCCACTCAAGCTATTTAATAAAATATTTAATAAGCTTCACAACAACCCTGCGAGATATGTAAATATCACTATCCCCATTTCACTGGTGGGTTAACTGAGGTACAGAGACGCAACCTAAGTTCCCAAAGATCCCGCAGCCGTGAGCAGCAGAATTGTGGCTAGAACTCAATATTTGTTCCTCTCAGTCCCATGCTAGACGACACCATCATTCTCCCCAGATATGAATCAAATGCTCAGCTGCTTTAAATGGGCACAGATGCACTGAAGTCAATGAAGCAATGCTGATTTACGCCAGCTGAGGATCTAGCCTAGTATACTAATTCAAAGTAAAACATTTGTCCCTACTGTGTCATAATTAGAGAGTCACTTCTTTTCTTTAGCGCCTGTAATGAAATGCTTGAACTATTTATTTATTTATTGTGAATTCTTGTTTTAATCAAGTGATTCTTTAGTGGACCTTGTTTAGCCTTCGAGTAATTTGTTTTACTGGTGCTTCAGCAGAAAGAGATTGGATGGTTCCTGATTAATGACTTACAGGAGACAGGGACGCATTTTATCTGGAATAGGTAAATGGTGCCTCTGTCTTTTCAAAACAGCAACTACACACAACCATCCAGGCTGCCGAGCTCTGCAAAAGGATTCCAGTGGTGATGATATTAAGGGCTTGATTATTTTCTCCTTGTTTGGAGTTTGGTGCAGGATCCCGCTGTCACCATAGCTGAGGTGGGCTGTCAGCGAGAATCCTCCTGCTTCCCTTAACGAGCCTTCTCCTCATTAATATTTGCATTATTCAAATGAATGACAGCAAGGTGAGGGGCTTCCCACTGGTCGTTGCAACAATTTGGACTGATTGAGGAGTGTTTGGAGAGAGAAAGGGAGGGAGAGAACATGTGAAAAAGCAGCATGGTGGCCTCAGGATGGGCTGGAGGACAACCCGTGAGGGAAGGCAGGGAGGTGAGCACCCAGAGAGGGTTTGAACTAACACAAGGAGCTCAGGAGCTGTGGAATTGCTGCAATCCCCTCTGCTAGGATTTGCAAATCCCAGGGAATCAAGAGACAAAGCAGCGACTCCAGCCCAAATGGAGAAAGGAGGCACGCTGCTGTGACTGTCTATGCTGAGCCTCAGTCACCTGCGGGGATGGTTTTCTAGTGGCGCAGGGAAAGCATTCAAGAAGGCAGCAGGGCTATCAGCTTTGAGCCTGGTGTCAGGCTGTTTTGCTGAGGAAGTTGCTGCGGTGCTATTGGCCTTCTCTGCAAATTTCCTCTAGGCATTGCTCTCCTCTGACGCAGGGCTGTAGCAAGCCACCATTCATTGGTCATCCTCCATGTGTGAGAGTCTGTTGTTGTTTTTTCTTCCTGTGGATGGATTTGAAAGTCCTGCTTGGTCCACCCTCACCCAGAGGATGTCAGAGAAGAGTGAATTCCCACTGATCCCATTGGAACCTTTGAAGCTGACTCAACCATTCCAGAACGACTCATTAGACGTTTCTTCTCCAGGCTGTTCTGGATGGAAATCCTGGCCCTTGTGTAGCCCCTCCCCTGAGGTGTGGCTCAAACCATCTCTTTGCTGCTTGCTACTTGTAGTGGTTTCTCCCCTCTCTTTGCATAGGTTGTGTCCTGGGTCCTTCTTGGTGACACCCTGGTGCCTCCAACCAAGGTGTCTCCCCTCTGTGCCCGAGAGACAAGAGGCGCTGTCCGCTGGAAAAATGAATAACGCTACCACTGCTTTTGGTAGCTGGCACTGGATTAGATCTATGCCATGCTGGATGCTGGTTTCTGCGGGGCTTGAACTGCCTGACCCATGCATTAGATCACAGAGCAGTTCAAAGACTCCCTTTGTGAGATAATCAGAGGCTGCCTGAGCTGTTCTGCTTCTCTCCCAGACTCGAAGCTCAAACTCAAGCATGCTGAGAAATAGTGCCAGAGTAGCCATTACTGTTGTAGTGTATAGGGTAGGATCCCCTAGGGGCTCAGTCTAGCGTTCCAGGAACTGGGAAACTCCAAATGGGGGCTACACTTGTTTCATAGGTTCATCAATTCTGATGCCCAAATTGGAGCACTATGATCATCTAGTCTGACCTCCAGCATTGGTTACTAGGTGCAGATTTGATTTCTGGACTGGGTTTGTTACTCATCTTAACATTATTGAACCAGAATTGAGGCGAGACATCCAGCACAGGCAACTGATCTCAGCCCACCTCCACCTGATTCCTGCCTTCCCCTGCTGGAAGATAAGTCCATTCTTGCTTGTCTGGGCTGGGATAGGAGTATCACATTCTGGGGTACAATCCAGACTAGTGAGGGGTTGTGTTTGCGTGCAGGCACCAGTAGTCCCATCTTTAGGCACCTGAATCTTTTGCAACATGAATTTTAGCACAGTTAGATTCAGACAACACTGATCAGCCCCTTCAAGCCAAACCACAAATAGGGTCTTTGACAGACATGGCAATTTCCTACAATATCCTGGAAAGATCTTATCAAACTAAGTGTATGTATCATTGTGGGCCAGGGTCTGTACATAATTCCATGGTGGTGGGGAAACACAGCCCTCCAGGAACTAGGAACAATGGGGTGGGGGAGAATGATTAGACAAATTCACTCAGGTTGTAACATCTCCCAAGAGGTAGCACCACAAGGAGATACTCGCAAGTAATCAAACTGGATTCTCCAGAGACCAGCAGACTTTTGGATAAATAGTCTGAGTTTAAACTGACTCAGGGTCTGCCTTGTGATCTAGAAAATGGACAGGACTTTCTGTCCAAGGAGGACCCCAATCCCTCCTGGGAAGCATTGGAAAGACTTGACTTATTCATGGAGGGTGCTTGTTCTGACAAAATGGTGTTACGAACTTGTAACACACAGAAAACTCCCTCGGCGGGGTTTGAAGGACCTGCCAGAGCGCCTGCTAGAGTTGGGGTGATCTCTAGTAATCTTATTAGCATGTGTGTAAGTTCCTTATTGTTTTAATATGTTTTCTCCGTAATGCTTTTACTATAAGAATAAATGTGCTTGCTTAGAAAGCGCTGTGTGGTACCTTATCACTGTGAGATATTGTTCTGTTTATAGCCTCCGAGGAGAAGGCAAAGCAGGCCTGCTTAGGCAGCAGGAATTCCTGGGGAGTTCACAGTGTAGGCAGGGACCAGTGCAGCCTGGAAATACCGTGATCAAGAGGGAGACAGACGTGTATCTCTGCCCAAGAGAGGAGATACCTGGGGAGCCAGAAGCCTGAGAGCAGATGCCTTTTCTGGACCACAGAGGGGGAATACAGATGCAGGTGCTTTGAACTATGCCTGGGCCTTCCTAATATTTCAGCAGTAACTGTTCTCACCTACCTCTCTCACCCAAGCGGGTCAGGAGTCTGGCATTTTGGTTCGTCCAGACTATGTGTTATGTTGATCTGTCCATGAGCTTCGGAACATATTAAAAAGCACGGAAAACAACCAGTAAACCCTGACACTAAAATCCCACCACAGGCCCACACACAGATTTGGGGTACAGAGATAGTCTATTGCAGAAATAAAAGAGAGTTTGTTGACCTCCTAAAGCGGAGCGTTCTCTTGATAGGAGCAGGCTGCACCTCCCCTTATGTTTTCATCCTGACAAATGAGGATCGCTCTGAGTGTGCTGTTCAGACTCCCTTGTATAAGCCAGTGTCATTCAAATTTTGTAGCTGCTGTTGCCTGTGGCTTCACCATTTTGAAATGGCTTTAGAAATTGCCACGGAGTAATCAATAAGGGTGGTCAGAATCCTCCCTTGGCGTTTTGGCCTAGCCCGCTCCTCCCAGTCCTTTGCACCCTTCCCTCCTGTGGATACAGAGAAAGAGGGTGTGAATATTGGAAATGCTACACAGCAAGAGGCTGAGAGATCCATTCGTATGGCTATAGTATTATCATTGTTACCTGAGCAGGTGTGAAACATACAGCTCTGTAGCACGGACCCAGGAATATGTTAAGGCCGACCTCCATATCTCCAAGAGAAAGGTACAGAGTCCATCACTTCCTAACAGTCTGCTAGCCAGCAGGAGAACAGGGAGCAGAAGTAAAATCAGTCTCCTCGCAACACAGGAAATAACATGGATGGGGCTAAAGGAGATTGTTTCTAGTTTCAAACTGTACAAATGCAACTGATGCTACCTGAGAAGAGAGAGCTAAAGGTGCAGCAAGGCCGAGATAACACTGTGGCCGAGGCACAGCAAGAGACAGTTAAAAGCACAGTGCTGCTGCAACAGCCTGGCTGATACAAAGGAGAGTGAGCTGAAATCACAGTGTCTGGAGATAAGAGTCTGACCGAAGCAAAGGAGAGCAATCTGAAGACAGGATTCCAAGCTACCAGTTCCACCGAGGCAAAGCAGAACTAGCTAAAAGGATAGTGATTTCAGATCATAATCTCTGCTCCAAGATGGCTGTCTACTACCACTGGGCAAATCCTACTGCCAGGGGGAGGCACTGACGAGCAAGGCTCTTTAAAGGCAGTGTCATATGTCCCAATCAGAGCTGCCCGTCCCATGCCCACTCACTGAGAAGATTATCTTGGGGTCTCCCTTGATAACAGGAATGTTTCAGTGATTTCACTGGAGTCTTTGGTCCTGCTTGCAGGAGGCTCTGGACAGAGGAGCTCCGGCTTACAGCAGGGCCCTGCTATGATGAAACTCACGCTGGCACAGTTGTAGGCTAGCTTGTATGGAGCACGACGGGGCGATGCTACACCGCTGGCGTTCTAGGCCTCCGGGAGGGAGCACCACAGTGGGGAAGTTCGTCCTGTGAGGGTTGTAGGGCTCTGATAACACAACTCACTCCATGCAGCCATCCAGTGCCTGTGTTGAGCCCCACGGGCTTCTTGGGGGCTCTCCCCACATGAAGTGGTTTGCAGGATCAGCTGATAGGGCACTGGTGTAATGAGGAAAGCTTTGTGGGAGTCTTTGCACTGCTTGGGTAGAGCGTTGCTGTGAGACAGCTCGCACTGCTGGAGTCTTATCTAGCTTGCATAGAGTAATGCTCGTGTTACTGTCATTCTACGGTAGGCAGCAAGGACAGGGCCCAGGTCTCAGGAAATCGATGTTGTTGGAGTGCTAGACAGCAGAGATGCTAGAGTCTTAGCTGGCATGGACGGGCCCCAGCTCTGAGGAAGCTGTCCCTGCCAGAGCCCTAGCGAATGTGGGATTTGGCATGGCAACAGAGGGACACCTGTTAGGTAGCACTGAAGATTCAGTGTGCACCAGCAGACATAATAGATGGGGAGTAGTGTGGGGGGGGGGGGGGGGGGGGGGGGAAAAAAGGGNTAAGCGAGAGCATACAAATTAAAAAGCAGCATTTGAAATCTAATCAAATATTCTCTCAATTTACTCACCACCCCTGCGGTGCTGTGCGGCTTTATTAGGTTTTTATTCTGTATTCTCTTTTAAAGTGACATTTACATTAATTTACAGCACTAACATGAAATCCTATTTAAAAGCAGAGAGATTTTGATGACTTTATTTTTCAGTGGCTGTCCCTGGGTTTCCAGTCCACTAATAAGGAATCTTTTGTTTTATTTCCTGTCTGCGGGAGAGAATCCGAAGTCTCTTCAAGGTTAGTTCCTGATGCATTTGTTAAACACAGTGGGGAGACCATCTTGGTGGGTTCAAACAGTAATTGGCTGTGAGGCAGAAACGCTCCATCCCCAAAGCCCTCCTTACTCCAAAGCGCCTTGTGTGCCTGTAATCATCGTCAGAGCCCATTCCAGCTTCAAAACCGGAGACCAGCTGCATTTTCAGGGGATGCGCTGCTATCAAAGAGTCCTACTGAGGGGCTTTCTTCACTTTACAACCTGTGGGATTCTTCTTTGGGCTCCACAGAGACGAAGCTGGCTGGGAGAAGGGAGAATCTACAACAGCACTTGAAAGTTTATTCCCAAACACTTTATTTTCTCTCCTCCCGACCCTTAAGCCCACTGTAAATGTTAATTTCTCCATGGATCCATACAATGACAGCTCCATGTCCTCTAGGAGAGTTCTCTCGGCATGGCTGGGATTGAGGTCTTTGGTTGGACAGATGTGGAGTCTGCAAACACAGGTTCTCTCTGGTGATCCAATTTGTCCCCTCTCCTACTGAATATTTTAAAAAAAATCTCTAATTAATGCAGGTAATGAATTGCATATGGCCACGGCTTTTTCTTCTCTGTGTGAAATCTGTGGCAGCTGCATTGTTTATCAGTTCAATATGTTTACTACAGATGCCATTTCTGTGTGACAATTAAGTTGTTTGAAATCTTCTCTTCCCACCTAGCTCCATCTGCAATGCTATAACCAGATTCCAGTTACATGACCTGCTTCTCCTTAGCCTTGTGCTGTATGTGGTCATTTACCCCCATGCAAAGAAAGTATAAACTCTTCGCATATCAAAAGAGCTGTGCATTTAGCCCAGGCATAACTGACCACATAAGGTGGAGAATCAGACCCTATGCCTTTTGCCTGAGACTAACAGTAAATGATTTACCTCCTTTTGTTTATGATGTGCTGAGTCTATGCATCTCGGCAGAAAAATTGCGCTCTTCAAACCCCTTCCAGTCTAATGACATCTGAAATATACATACTTCCCCCACTGCTATTGAGTTGGACTGTGCAATAATCTTTGAACCATGTCAACATGGCGAAACACGTAGAGGATTGATGATTTACCGAGGCCATAATTAAACCTTGAATTTGCCTGTCCTCTTGGCTCAGCTGCCTTCCCGTCAGCAGCCTCTACAGCAAATTGTTGCAACCTAATGTCCTATATGTTTGGGTTTTCTTAATTTATTTCCTGCACCTCATTTTCCTGGAACAAGCACTGTTATTTATGGCGCAGTAGCAAACACTTTACATTTATTGGGGTTATGAATTTCAAGTAATGGTTTCTGTGGCAATTTAATCTGTCCTAACTATGAGGCATTTTACAATGACAATTAAATTATTATTAAAAAAATAAACCTCAAATGACATTCTTATCACTTATCAACATATCAAAAGTTTCACTGTGTTGCATTTTTAGGTTAGACCATAAATAGCCCACTGTAGTTTTAAGTGAATCTGAGCTATAAACTCTGAGAGAACTTAATTAACTTCCACAGTATATTTGAAAGGAAAATTCTTTACATATTCCAGTGTCAGTGAATGAAACATTATTTGAAAAGTGGGTTTATTATATGCAAAGGCTCATGCCCATGCTTCATATTTAAAGACTCTTAAATTTGATGTACTATGTCAACTCTAGAAGCAGAAAACCTCCCCGTGGGGTGGGAGTGGTAAATTTGTGAGTTTCCTTGTCCTAACCTCATGAGGGAGAAAGCTTTTATTTCCATCGGTCAGCATTGTATATAAACATTGATCAAAAAAGTGTCAAGTATGTTAATTTACACTCCATTAAATTAATTTTAATGCTGGCCTGCTGAGTAGCTGATTTTCAAAGCCTAAATATCTGGACTCTTTCAAAACATTTAATTCTTTCAAAATTCCCAAAAGACGCAGTCCAGTTTGGGTGGGTGGGGACGTAAATGCTCGGCAAGATTTAGTGTGTGTGTGAACGTGAACTTAAGCTGACTTTTCTCCAGAGAGCGGCAAATAGGAGCCTTCGCTAGAACCAGCTCCCGAAACTCTGACTGAAAAATAGCCGACAATTTATTGTTGTCATGGTAGCACTTAGAAGGCTCAAATGAGATCAGGCCCCGACTGTGTGAGGCACTGTACATACACACAGTAAGAGACAGTCCTTCCCCCAAACTGCTTACAGTCTGAGTAGACAAGACAAAGCAAAGGTAGGATAAAAGGAGTATGACCGTAGAGTAATACCCTAAAGGAGTATTATTTCCTCCAGTTTACAAACAGGAAGGGTGATCCAGTGGTTAGGATTGCCTTGTTTGAACTTGAATAAGCCACAAAGCATCTCTATGCCTCAGCTCTCCATCTGTAAAACGGGGATAATAGCAGTGCCCTACCTCACAAGAATAAAATACATCAGTGCTTGTAAGATGATCAGATACTGCGGCGATGGGGGCATGTAGTTTACTAGATAAGATGGGGAATGGAGGCCCAAGGAGACTAAATGATTTGTCCCAGGTCACACAGGAAGTCTGCTCTCACCCAGCCCTCCGCTCTAACCAATGGAACATATGTTGCATTTTTTGTTAACTCAGCCTGTAAGGAGTTTATGCGAAGGCTCATACAGTTCCATCCCATGAACACTAACATATTGGGATGAATGGGGTCAGGATGACTTGCTGACTCCCTGGCACAGCTCAGTAAGAGTCCAGGGCCCTATCATCTTTCATCCCCAAAGAGAGTGGAGAGGATCTCAAGGAACCTGCCTTCCTTCCCTCAGCTATGCAACCCAAACACAAGGGCTAGGAACAATCATGGGCTCTGCATTCTCCTGCCTCTCCCGAAAGGGGAAAGAGAGCAGGACCATGGCACCACAACAGTTCAATGAGCTGGCTAGGCATGGAAAAGGGTGGTTCAGTGCTCTTGCACACCACAGAGCTTGAGGAGGGATTGTGCTTCTGGAAACATTGCCCCTCCTGGAGTGGCCACTGTTATGGCAGAGCTACCCATGCAAGCCAGTGGCTGAATGCTCCAAAATGGGGCACAGAAGGAGCTCATCGGTTCAGCACCATGGAGAGCAGCTATTGTAAAATCAAAGTGTTCTGGGATCTGCCATTCCCACAGGAGGCCTAGTGCTGGGAGACACATATGACCTCAGGTAGGGTGACCAGACAGCCAGTGTGAAAAATCGGGCCCGGATCCAAACAGTTAATCCAGATCCTTCCGCCCTTCACCCAGCTGAACTTGGATGAAATGCAGCCCAGTCCCAAACCAAATCCCAACATACTCAGCCCATGTCTCTTAGAAACAGGGCAGCCTGAAGCTGATAGCTTACCTGCCACATCAAAACCAGACACAGAAACACTGCCGCCCTCCGCAGAGTACGCAACTGGGTCCCTTCCTGAAGACTAACCAAATCCAGAGCCCAAAGCCAAAGCAAATCTGTTCATTGACCTTGTTTTGCTCTGGATGAGATCCATGTCCACCAGGAGCCTTCGAATATGTGGCTCTATTTCAGTTTAAACTACAAAACTCCACCTGTGGAAAAAATGAAAACAGATTCCCCAAGGTAAGGTAACCATCCACCTTGATAAACCGAACTGCTTTCATAACACCCAAAATTCAGGCTGGTAACACCTAAATCCACTGAAGTTCTGCAGGTCACCCTCACAGAGCCTGCATCCCAGCAGCTGTCATTATGGGAGCTCCTTTCACTGGAGAGCCTTATTTTTTGTACTTAATTAACAGAGCTGTTTTTAAGCTCCTTGAACTACTAAAAAGCAAGTAGATACAGAATCATCCTGCAGAGACCAGAAGGCTCTAATTGTTAGTAAGCAAAACCCCAGGTTAAATTCAGCCATGGAAGCCGTCAGCTGGTGGTAAGAGGAGAATGCCTTATGAGGAAATATAACTCCTATGGTTCAAGCTTATGTCTGTTTTCCATAATGCCTTTGAATTTGACTGGATTTTCTGCATCGGAAACATAGGAATAATAACTGAAGATCTAAAGGAATAAAGCAAAAGTTTATAAATGTTTTGGGTTTGAATGGGAAAGCTGTGGGGCCTACCAGAGCTTTGTTCTCACTTTCATTGCAGTTTTGTTCAACCTTCAGAAGAATACAATTACCAAGAGAGGGCTTCCCCCCTCAGGCTGCTGAGCGGACGGACTCCTCTTTCAAGACAGCCCCATGCAGCGTGTTAGCGAGAGCTTCAGTGCTTCCAAAAACTAAGTGTCACTGCATGAAAGTCTGGAAACTTGTGGTACATAATAACTAAAGCCTGTGAAATGGGATTTGAAACAAAAGTTTGTTCTTTTCTGGGATAGGGCAGGGAGGTAGGTGTCACCTGCTGTCAGTTTGCTACCTCAAGGGCAACATGATTCTTTTTTTTGCCCTCCTAGAGGTTTCCATATCCCAAATAAACATTCTGTCATTCCAAGAAGTTGCTTGGGCAGTTTCACTCATCCTGATCCCCTCTGGCAGAATTAGTCTGGATGAATATAGTGTCTGTCATTCACCATAAACAGAAAACAGAAGAGGTGTAAGACAGATATAAGAACTTCTACCCTGGGGGCCACACTGTAGTGAGAGGCACCCAATTGGGTACAAACAAGGATTTGTCACTTGAAATGAGAGAGAGGGGAAAACTCCCCCTAGATACATGTAGTCAGAGCTTGATAATGGGCATATTCTGGGTTGAACTGAATCTCTCCCTAAATCCATCTTTGTCGGGAGGACTGGAGCTGCGGCCAATGCATCATCTTTGGATCGGTCCTGAGTTGAGTTCAGAGTGGGAAATCTCATAGAAGATCACGGAGGGGTGAACTGATAGAGACCCAAGTGTCTCATGCAAGCCACTGTTGCTTTTCACTGGACAGAGCTGACTCTGCAAACCTGACAAGAGTTTAATGAAACATGCTTTTTAAAACTAAACTGGATGGAACCTATGGATGGAGGATCAACGATAATACTGCCAGGGTGAGGTTTAAGATGGGGGATGTGGCAGCAGTGGAGTGGGGTTGGGGGTTGAAATTTTGCAAGCCACCAAAGGTAGAACAATATATACATAATCATAGCATGCTACATTATCACAAACTGGCTACATTTTGAGCCCTCTGTGTAATCCCCTAGTCCTATGGCTTCATAGTGAGTCCTGGATACAGGTTTAGTTATATTTCTTATTCTAAAATACCCCTTCACTTAGGCCTCCTGAAAGGTGACTAGTCCCAGGAATTAATCACATATTCTTATTTCCTTAAGATGAAATGATCTCAGTGTCAGAACTTTTATTCTGGTCCCATAGAGGCTGAGTGTTTCTAGTGTAAAATCTTGTGTTCTTGCCCTGTCCATCCCCTCCATGAACCAGAATTATGGTTTCTTGGAAATTACTATATCCCTGGCATAAGAGATATTTCCATTTCACTTACACTGGAGTGAGTCCGGTGAAATTCTGTTGACTTCAGTGGCGCTGCTCTGGATTTACATTGTTATCTAGTCTGGTTTTGCATCCTGATATCCTGGAATCTGCATGTGTCAAGTTCAGAGCAACATTCCCAGTTATCCTGAAGGAGAATGATTCAAGGGCTGGGACCTCTTTCCCAGTTTCCTTGAGGCATATGCCTCATAAAAATGAGTAAACCAGCTTCCTCGAGAGGTGCTCCTTACAAGAACTTCTTCCTGTGCCTCCAGAAAGTTGAAGAAGAATAAGATTCTAACTCTTGTCTTCTGAAGCTAGCTATACCCAATATAGGATATCTTACTTCTCTCCTGGAGGCTAGACTGGAAGCACATCCATTGTGAGATCCTGTACTGGGCATGTCTGAAGTTATGACCCTTTGGCCTGTCCCTAGCATATCATCATCTTTCAAAAACAAGAATAGTGCATATAGTTAAAGATCTGGTTAAGCTAAGAGCAAAGGAGAAACCCTTTCTACTGCTGAACATTTAGGAAATCCTCCATGATTACTCCATGAAGCTTTTCCTCATCCAGCCACAGGTCTAAAAGTTATCGGCCAAGTTCGCCATATACGGTAAAATCTTGGCCCCTTGACGATAATGTCAAAACTCCCCTTGACATCAATAGTCAGGATTTCATTCATAGTTAGCTATGGTTATGACACTTTGCACTTGTGAGACCAGATTTTCCAAAGATTTTGCCAGATTTGCAAATACTCAGCACCCCCAATTAGGGCCAGATTTTTAAATGAGCTCAGCTCCTATTGAGTAAGGGCCAGGTTGCCGAAAAGGTTCTGGAACTCACATTGTGACTTCAATGGCCAGGTTTTTGAAAAGGCGCAGCCCCCGACATGCACTCAATACACTGGGTTCTTTGAAAAATCTGGCCATATTATTTAGGTGTATGGATGAGAGCTGAGCTCTTTGGAAAATCTAGACCATCTGGCACACTGCACGGCTTTCAAAGCATTTTAACTGCCATTAATTTATTAAGACCCACAGCAACCCTGAGAGACAGGGCAGAATATTTACTCTCCTCATTTTACATATGGATAATCCAGTAGCGGCGCCAGCTTTGCCGGCGCCCTAGGCGGCGGCAGGTCCCGCCCCCGAAATCCCGCCCCCAACAGCGGCGGCGGAAGGCCCCGCCCCCAAATTTCTACGGGCGGCGGGGGCGCAGGCGCCCCCAAAATAGCAGCGCCCTAGGCGACCGCCTAGATCGCCTAATGGGAGCGCCGGCCCTGGGATAATCCAAGGCACAGAAAGGTGAAGCTGATGTGCCTGAGGTCAAAAAGCCTGTCGAATCAGTATCCAGCCTGGAAGTAAAAAACGGAAGTCCCAACTCCCAGCACCCTACTCCAACCACTGGGCTACTAAGTCCTACAAGACCCCTGCAAAGTGATTAGAAACCAGGTTTTCCTCAGTCTCTGTTCTGTGATTCATCTCACAGACTGCATGACCTCAGAACTTCATTCTGGGTTTGAAAGAGAACGAATGAAACATTTATTAATAAATAAAAAGAGTTTGGAATATTTAACTGGATCAAAGATTACAGATTATAGAGATCTGAGGCTCTTTAATAAATATTAAACATCCGTCTTCCCCTCATTTCTGGCCATGCATCAAGCATGGTTGAGAATCACAGGGACAATGAATTCAAAAGTCAGGAGACCTTTTTCTTTGTTACAGGCTCTTCCTAATAAGAAATACTTAAATACCCTTCAGTTGATGCAAATGTGCAGCTACTCTGATTAGCACGAAGAGTACCAAATGGTAATGGAAATCAAGGAACCTAATTATTTCCAGCAGCCTCTTCATTGATGCTCCACAGAAATGAAAGACAAGTCTCTCCTCTCACCTCTTGGGCCCTATTATGTTCTAAACTTTGCCTAGCCCTGATGACCCACCACCTGCACTTTGTGTGGATTTGATGAGTCATGAAACCAGCATCATTCATAGTTCAAGGTACCAAAGCAATTTCCCATTGGCACCTTTAATGCCCTTTCTGCTGCAAAATAGAAATTGATGACATTCTCTGTTAAGGGAAAACTCTGCTGACTTTTAATCAGCCATTTCATAGGCAAGTATTTTCTTTAGAAAGAATCTTTAATTAGCATTCCGAAAGAGCAAGGATGGGGATGTGCGTGCCTGTACCTGTGTGTATGTAGATACACGCATGCACACGTGTATGTTCATGTATGTGCATGGTGTAGAAACATTGGTCCAGATGCTCTCCTGCATTGAGATCTGGAGAAGGGTAGAGAGGCCATTATTTCAGTATTTTTATAGCAGTCTGTTGCTCTCGTTTTTTAGTCCAAGGAGACTGCTGCTTTGTGTACAGTTACCTTTCCTTTCTCAATCTGTGTGTATAGAGCTGAGCTTTTTTCCCCAAAATGTCCTGAAGACACATTGTTAATTATATCCTGGGACATTTCACAGCTAAAATTGTGCTTCTTGCAAAAATTTTCACAAGATGGTGGTTGGACATCAGTATATATGAACTCCAGGTTTCTTTTTTATATGAAAATTGAGCTTTGTCCGAGCAAGCTTTAAAAATCTGAAATTGCCAAAATATTTTTTGAGATCAGGACCCATTCTTTAGTTAAAAGATGTGACATTTCCCAGTGCGTGGGGGTGGGAATTAGATCCTGATCTGACCAGCTACACTCATTCCCAGCGCTGATTCCTGAGTATCCCATTCATCAGCCGTTCACTGAATTCAAAGCTAGACTAAAGTTCTCCAGTGAGGTGAGGCACAGGCAGCCACAAATTGATGGGACTTAATCACATCAGCCACACTATCAGAGGCTCGTTCACCTGCACATCTACCAATGTGATATGTGCCATCATGTGCCAGCAATGCCCCTCTGCCATGTACATTGGCCAAACCAGACAGTCTCTATGTAAAAGAATAAATGGATACAAATCAGACGTCAAGAATTATAACATTCAAAAACCAGTTGGAGAACACTTCAACCTCCCTGGCCACTCGATTACAGACCTAAAAGTCGCAATATTACAACAAAAAAACTTCAAAAACAGACTCCAACGAGAGACTGCTGAATTGGAATTAATTTGCAAATTGGACACCNTGGCTACAGACTAACACGGCTATTACTCTGAAACCTTCTTCTGATAGTTTTAAATCTTCTTTGAACAAGATCCTAGCTAAAGCTGGTTGAAATTCCCCTGATTTAAGGGGGTTGATCAATTTTTACATCAAAGATTTGATTTTTGACAAAAGACCTGGAGTCTATTCCTGCCTCTGCCACAGCCTTCCTGTGTGACCTTGGGCAAGTCACATATTCTCTTTTTGCCACACATCCCCATCTGTACAATGGAATAGTAACACTTTCTTTCACCCACATTTTGTCTATCTTGTTTACTTAGACTATATACTCTTTGACACACTCTCAGTGTGTGTGTGTGCGTGCGCATTCACACACACACACACATACACGCACACAGTGGCTAGAACAATGGGGCCTCTTTTATCTCAGTTGGTATCTCAAGGTAATATAAATAATGACAATAAATCTGGCCCTATATTTGAGGCATTTTAACAGACCCAAAACCAGTGCAATTGCACTGCTCTTATGAACAGATTGTGTTACAAAGTCTGAGAGTAGTTTTACTCACTTTCCCATTAAAACCAACTGCTTTGGATGTATTATTAACATTTCAGTTAAAGACACCTCAGCAAAAAAATACTACAGGAGCTAGATTCAATCCCCCAGGGTTGCTCTGCTGCTTCAGGCATCTTTGTGCAGCACCTAGCGCAATGGGGACCTGCTGCATGACTAGGGCTTCTAGAGGCTTCCATAATACCAACAAATAACCATCCTAGGACTGCTCTAGATCTTAAAGTGTTTCTATTACTCTGAAGTTTTAATCTCCATCTTTCCTCTTGGCTTTGGTTCTCCTCCTGATTCATAGCCTTTCAAGTCCATATACTTTGGATCTGGAGTGTAGGTGTTTCTGAAACTCCATTGAATATATTTGGGTTTTTTTCTTTCACCCTCCCTGTTCACTTAAAAATAAACTGTATCTTTTCTGTGATTCCAGACAGAACATGGCGTTCTCTCTCTATTACACCACAACTGAATTCTAAGTACACAATTATACAGGGAGGATCTTTAGATAAACCAGCTTGAGGACTTTCGAACATTAAACTCCAAATCAGATAGCAGCTTTCATCTTGAGCACTGCATTACGTATTATGCTGCAACTAAGTGGAAAGCTTAAAAAAAATACCTTCCATGGGTATAAAGATGTCAAGGTAATAAAATAGGCAGATGCAAAATCCTCCAAATAATAGAGAAAAGGAAAGATGAAACAAACGCAGACTATGCCGTCTGCTATCTTCAGCTTACTGGAGTCTCGGAGACTCGGTCTGGTTTCAGCTTCGCCCAGCTTTTCATCTGCTGCCAAGGGTAAAAAAAAGTTACAAATATTCCAAATGAGTGCAGAGTCCCAGATCAAGCCATTAATAGAGTATTATATGTAAAACAAGTAAGGCAATTATTCCACTCTACTCTGCCCTGGTAAGGCTTTAATTGGAAGGCTGTGTTCAGTTCTGAGCCCTGTATTTTATTTAAAAAAAAAAAAAGACAGGCGAATGGGGAAAAGTTCATTGCAACTCAAATAACAAAAAGAATCAGGCAACTCAGACGGCTGAGAAAAGATTAAGAGAACTGGACGTGTTTAGTCTAAAGAAATGAAGACCCAGGGCAGGACTGATCACTGTATGTGCACCCAGACACACAATGCAATGCAAAGGTGTGAGATAGTGTGTTTGTTCTAATTAGGATGAATTGTATCCCTATACAGGAGGTAGCATACATCCTGTGCATCTGGTAGATTACAGGCTCATTAGGACTGGACCCACCTGCTCTGTGTTTGTGCAGTGCCTAGCACAATGAGACCCCATTCTCGGCTGGCCCTTAGGCACAATCCTCAGAAACCTGATTAACAATCACATAAATTGCCCTTGCGTCCGGTTTTGAAAACTTAAATGGCACTTAAGACAAATCAGGCCAAACCAATCTAATTTCAATAAGGACACAACAAGAAATGGTCTTAATTTATAACCAGGAAATGCTAAGTTAAATATTACAACAAGCTTGCTCTAAGAACTCTTATGCTGTGGGATGAGCTGCCAAAGGAGGCTGTGAATTTGCCATCATTACAGAGTCTTCAAAGCTGGACTTCCATGTAACTAGGGTGATCATGGTGGGTAATGAAATCTCCCCTTGTCAATGCTCAGGGACAGACTAAGGGTGAGACTTAGACTCATAAACTTTAAGGCCAGAAGGGACCATCATGATCACTAACTCAGCCAGAGGTTAGCGGTCTATCAGAGGAGTGAGTGGGCGAGGTTCTGTAGCCTGTGATGTGCAGGAGGTCAGACTAGATGAAGTCCTCAAATCATGATTTAAAGACTTCAAGTTACAGAGAATCCACCATTTACTCTAGTTTAAACCTACAAGTGACCCATGCCCCATGTTGCAGATGAAGGTGAAAACCCTCCAGGGTCTCTGCCAATCTGACCCAAGGGAAGATTCCTTCCCGACCTCAAATCTGGTGATCAGTTAGAACCTGAGTATGTGGGCAAGACCCACCAGCCAGACACCTGGGAAAGAATTCTCTGTAGTAACTCAGAGCCCTCACCATCTAGTGTCTCATCATTACACATTGCAGATGTTTGCTGCTAGCACTCACAGATCGGCTACATGCCATTGTAGGCAGTCTCATTATACCACCCTCTCCATAAATTTATCAAGCTCAGTCTTGAATCCAGTTAGGTTTTGTTTCCCCCTCTACTCCCCTTGGAAGGCTGTTTCAGAACTTCACTCCTCTGATGGTTAGAAACCTTCATCTAACTTCAAGCCTAAACTTGTTGATATCCATTTGTTTTTGTGTCCACATTGGCACTTAACTTAAATAACTCCTCTTCCTCCCTGATATTTCTCCCTCTGATATATTTGTGCAGAGCAATTTTATCTCCCCTCAGCCTTCTTTTGGTGAGGCTATACAAGCCAAGCTCTTTGAGTCTCATCTCATACGGTAGGTTTTTCCATTCTTCTGATCATCCTAGTAGCCCTTCTCTGCACCCCTGTTCCAGTTTGAATTCATCTTTCTTAAACATGGGAGACCAGAACTGCACACAGTATTCCAGATGAGGTCTCAAAAGTGTCTTGCATAATGGTACTAACACTTCTCTGTCTCTACTGGAAATACCTCACCTGATGCATCCTAGGACTGCATTAGCCTTTTTCAGATCATCATATTGGCAGCTCACAAAGAGGCCTAATGGATATAGGCACCCAACTCCCAGCACCTATTTCCCTTTGGCCCCTTTGTCAATCCCAGCCTAAATAACTTGGTATTGATCCTATCCAAACAAAATATTTTGGTAATATGGTCTGGAGACGTGATGGATTCTCCATCACTTGAGGTCTTTAAGTCAGGACTGGATACCTTTCTAAAAGATATGCTGTAGCTCAAATAGAAGTTATGGGGGTTACTGGATGAGGTTCTAAGGCTGTGCCCTGTGTTCTGCAGCAGGTCAGAATGGATCACCATAATGATCCCTTCTGGCCTTAAAATCTATGATTCTGTGAAACCTGCCACAGTACTTCCCACATTCCAAGGGAGTCAGAGTTGCACTCAAATTAAGTCTTTGGTGCTCTCTGTCTCGCTTACCCAATAACACCATTTGTGAGGAAGAGCCTCAGCTGGTTCACTGACATCAACAGACCCTCTTTAAGACAGCTGGCTATGCTAATTGACACCACTGAGGATTTGACCCTATAGCTCAAAGCAATGCAGGGGGTGTCATTCCACAGAGGCTTGAGAAATCTAAAGGTCTGTGCTCCTTTGTAATGCAGAATTAGGGTTGATATAACCAGGATTTCGTTTAGTCCTAACGTGCACTTTAAGGTATACATATATTAATAGTGTTGCCTGATTTTAAGAGTTATTATTATTAATTTGGATAGCATGGGTTATAGGCTCGCCAATTAATCTGATCAGAGGATAATAAGGTTCTTCTCCCAGAATCAGGCTACACAGAGTTTGCAAAGGACCCTCAGGGGTATGACAGGATGCCCACACTGAGACCAATATAATAAAAGATTTTATTGAGAATAATAGAACAGTACTCAAATAATAATCAAATGGTAAAATAATCAGAGTTACAAATGCAGTAATCTTGTTCTAGAGATACAGGTGATATTATATACTATAAAGCTTTTGATTAATATACTCACACCTTTCCTTGATAACCTGGTGATAAGAGACAAAGGAGCCCTCCTTCTATGCCCAAACTTAGTTTCCTCACCCAGAAAATGTCAGGGGACACTTACTCCATAGGCTGGTTTGTACGTATCGATGACATATACAGACATATTAATGCCATTAGATCATTCTCACATCTGTTCTTTTTGTCCTACCCGGTTATTTCGGTTCTTTTCTTGTGGTGTACATGTTAAGTTTAAGGGTATGAACTTAGGAAGCCTCCTATGCCATTCGGCTTCAACGCATCCTTTATCTAGCTATGTTAAAGGTCAGAGCCATATATGGACCTTACGCTTTAATGCATCATTATCTATCTGGGTGAAAGACCCCAGACATATATATGCCAATTTTGCTTTAGCTCAACATACAGGATGTGGCCTGTAGGTCCCTTGCATTACAGCCAAAATACCTTAATATACATCTATAAACCTATTATAACCTATTATAATAAAATAAATAATCAAACCCATAAGAAATCCATAAGAAAAGATATATAGGCAAGCAAGCAAGCTAGCCCTGTAGGCTACAATAGCATCCTATGGACAGCAGGTTATCCTATAGATAACTAAAGGCTCTGTGTATGTCAGAAGTATGAGGACCAGTTCAGATGAAATAAAAACGCTTGAACCTGTGCCCAAATCTCTATCCAAACCCGACCTTTTCCTTTGGCTTGATCAGGTTTGGTTAATTCCCACCCACCCTCATTATTTTTCACTTCCCTTCCACTGCTGCCTCTGCGGTTCCTGGCCATGTCGCAGACAATCGTGGAAGTGGTCTCTTAAACCATGGTAAGAAAAGCTCTACTTGTGCCATTTCTGCCCTAGCCAGAAGCAGGAGATCCTGGAAGGAACTGCAATTTTGAAAAATGTGTGTACCCACGGGCTTCTGAAATGATTTGGATAAGCATCTAGATCTGAATATTGTAAATGGCCTATATCTTTGTAAGAGGGCAAATCAAAGCCTTCAATCCAAACAAAATCTAGAAGTAGTTGTCTAATGACTAGGGTACAGGCCTGGGGCTCAGGACACCTGGGTTCTATTCCTGGCTTTAATATTAAACCTGCTATGTTACCTTAAGCAATTCACTTCACCTCTCTGTACCTCAGTTTCCTCTCCTACCCCTTGTCTTATCTATTTTGCTAGTAAGCTCCTTGGGAAAGGGATTGTTTCTTGTGTATGTACAACAGCGAGCACCATGGAGCTCTGGTCTTAGTTGGGGCTTGTAGGAAGTGCTGGACTACAAATGATATTAATAGATCTCGAGCCCACCTGTGGTGGAGGGTTGTCTGACCCAATCGTCTGAAGGAAATGAGTCACTAGTATTTGTCCATCACCAATACTCCAGGGTTAAAATCTCCAAGAAGTAGAATTTACCAGAGGCTGCACACATGCTGGGAGTGGAAATTAGCTGGTTTATTGTAACAATAATAAAGTTTCGTGGAAGGGCTCCCATTTCACACTATCTTTACAACAGAAGATGATCTCTCTGGGGAAGGTGAAAAAGAATTATAATTACATCTGTGGAAAAAAAATAAACCTGGAGAAAAAAACATTTGCCATATGGTGTGTGGAAACTCTTTGGGAACAGAATAAATAATGGGGTTTTCTTTTGTTGTTTGTTGTTGTTTTCATTTATGCTGCTACGCTACATAGGCTGACTGGTGTTCATGGGTATATTTTCCTTTTTTTAAATAGATATGGCCTGGAAAATTTAATTTCATGAATGTTAATAACACCTGCAGTTGGCAAGCTCAAAACTGACGTATAGGTAATCAAATGTCACGCCCCGGGGCATATGTTGATTGCTTCCGGGGTCAGAAATGAACTTATTACTACATATTTATCATTGCATAATTAGTTGGGTAGATTATGGGGTTTGGTAGGGAAGTGGTTTACCTTCATCATCAGCTAGAGACCACATCCAGCATCTACTAGAGACCACAGCTATCACAATGCCAGATTGTATGGCCCAGCAATATGATATTACCAATGTGAGGGTAGGGAAAGATTGATAAGTAAAATAACTGTGAGATGCTCCTTAAGATGACATTTTCCTTGCTGCATAGGATCTGCATGGACCCCCCACCACCACCACCACCACTCAGACTCCATCATGGATTGCTTCCTGATAAATCACAGGTGCAGCAGCCGGGCAGGAAGGTCAAGATGCCAAAAGGAAATCCATACATCACCTCTGCTGAGGTGAAGGGCAAAGTGCCAGACAAGTTATGCATATTCACTGGCCCCCAACACCCTGCACTTACTATCCCTACCCATTGGCTGGAACAGTGGCAACAAGGGAAGGACATGGGGGGTTGCATGGAAACCCTGACCCCAGATGTGGGGATGTGGATATTGCCTTACAATCCTGGTTGTGACAGATTACTCAGATATTACGGAAGTGGAGGTTTTCAATACACATCCCCTGCGTCTGCAGCCTTCTGATACTTAGCTCTTGTATATTGCTGCTCAAAGGGTGGTAAGTATCATTATTGCTATTTTTAAAGATGGGGAAATTGAGGCGGAGAGAACAGAAGTGACTTGCCTAAGGTCACACAGCCAGTCAGTGGCAGAGTTGAGACCAGAGCTCAAGTCCCCTGACTCCCAGTCTGTACCCTATCCCCTAGACCCTATTGCCTTCACACTGTTTATAAATGGGTAATACAGTTCTGCAGTTTCTTCGTCAGGCTTTTCCTCTGTCTTTTGTGGCTGGATCTCCCAACCAGTTACAGCAGAACAATCACCAGTATGGTATAATAATGTGTAAGTTTTCATCAAAATTAAAATGTACATAAGAGACCTTCATTTCCCTTGCACTGCATTGCATTAGTCAGGAATACAGTGGAACAAAAGCTAAGCAAACAGCATGAGTTGTTTACAAATGCTTCAGCTCAAGTAAAACAGAGATTGTCTTTCTGTAAGTCCTTCCTCTCCCTGTCACACAGGGTATTTACAAAGCAAACTCAGGCAGGAGGTGGTGGGGTCCCATTCGGATCTCCAGGAAAAGACTATGTATGAAAGGGCAATATTCCATTTAAGAGTCTTCTGGGTCCACATGAAAACATTAATTAATATCTATCTAAGGAGGTTCTTGTTTCACATCTCTCCTGTAGTGGATAAGAGTACAACTTAATTAATACTCAGTATATGCTCCAATGTCTAATGCTGAGGACAAAAACATGGAGGGTGAATATCAGCCTATATCTATTTCAATCAAGAACTGGTGTCAGTTGACAAAGAAGGACAATTCAACAGGATCCATAATATATCCCTAAACCAGCTGACTCAACAAACATTTTCACATCCAACTCCTTGCAAATCAGGGTTTTCTATCTATCTCTATATAGATAGATAGATGTGTATTTCTGATCTAATGTATGAAACAGGATTGCTATTTTTGCATTAAAGGGATACCATTGAGGTAAATTTTATGGACAAGATTAATTCCTAGAGTTACCTCATGGGTAGCCTGAGTCATATATTTAAATTACGTTATGTCTTTACCAGTAACACCTTAGATTATAACCACCAAAAGAATGGCATGAATGTAGTTTGCATCTCACCACTTATGCAATATGCCTCATTTTATTCAGTTCATTCAGCTAGACTGAGTCAGCTTGACATTCTCTTTATTGTTAGCTTCACTTCCTGGTTCTCATCTCTAAGCACAATGCTGTAAGGTTTGGGTTTCCATTACTGCAGGGGAACGTTTGTTAACAATAATAATAATAAATAAAAACCTGCTTTCACTGTAGACAAGGCCCAGCTTTTTAAAGGCATGTTGGCGTTGCCGCACTCAGCATCGTAATGCCTACTGACTCAGGAGCCTAAATCTCCTTTTCAACATGGATTTAGGCACTTCAGAGTCTAAATCCCATTGACTGTTGATGGAATTTAGATTTCTAAGTGTCTAATTCCCTTTTGAAAACAAGATTTAGGCTCTTCAATCAGTTAGGTGTTGTGATACTGAGTGCAGGAATGCCTAATATCTTTAAAAAGCTGGGCCCAAATCCTGAGTGGTTCTGAGCACTGGGGGCCAGTGAACAAAATCTCCCACTTGACTTCAATGGGCTTTGGATCAGGCCCCAAATGGCCTCCTACTGTCCCTTCCCCCGAGACCTTACAGTCTAAGGCTACGTCTACACTACCCGCCGGATCGGCGGGTAGCGATCAAATTATCGGGGATCGATTTATCGCGTGTAGTGTAGACGCGATAAATCGATCCCAGATCGCTCTCCCGTCGGCTGCTGAACTCCAGCAGTGCGAAAGGAGGAAGCAAAGTCGACGGGTGAGCCACGGCCATCGATCCAGCGCCGCGAGGACGCGAAGTAATTTTAATTCGATCTAAGTTACGTCGACTTCAGCTACGCTATTCTCATAGCTGAAGTTGCGTATCTTAGATCGATCCCCCCAGTGTGGACCAGGCCTAAGTAGACAAGATAGAAATGAAGTGACATGCCGAGGTCTCACGGTGGGTCATTGGCAGAGCCAGCAATAGAACCCAAGTTTCCAGAGAACTGGTCTAGCACCAGGGCAATGTTCCAGGTATTCAGCTGGTGCAGGCTCCAGGATCTAGCCCACAACTGCTTAACAACAATTCCATGAGCATGTTTCTGTTCACATTACACCAGCTGAGGATCAAGCCCCCAGAAAGTGGCATAGCTCCATGAACGTCAGTGGAGATGAGCAGAATCAGACAAGCTGAGATCTGACCCAAGCTGTGCAGTCTCCCCGCATGCTCACGAACACCTGCTTTGTTTTCCTCCAAAACCTACATTCTAGTTCTAAATTACCTGACCGTATCTGTGCTGGCCAATAGCCAAACAATATTATTGCAGTGATTTGATCAAAACACACCAGGGGAAAAAAAATCACATTCCGATTAGAAGAATCAATTAGGGTGTGAATAGGGGTGTGGAAATTACAATTCTCTCTCGCTGGGCTACATAATAGAGAAAATGCTTTGCTTCTAAAAGCAGTGAAGTGGCTGCATATTTCAATCCTCTATTGTGTAGGAAAACACCTAATAAGATATTAACATTTCCTCAGCCCTGCAGAAAAGTTCTTTTTTCCCCCTTTAAAAAAAAACGTAAGAGAAATGGAAGCAAATTTGGAAGCCAATTGTGAGCCCCCCACTCTCACTGTTGGCTAGCTACTCACACTCATTGTCCCACTTGTGCAATCAGCAACTCACCAATATAAGTAACGGGTTCATAGCGTGGCCCTTAATGACTCTGATTTATTATTTCTATCGCAGTATTCCCTAGAGGTCCCAACTGCATTGGGCATTCTTCTCAAAGGCAGTCCCTGCCCAAAAGAGCTTACAGGCTAAATAGATAGTGGAAGGGGAAACAAAGTCTCAGAGAGGGGAAGTGACACGCCCAACATCACACAGCTGGTCTGTGGCCTGGGCTCTACCCACAAGACCACATTGCCACTGAATCCAACCTGGATACAACACGACCATTGGAGGGAAGATGGAATAGACTTGACTTTGCAGGCCTGTTTCTTATCATACTCACACGAGTGCTCCACTGAAGCCAGTGGAGTCACGGAGGTGTATGTGAGAGGAGACACGAGCCCACTATAGCTGTCTCTCTTTCACTGGAAATATTTATTTGCACATACAGACAATGAGTATTTACAGCCATAGGAAATATTACCCTGTGTTGCTTCGCCTCTATTTTACCCTTTAGACGAGGTTGGCAGTATGATGTGGGATTTATCCTGGGATCTCAGTGTCGCTGGGTAATCTTACTTCACCTGTTCACTGGGTGAAGTAAGGGGGTGCATCACTCGATGATGACTTTGGATGACAGGGGATGCATCACTCGACGATTGCCTGTTCTGTTCATTCCTTCTGAAGCTCCTGGCACTGGCCCCTGTCAAAGACAGGATACTGGGCTAGATGGGCCATTGGTCTGATCCAGTATGGCCGTTCCTATGTTCTTTTGTTCATTGGAGGAGTCCCTTCCTCGCTGTAAGAAATACAAACATCCTTCCACAGAACGGAGGAGGGGAGAGGAGTCACTTCAAGGCGTTAGTGTGTGTCTGAAGGAGGCAATGGCTGATGATTTGAAAGAAATATCCAACTGTACCTGATAAATTCACACCTGTCTTCATCATACTGAATAAATCGTCTTATACAGGTCAATGGGCTTGAGAAGTCACCTCTGATGTGAAGACTCAGAGCTGGATGATCCACGTAGTCATGGATGTCCCAGCTCCACCCCTACTCCTCCCTCATGCCAAAGCCACCTTCTGCAGTTGTACACTGAGGGTCCTAGTAGAAGTGAGTCGCATATGGCAAATCCACTGCACAAGCCTGTCAAATCTCTCCCCCCCGCCCCGATGTAGTAGGACCACCCCAATTCCACTATGATCAAAGCTCTCCACGGATGAAGAGGAGGGGGCAGGATATGCTTCCCTTAGAGGACCACGTTCTAATGTCAGTCTCACCCATGTATCCCCACTAGGGCATCTGATGTTACACCATGCAGAAGAGGGAGAGCAGACATGTCCTATATAAATAACCAGAGCCCCCATTTCCCTGTGGAACAATGACTGCGGCTGCAAGTCATTTCAATCCCGTGTGGTGACAGCGCGGAATGATGTTAACAAATTCAGTCGCATGAGAGAACATTTCTGAACTGGCGAAGAGATGGTGTAAATCCCTTTATATTATCAGCATAGACCAGACAATGGCCTTTGCTTATGTAGATCATAATCATAATAATTATCTTTTATGGTGAAGTACTTCAGTATTATGGGACAATGGTACTTTTTCAAAGTAGTTACTAACACATTAAATAAAGAAGTTAGAGCTGGGAAGCATTTGATAAATGGCTGGTTTGGTGAGCACTTGAACACAAAATCTGCTTGCGCTAACAACAAGGCGGCCCTTTTAAAGGGACAACCTCATCCCCTGACTGAGTTTGGTCCTACAAACAAGGCTACTTTTTATTCAGCCCCTTCTCAAGGGAATATCCCTTTAGACCCTGAGCCAGCACAATGCTTAAGCATATGGGGAACATTAAGCATTACATTGACTTCAATGGGGGGTGACTCACCAACTTCAAGTTGTGCACATGCCTAAGTGCTTTGCTGGATTAACACCTGCAGAGCCGTGTTGGTTTGGGTTCCCTATAAGTGCAATTCACCCCTGTGCAGAAAGCCAGCATGAGGTCTCTGCAGCACTTAAGCCCATGTTGTACTTATGTGGGAGTTTTCATAGAATATCAGGGTTGGAAGAGACCTCAGGAGGTCATCTAGTCCAACCCCCTGCTCAAAGCAGGACCAGTCCCCAACTAAATCCCCAAATCACCCTCTCAAGGATTGAACTCACCACCCCGGGTTTAGGAGGCTAATGCTCAAACCACTGAGCTATCCCTAGAACACACCTCCCTTGGTATCCTGTTGTTAATTGATTTATCTCGTTAGACTGACTTAACACTTGGTAAAGCAACCCCCATCCTTTCATGTATTTATACCTGCTCCTGTATCTTTTACTTCATACATCTGATGAAGTGGGTTCTAGCCTACGAAAGCTTATGCCCAAATAAATGTGTTAGTCTCTAAGGTGCCACAAGGACTCCTCATTTTTTTTTGTTTATGGATGTTACTTTGAGCATGTCTCTAACATACACATTCCTCACGTGGTTTTTCTTGCTTACATCACTCACCCATCTCAATATTTGCATTTCTTTGGAACAAAGCATTTGCACATGTTTCTTCTTTGTTGCCCAGCACTCTGTGCCATACATTAAAACTTGACAAACCATTTCCCTTTTAATTATACTGGTATCTTCCTGTCACATATTACACCATTTATCTCTCTCCATTTGAGCCAGGTATTTATTATCCAAGCTCTAATTTTGTCTCCCATTTTCCCAGATTCTGGAGCCCAGATACTTGAAACTTTGTGGGTTTTGGTATTGTCTGCCCACCCATTTTCAAGGATAATTCTTCCATGTTCTCATTATTGAAATTACATATCATATACTTTGCTTTTCCTCTGCTTATTTTGAGCCCATGTCTGTCCAACACATCTCTCCATTTACCAAGAACCTCTTCTAGACTATCTTTCTCCTCACGGCATAGAATATCATCTGCAAACAGCATGCACTAAGATGCCTCCTTCTGTGAGTTCCTTGTGAGAGTATCCAGGATGAAGATGAACAAGAAAAGGTTCAATGCTGGTCTCCGATGCATTCCCACCTTTCCTGATCGTTTGTCTGTTTCCAAATTACATGGCTAGAATTAAAAAAGATCATCCCAGTTCTAAAGCATAAACAAGACCAAGAGAAGGTGGAAAACTGGAAATTTGCCAGGTTAAAGTTCAGGATCATTGAATCTTCATCAATGCCCACATCTTTCTTCATTCGTTTTGTGATTCCTCTTCCATCAGCATTGAGAGGAATGAGATCAGGGTGTCAGGAATCAGGGCCTGCAGCAGAGCCAATCTCTGGGCAACCTAACAAGCACAGCTGGCCTATAGTAGGTTGCCTGATTGGCTACACACCCTGATTGGTTGGAAGGGTCAGCAGACCGGCTCTTAAGCTCAGCAGCAGGTTAGTGGCTGCTCAGAGCATTTACATATGGCTGTGATAGCGCCCATGCCTGCTTTTTCCCAGCCTTGGACCCTGCCTTGCATCACTCAAGGTCAGGGGTGCTGGAACTAGGGGTGCTAGGAGTGCAGCAGCACCCTCTGGCTTGAAGTAGTAATAACAGCCAAATACACGGTTTCCGCTTTCAGCAGCCCCACTATAAAAATTATTCCAGCATCCCTGCTCCAGGTAAGCTGGTTCTGACCCTTGGCTGCAATTCCTGACCTTTGGCTCTGGCCTCTAATGCTGGTTGTGACTCTGGGCTCTGACTCCTAAGCATGACTGCCAACATCTTGATCACTGTCCCAGAGAACTCTTGAGTTCTACTCCTGGTTCTCTTGCTGACTCCCTGTGTGTGAACTTGGGCAAGTCCCTCTGCCTTAGTGCTCTGCTCTATGAAATGGGGATAACACCAAGCTGCTTCACAGGTGAAACGAAGCTTGTAGTGCCAGTACACCGTTACTGACCTGAAACTGTGAGGAATAAGGTGGGCTTGTAGTTAAAGCACTGGTCTGTGTCTTGGAAAATCTAGGTTCAATTCTCAGTCTTGCTGCAGGTTTCCCCTGTGATTTTGAGCAAATCAGATTGGACCTGATTCTCTGATACACTAAAACCCCTTTACATCATGCTAGCAGTGAAAAGGGACCTTAACGTGAATGCAAATGTATTATAGAACCACTACAATGCCATAGTGGCGTAAACAGTCTTAATGTCAATGGAAGTAAGGTACTTCATGTCTCTGTGCCTCAGTTCTCCAGCTGTAACATGTAGAATAATCTCTCTCCCTTTGTCTGTTTTCTGTATTAACATTGTAAGCTCTTCAGTGCAAGGACTGTCTCTTACAATATGTTTGTACAGCACCTAGCGCACTGGGGACCTGATCTTGCTTAAGGCTTCCGGACATTTAATGATAATGATGAGAGTAGAATATGTCTCTCAGAACAACAAAGTGACTCCTTCTGTTATAAGCACAGTGTCTAGATGGCTGAGTTTGAGCTGGGAATCTTCAGCCATCCTTTCCCTCTCTTCTCCTCTGGGTTTTTATGACTCTTCTAGGCTCCAGAAGAGACAGCTGAAGCTGAGACCTGGAAACGGCTGGCTCACAGGTTGACACCCTGCCAGGAATCATAACAAGCCCTGAAATTGGTATTTTCACCCTCATTTGGATGATCAGGTGTAAATATAAATTTTAATTATTTACTTAATTAAGTCAGTAATTTGCTGCCCATCAGAAATACTTGATGATGTTTCGGTGCCATCTGTTTCCTAATTGAACTTAATCTCAAAAACATGTTACAAAAATATCCACAAAATAATAATGATAAAAACAAAACAATCCCCTCCCCTTTCAGTCCCTTTTAATCACTGCCATTTGCAATCATTTTCAGGTGGGGGGGGGGGGGGGAAGGTGTGCAGATGTGCCATGGTTTTGTAGCTAGATGCACTCTGAAGTGGATGGGAAGATGTGCCTAGAAGGTATGATGAGAATGACAAGATGCACGTGGAATGTGTGAAGGCATATATGCACATGGGTGAAATTCGGAGGGCCAGCCAATAGCTTATGTGCCACCTAAGAATGCTCATTTCTCTTCTGCCCAGCAAAGAACTATTTTAGGGCAAATCACAACAGCTGGCACTTTATTTCGTTGCAGAAAAGCACTCAGGGATGTGGATGCTTCACCAAAATTTATCGGAACCTCTTGAGTCCACAAAATGAGGCTGGAACCCTCTTCTAAACAGTGTGTCTCATGAGATTTGTTGTACTTCCCCTTTTGACTGATCTGGAAATACCTTGAGAATAGCCTTTCTCATGCTATGTCAGCATGTCCATTTCTAGGCTCATCCTGATCTATCTAAGTTATTTTACCATGCCCATGACTGTGGTATCTGAGTGCCTGGATGCAAGGCAATCAACAATGTTTTCTTAAAAATTAATTACTTTATCAAGCCTCATGAAAGATTTAGGTTCACGTTTAGTTCAAGTTTGACATGAAGGTTTGGGTTGGCTGCTCTCTTATCCTTACCCTGTATGAACCTACCTTTCTCGCTGATTGAGTTATCAGAAGTAAGGACCATCTGACGGCTCCCAACAGACTGATATGGAATTGGTGTATTCATGTCAATTGGCTTTGCTGGAAGTGGAAGAACTGGCTGTCAACCACATATGGTGCCCATTTCTTCATGTGGACGGACGCCAGACCTCACACCAGTGCTGCCAAAGGCTGATTTCTCTTTCCTGGATGGGCTGGGAATTGCATGGGAAAGACTGCTTGTTCTTTAATGGAATCCAATTATCTTCCTTTTTCATTCCTTCCCAAACTCTCTGATGTGAGTGTGTTATACCATATTATTATCAAACCATTACCTGAACTTCTTCCATCATTCAGTAACATTTCTTTGAGATTTAGCTTCACATGACTACTCAGTTTTTCTATTATATTTTACATGTAATCCTACTACTGACACCATTTTGTATCTTTCTTTGTCATGCAGCTAATTAGACAGCTTACTTGTTAATTTACTTACTAACAATGTCACCATAAGAGGGAATTCTTCTACTGACTTGGTGGAAGGATGGGTAGAACTGGGGGAATATTCCTAATCCAAGACACTTGGAGGAGGAGGAGTACATAAAAGCAGGTGTGAGGAGGGGAGGGGAGTGCATTCCACTCCTATTGGTATATTCCAAATCTGTAGTGATTTCTTATAAAGTGTCATTTGATGCAGAAAGATCAGAAGAAAGAAAAATGTTTTTCTCTTTGCCACTGGGGGTGGGGGACAGGTACTCAGAGAGACTCCCAAATTCAACACTTTCTTTCAAATTAGCTAGACAGGCAGGCAAATTACCATCCACTATACTCAAGGTAATTTTCCAACTTTCTTTTTAATCTCCCTTTTCACTGGTTCGGGATGAAATCTGTCCAACTTAGTCTGAACCCAAAGACTTTAAAAAAAATTCAGTGAGGTCAACAGATCTCTAGTTGAGTTATCTGAGTTTGGAAATAAATCCTTTTTTCATATGTTCAGATCAGATATTTTGCACTTGGACTACTCAAACTGCTGAAGCTACATGTCTTGTTTTGTACATATGGTTGAGACTTAAGAATCAAAGCAAGTTTGAAGAAAATTGGATGAGTAGTTGTAAAATTTAAAAAATATATCATTGACAATTTTGAGTGCAAATTATGGGCGTTTTCTGTCTTAATATTTTCATGCACTTTCATGATCTATTTGTTAAATATGTCCCAGTTAAGGAATTATTTTTAAAATTATAATTTTAAACTTATTGAAACATTTTGTTCTTCTAACATGGTTTGTTATTTAAGTCTCAGTAAAATCTACTAAACAAGCTAAGTTTGAAATTTCAGGTTTTCAACCATTCTAAACTGTAAACTCTGCTAACATGCTATAAGGGTTTAATATAACTTAAGCATTTTACGATGCTGTAAGCCCTTATATCAGTTTAAGCAGCGTCCTGTAAACCTTCTAAAACTGTAGAGCAATTGAAGCAGTTAGTGAACTGATGCAGATCCATTAATTTCAATAGAACTACATCAATTTACTTCAGCTGAGAAGCTGGCCCTAAAACTTTAAAAGACATTAACTACTCTGAGATCTTGTCTGCACTAGCAAATGGATATTGCAACAAGCCATTGCTTGGAACACCATGAGCTTACAGGACCACTACAACATCTTGAATCCACACACAACAGATATCCCAGGAATTTTACAAGTGTTGGTTGTATCAGTTACTTACATTGTACAGGAGAAGGAATTTAAAGTAGTGCAATCCACAAGGGGTTCTCCTTAATAGGGATGGCAATCCATAAGCATGGCTGCTGCACTCATTCAGTTGTTCCTCCTAACTCCATCACACAATGAAGTTCTTCATCCTTGGAAATGACCTAAAAGCCTCTACTTCCCGCCCCAGTACTGGGCATGATGGGATAGAAACTCCAGGAGTCCCATCATGCAGTGACACAGCCACAGCTGTAAGACATGCGATGTGTAGACAAAACAATGTGTTGCTGCGATGGACACACTAGACACATGCAAAGAACCAACCATTTTGTGGGCTCAATGCCCCTGCGGTATTTCCCATCGTGTTCAAAGTTTGGTGTCGTTGCAAAGAAAGTGTTTAATGCAGCAGTTACCCTGGATGAAGGACAAGTAAAACAAGAAACTGTGGTTCAGATTAATGAAGGGGAAAATATACAGGACTTCCTGCAACCAGAGCCTTCCCCTAATACTATGGGGAGATGGGCAACTATCTCAGTTTGGCCTAGAGGAATTGTCTCTCAGAAACTCTCAGTCCTCCTATCATCTTGTGCTAGAGAAAAGATAATTCATTCAACCTGAGCCCAGCCCCATTAGTCTTTCAGATTGTGGGTTCTTTGGGGCCGGGACTGGCATTTACTCTGTGCACAAAGGGGCTCTGACCCAGTTGAGGCCTCCAAGGCACTACCACCATGTAAATCTTAAATACTAAGGATCTGCAATTCTCCTTCCTGGGTGCTCATACCATCTAGGCTCCTACAGAAGCTTATGCTGCAGAATTCAGATCCTGAGTTCAAACACACGGAACTTCACGGGTGTTCAGATTTAGAGTTTTCTTCCGCTCATTATAACCCTCTGCAAAATTCTGATCTCGAGCCCCGTGTGGATTTTGGAACCACTGCAATTTGGAGTGAGAGGTGATGTTTGGAACAGGAATTTTTTGCAGAAGCTAGTCTCCAGTGCACATGTATAGCTGCCCCCTGCCACTATGCTGTCATTTAGCCAAGATCTATACATATAGTTCTGCTGCTCACAAGAAGACTAAATATTTCCCACCACCTGGGCTTTCTCTTCTCCATTGCCCCTCCACCAGTGAGGTCCCTGGACTGCCTACATTGACAGCACCCAACTTCAGAAACTTCTGTACTCAGGGAGAGATAGTTAACCCCCTCCTTGACAGTTTTAGGATGGTGTGAATGCACACTGTCTCGCCCTTCCCAAAGCTACTGGTATTAGAGAACTTTATCGATTAGAGACAGAACTCAGCCAGAATGCTGGACCCACTTCCCCCAAACTTTGGTCTGAACACCGTGATTCTTCAATGAGCCGAACCAGAGCATCGAGTCCTAAACTTTGGAGCTATTTGGATTGAGATGCCGTCGTGGATTTGGGCTTTGACACTTGGGCCCATCTCTAATATAGACTAGAAATGGGGAGCCAAATAAAACCACCTTTCCAAATGCCCAGGTCAGATCTGGGTCTGGATGTGAAATGAACAGGTACGGGTAGCACATTGACTTACCGAGTACAGCATGCCTAATCGTCTAACTCCATCAGTCTACCTTTACTTGGGTAGAGTTCCCATTCGGTGGCTCACCAGCCCCTCTAATGAAAGGAGACAATTGTGATGGGGCCCTTAGCTAGGGATGATGTAGTCCCTTTCGTCCATATGCATGATCAGACTGGTTAGTGGGAACCTATTCTGGTTCTGCTGGAGGGAATCTCCACAGGCGTTAGCAAGAGGCGGGTGCCAATTCAATTTCAGTGGAGACCTAGAGTAGTCAGAATGAAAAATCTTTCCTTAACACTCTTATTAAACCATAATCTCAGTCTTATTCATCATTATTAGGCCTTGAAATTGGGCTGAATATTTAAATGAGGTGAAATGAAAAGGCAGAGAGTTTTTGGGGGTGGGGATGGGGGGAAGAAAGATTTAAAGAGACAACTTGAATTCGCTTTAAGAAACTGAAGAGTGAGTAATCCCTCCAGATTCAGAAGCTGATGGAAGTAACAGATTTTCCAACTTGGCAAAAAAAAGAAAAAATGCCAGTTAGATTCCAGACTTATAATATTAGTCTTTCAAAGGCTTCTCAGAAATGTAGAAGGGGGTGGGAGGGAATAGAGATATAAAGAAAAGATGAATTAAGGGCTAAAAGGTAGCAAGATGATTTAAGGAGTATTGAAATCTGACTTCACTTAGGCTTGTCTTTGGACCAGGCTAAACATGCTGCTAAAAGAAACCCTGTATCAGCCAGTTCTGTGACGGAGGGTAACCTGCTGTCAGCTGTCTCACATTGCAAATCAGATTCTCTTCTCACACCATTTTTTGCATGGACTTGGATAGAGTTACCCTTGATTTGCCCCAGTGTATGCCAGAGGAGGCTCAGCTCTTGTGTTTCCCTCCTCCCACAGATGGCTTCTATTAAGGGTCGAATTCTGATCTCTGTTACTCCGGCACAGGGCTGGATTCTGATCTCTGTTATCCCAGCATCGTGCCACCAGCATCAGTTTCATTGGTGTAACTGAGGTCAGAATCTGGCTCTAAATATATGGATACGTTTCAAATCATGTTAAATATATAACACTATTAAAATTGGGACCAAGCGGAGGAGTAACTCCTGCTCTCTCCTTCCTTCCCAACCCCCGTCTGCCTGAAATAACTCATCCAACTCATTGGACGTTTGTGCAGACCCACTCTCTATATCCTGAAATGCTAAAACAATCTATTTAACCTTTACGCTAGTTAATGCATACATTAGACCGAGGACCTATATATGATCATAAAAATGTGAGAAATTGAAGCACTCTGACATAAAATCAAACAGCTCAGCCATAAAAAGTGTCACTTTTATGTGATTATCTTGCCAATATGTCTGTGTTGCTAAACTAAATCAAACTACAATTTTCCCCACATGTATAGCATTTAATGGAGTCCGTTAATGGCAGTGATTCCTTATAGCTCTCCTAGTAATGGAAGAACGGCTACACGTGCCATAGCACTATGGAAGGACAACTCCGTCGCGCTGCCGTATATCTTAGGAGCTTTGCCGTATGTGACTCGCTGTGTCAGGCAGCACCAAGTGCTGCTAAGTCATCTGGGTGTGATCATTCTACGGGACAGACAAGAACTCGGAGAAACCCGCTGCTGGCAGGAACCGGATCAGACCTGTTTGGCAGAAACGCTGAGCTGGACGCTCAAGCTTCCTCCTCTTCCTGATGCAGACTCTGTGCACTGTCAAATTCAGGAGGGAAGGCTTCCTTTTGGTGTCTGGGACGGGGGCTGCATCCCACACCAGCCCTGATAGGGCTAACGAGGGCCTCTGAGACCAGTTAGGTTACCTGGTGTGTCACTTGAGAGAAGAAGGACCAGAGTTAATTGAGAGAGAGACGCCCAGGGGGGAGGTAGCTCAGTGGTTTGAGCTTTGGCCTGCTAAACCCAGGGTTGTGAGTTCAATCCTTGAGGGGGCCATTTAGGGATCTGGGGCAAAAATCTGTCTGGGGATTGGTCCTGCTTTGAGCAGGGGGTTGGACTAGATGATCTTCTGCAGTCCCTTCCAACCCTGATATTCTATGGGGAAGGGCTGGGACATACTAAGAAGCTGACAGTCGAAGGGGGCTGCAGTCACTCTCTGGGATGCGGGAGGTCATCAGGAACAAGGAAGACATACAGAAGAAATGTAAGCCCTGAAAGCCTGTCCTGGAGTAAGGAGCCTGACAAGATGCTAAGATGGGTTATGTAGCCATGAGGAGTAGAGGAAGTTGTAAACCCAGAACCAGGAAAGAGAAGATAGGGAGGCTGGTAGGAAGGAGTCCAGGGAAGGGGACAGAGGACAGACATGGCTTGCTGTAGCAGCTGGGCCCAGGTTCCCCAGCCAGCCATTGGAATGGCAGCCCAGTGAAGGGCTGAAACTGTCTGGAGATGGCCTTTGGACAGTTGTCCTGCTGGACTTTTTAACCCCGGAAAGGGGGGTTAAATGGTGACCCGGCTGGAGGGCCAAGTGACCAGAAGAGAGATTATCACAGAGCGAGCAACCAGCATCAAGGGGACACCCCGTGCAGTGAAAGCTACAATACCCGTTCTAGATGCAAGGCGTGCTAGCAGTGAGTGGCAACCCAATTACAGTGTCCCTCCAACCACTTCTCCAAGAGACGGGAGAAGACTCATAGAGTTAGACAGAGAATGGATGTTTAAAGCAGTACTCACAGAATTCTGTAGCAGGGACGTCGTTCCCCATTACATTCTATAGGATGGTTTGGAAATGCCATAGACTGATAGCCTCTCCATATTAAGTTCTAATAAAACTGCCAGGCTCTTTTCTCAGTAGATCTCAAAACACTTTGCAAAGGAGGTGGTATCTTTATCCCCATTTTATAGATCAGGAAATGGAGGCACAGAGAGGTGAAGTGATTGGCCCAAGGTCACCCCACAGGCCAGTGGCAGAGCCAGGTATAGAAACCAGGTCTCCTTAGCCTGGTCCAGTGTTCAAGCATTAGGAAATACTCCCTCCCTACAGCCCTGATTCTAAGTTCCCCCATTCCGGTGTTTGGGGCAGGAAAGGAGGTCAGGAGGGTGAACAGGTAAAGGTGATTTTAAATGCCCTTTAGGCTTCCCATATTGTGGGGCAGCCAGGACTCCCTGTATTCTGGGACAATTAGCTCATCAGGGCTGCTCTAACTTATGCTCTGCTTCCTATGGGCCCTTAAAATCCAGGGAACCCACAGAACAGTGCACTACAGCCATGCCCACTCCCCACCTTGGCTCAGCCCCCCACACCTTTGCTGGGCTTCTGGGGGCTGGCCTAAAGCCTTTATGCTAATTCTGCAGCAGAGGGGGCCGGCTTTAAGCCATCTGAGATTTGTAAATGCACCGTAAAATCCCCTGGGCCATGATTTTCGAGTCGTTTCTATGAACTCAAACGGCTTCGTTCCTTTTATAGGACTTCTCCATCAAATATGACTTCCATTGAAGTCAATACAGCTAGGGCACGGATTCGTTTGCCACGCACTCTCTCGATGTTTTTTAATTATACTGTCGGTGTTGGGATGAGTATTTTACCTTCCGTTGTTTTTAAAACAAATAGAATTTTAATTTAATTTCACCTGATCCTCCCATTTTCACCGGATCTAGCCATCTTCATTAGTCACTGGCTGGTTCTTCCCCCTTGTGTCGCTAGGAGAGCTGAAGCCAGCGTAACTCCCTTTTCTTTGTCTGTTCCAGCTGGCACCTGTACACCTCTAATCACTGTGTGTGTGGACGCACAGGGCGCATGTCAACTGCAGTACGGCAGCAGGAGGTTCTCATCCATTGTCTTACCGATGTGCCCAGCCAAATCGTGATTTTTGTTTTCTTTCTTGCTAGTGGTATTAATTTTTAAAAATAACATTTAGTATGCAGGGTAGAGCTGCTTAAACAATACCAATTATTTTGCATGGGAAATGTCAGAAAAAAGGTGGGTTTTTTCTACATTTTCTGGGGAGGGAAGAAATCTGTGAGACTGAAAACTGAGGGTCTTGTGGGGGCGGTTCTGTGTTTGAAAAGCACTTTCAGTTTTCAGGAAGAAAATTAAAGTTTTGAAAAGTGTTTTGGTTTTCAAAAACCAAACTGAAAGATGTCACAAACACAAATTTACCAAAAATGTTGACCACCACCACTCCCCCTCCAAAAAATAAATTTTCTGTGTCTGTTTCTCACTGAAAACCTGAAAAAGTAATCAAAACTGACATTCTTCTAAAATTTTCATTTGTGGCAAAAAGCCAATTTGTTCATCTCCTTATTTTTCAATGGAAAATGTGCAAGCAGTTCCAAGCCAGATTCCTCCCTAGATTATAATTATTTTACATCAAATTAAACTTTTGACCCAGGTAGACTGACAGCAGAAGTGCCCAGGCGGCACTGCTTACCAGGTGTGTGGGACGTATACACTGTTAAGAGGAGTGAATCGGGACGTTCATGCAGACTCCAGTGTCCCTCCAGCTTCACTTGGAGATATGGGTTCCTGCTTCAGTGTGAACCCTCCCTGGGGAATTGATTCATTGGTTTTGCCTCATGCTGCTCCCTCCACCTCACCTGCCTACACCGCCTGAGCCTCCAGAGGAACAATGACGATCCCTCACCTTTGAAGTCTTCTGTGGGGACAGCTTGGTCTTATGGCAAAGAACAACCAACCCCCTGCCACCATATTGGGATCTACAATAGGTACCACAAGAAGCTCCATCTCACCTCTTTATGGAGTTAAAATGGGCCTGGTATGACAAGAAGCTCTTGAACACAAGAGAGTTTTCTGTCCGCTACTCTCCGACCCTTCAGTTCCCTCTTCTGTTACCTGCTTACTGGACTCTGGGACTGGAAAAAAAACCCAGAACTCCTTGCACTGTTGTTGAAGGTCTGGTGTAAAGGCTTCTGGGGTCCATCTCAGATCCATTATCTAGTCAGCTGATGGGATCATCAGAGACGAGAGCCTCTTGTGCAATGTGTGCTCTTCCTCCCCATCAGACTCCTTTAGAACAACGGAGAAGCAGCAACCATCATAGTCGCTCCCAACAAAAGGTAAAAATGAGGGGAGATGCCACCTTTCACTTTTTGATGATCCTAAGAAAGGGAGGAGATGGCCATATCACACATTCCCGGTAGACATGCAGTGGGTCAGGGTAGATGGGATTTGGAGCTACTGGGCCAGATCACTCTCCCACAGAAGGTTTCATCATTACATGGGGCTGTGAGGCAGGTTTCAGGGCCTGTTGGAAGGTGGGAGAATGTGGGGAGGGAAGGCAGGATAGTGGCTTGATAGCTGCATGAAGCCCTGTAAATCACTGTGGTGTAGGTGGCTCCTGAAGGCAGGAATATGGCTTATCTACATTCTGCAATGCACCATGTAATTTTACAGTCCCGTATACAAGTTTTATTATAATAATAAGAGAACATAATTTAAAAGCTTCATGACCCCTTCTGTCACCTGGCCTCAAGTGCAGCTTGGGTGATTTTCATACGTGTGGGTTTTGTGATGAAAACTTTGCACCACTCTATATAGTTGACAGAGACCATTAAATACAAGAGGCCAGATCCTCAGTTGCTGTAACTCAACATAGCTCCGCTGAAGTCAGATGAGCTCTTCCAGATTGCACCAGCCGAGGACCTAGCCCAAGAATCTCAGCAAAATTGTGCAGACTCACAGAGACAAAATGTGAAACTCTGACATTATTTACTGTGCCCTGGTAGCTCGGACTGTGTTGTCCTAGTTTTTGTCCTTTGCAATGTCTTTAAAGCCACCCTTGGGTGTTATGAGCAGTTGAACTGGGCAGAGCTATCTAGTAAAAACATCTTTAGTAAATAAATAATTTCAGACACTAGTAGTTTGTTTGGTGGTGGTGAAAGATGTAGGGTGGTTAATTGTATGAACCCAAATTCTGAGGCTTTATCCAACTTGCAAGAGCTGGTCAGGGAAATACTTTAGTCACAATAATGTGAAGATTGGAGCACTTTTGCCATAGAGCTTTTATTTTTACATGCACTCCTCTGTGCCACTAACGTTCCATGATGACAACACAAATCCCCAAAGTATTATTAGTCTCTGACAATACACTGGAGAGGTCAAGCACCAGCAATGGGCAGCCCCGTGCAGAGGGCCAGCAGAAGGCATAGGTACAACTTAAGTCCAAGTTATGCCCTATTTTGAGGCCTTAAATTGTGCATCGACCTTTTTGCTGGTCCTCTGCACTGGGGCAAATTTCTCCCATTGTGATAATCTAACAATTGTATATACTCAACCTCCTGCACTCTAGTACAGTGACATTGGCTGGATGGGATGGTGACTGGAGAAACTGAGGGTATGTAGCCCTCGATTGTGCATGGGGAGAGCATTCTTCCTACTGGGTTCACACCTTTGCAAAGAGCTCTATATAACAGGGTGACCAGATGTCCCGATTTTTGGGTCTTTTTCTTATATAAGCTCCTATTCCCCCCTCCACCTGTCCCGATTTTTCACACTTGCTGTCTGGTCACCCTACTATATAAGTCTCCATCTCAACTCTGTGAAAGCCTCCAGATTAAGTTAGCACTAGTCTGAGTGAGCCTCTGAAGTAGCTTTGCTTTGTGCAGGTTTGATCCAGTTTTTAGTTCACTTGAAACCTAAAACACAACCCCATGATTTCATCCTAGGGATTTTCACCAGTACACACCTTCAAGGCCTTTGACACCTCCTTCACCTGTAGTTGTCTTCAGAGGGAGAAAACCTTGTGTCCTACCCCTCTCAAGCCCTTTGGTGTCTGCAGCAGATAGCTGGCTGGCCTGCCTCCTCCTGGTAGCTCTCCAAGGTGAAGCTAATTGGTCCAACCCTCCTTTAATTATTTGGGTCAAGGGGAACCAGCAGGCTGATTGTGACCTAAATCTCCTACTTTAGCCTCTTCAGGAGGTGAGCAGGACCAGCAAGGGTCCTTCAATCCTGCTTTAACTCAGGGACTGAAAGACACCACGCTGGACTTAAAAGGAATTCCTGTTCTCACATGAGAATTGTACATTTTGAAGTGTCCCAGCACCAGAAGGATCTGAAGTACCAGTTGAGTGGTAAAAGTTGGGCCAGAGGAGAAATTTCTGGCCCTGCTGCTGTGCAAAAGGACTGCCAGGCACCTGTAGAAGAATCTGAGATCTGCTGTATGGATTTAGCCATGGCCATGTTTTGCTACCTTCCTGAAGCATCAGGATGTAGGGGAGTGGACCAGCTGGTCAGCCCTTGAAACTTTAAAAGGGAAATGAACTATCTGGCTTTCCAGTGACTTCACGAGAGTTAGTTTTGGGTAGAAGGCCTCAAGCTGCCCCCAGAAGAATACTAATATAAGGAGGGGGAAGCACTGAGGGAAGCTTATTGTTGAGGCAAAGAGAAGGGGGCTGAAGTAAACCCTACGCTTTTCAGGTTTAATGTTTCAAGTCTATCCTGAATTTCCCCAAGGTTGGGTAGAAAGTGCACTGAACCTTGAGCTGAACTTCAGTGGCTTTTGGGTTCATAGCCGTTCAAAATTGGGAGAGAATTAGCTCGTTTTGAACATTATTATGAACATTTTGTCCAACTCAAAAGCCACCCTGGTATATACAGCAAGTCAAAAGCTTCATGAGCACGTACGTGTATTTCATTAGACGTATTTAGTGCTGAAGACTTCAGCGAGCAGAGAAAATGCTGCACTCCATATTTCCACCTCTGCCCATTGCACTTTCATTTCGTCTACTTGAACAATACAAGGAGCAGCCTGACTCTTTGCAGCAGAGCAGAGGGTGCACGGGGTGAAAGACAGCATGCAGAAAGAGACCTTGCTTTAGTTGACTCACTAGAAGACCAAGTACACTAGAAGCAGAGGGGTGAAACAGCACCAGAAAGTGCAGCGCACAGGAGAAAAGCATATGGAACTTTGCACTAAGGAAGAGAGCACACGAAGAAAGAATTATGTACCAGAGTACGTGGGGGTAGGTGATGAAAAAGAGGAAAGAATGCATAGGGGAAGATGCATGAGATTTTCCTGCCAGTGGACAGAATGCCCTGAGAGAGGATACATGAACTGGCACACCCAAAGGGACAGTGTATTCCAGTCTGAGAAAGAACAGTGCTTGACAAAGCTAAACTACATTCTAGGAGGTGTGGGTTGCTCTGTTTCAACGACTTCTTTATGGCAAATAGTGGCATCATAGATACAACTGTAAAATCTGAGCATTGTTCGTTTGAAGTATAGGCCTGGTACCATTTAAACTTGTTACACCAAAGTAAATCCATTGACTTCAGTGGAGGTTATTTACACTGATGTGAGGCCATAATCAGGACTCATATATCTCTCTAAAAACCGACTCGCCGAGAGGATTGTTAGCAGTGACTTGTGCTGGTACAAGCCTAATCATCTTCACCTCTTAGCGCGAAGAATCAGTGCTCAAAAAAAGTCCACTCGAGAGTCTTTTGATTGCAAAGTGTTTCAGGAGAGGAACTGTATGTAAAAAGATGCTAGTAAAATGGGGATCACTCTGCATTTGCATTCTCCAGTGAGTTTGTCCCTGTTTTGCATGTACTAAGTATTGTTGCAGTAATTTCCAAAGTGCTGCGTCTCTTACATCAGGCATGATTGACAGTCCGTAAGCACAGTGCCTTGTCAAACAAACCTGCCTCCTCGCCATGGGTGGGAGGCATGGAAAGCCAGAGGAGGGGTTTTGCACAGAGGAGCAATTCCAAGGTGCAGTAAACAAGGGCATTTCTCAAGGTTCCTGGGATTGAGGCTAAAGGAGCATGCAGAGGACAAAGTAAATATTAGTCCGGATTTCAGCAGCTACACGTTAAATTAAAAAATGAAACAGGAAAAATTAAATGGCATGGGAGTTACTGCTCCTGAATTTAACGGCACTGAAGCTGCAGGTCTCTCTCCCTCTCTCTGTGTGTGTCTCTCTCTGTGGCTCTTCTACAAACAATTCACAGTATAAATGCATTTCTGGCACAAATTGCAGTGTCCTAAGATTCTTGATTATAATCATAATAATGGGTTTCTGAAAGCCTGCAAGTGGTTCCGGGAATTATAATAAGGGTTTAGGACAGACGTGTTGTTTATATGGTGAGTGTTTGTTGCATATTAAACTGAGTTTAGCAGAATCACTGGCTTGGTACTTGCAAGAAATTCCAAAACACACAATTAATTGAAACTTCCACAGAACCGTCCTCCTCTCTGTGAGATACAGAGTGGAACACATAGTCACTTCCATCCCAAGAGCAAGAATTAGGGCACTGGCAGTCAGCTAGGAGTGGTAAGATGGGATTCCGTTCTGTTTTCCTTGCTCGCATGCTCATTCCTAAACACTTCCTCTAATTTACCAGGGGAAAATATGTATTTGATCCTTTTAAAATTATCCTCACTCCAGGGATGGAAAAGACCTTGGGTCCCGCTCCCAATCAATGCAGAATTGTTTCCACCTCTACTATCTTCTTCGAGTGACTTTTTTTAAGGGTCTAATTTTGAAGGGGTGAAGTATAAGCCTTCCCTTAAGAAACTATTTCCCAATCTAATTGATTTCACTGCTAAGAGGGTATGTCCCCTGATTTGTAGCCTAAACCTCTTGGGTCTGATTCTCCCAACACTAGGTCAGAGTAATTCCTGTTGGCCCCATCCCTGCAAAGAAAGCCAACAGCAGACCCTTAGGGCTGGTTTACACTGGGAAGTTTATTTGAATTAAGGTAGGATATGAATTTAAAATGCAACCGGTATTCCTGAATAATTCCATGTGTGGACACTAGTTCTGGAATAAGAGTGTCTTGTCCCTGTTTAACTTAATCCACCTACTGGCATCAGGATGGAGACATGTTGACTTTGGATCCTGTGGCTGGAACAGAGTGCCCCACCGGAACGAGTGATGTCACCTCCTCTTCGTTGCTTTGAACCACAGGACGGTGACTGATGGAATCGAGGGCACAGAATCATGGCTGTGAACGGAATGACTGGAGACTGCAGGATTCTGCACATGGCTAAACTGGAGGAGTGAGATGGTGACTGGGCCTAGAGAGAGGCTTTTGATGCAGAACCTGCTAGGCCGAGATAGCACCGGGCCTGTGCATTGCTGGAGCAGAGCACTGGCTTTGCTGGTTGGTTGGGATCACAGGATGAAGGTGTTTAGCCTGGGTTTGAACTCACCTCCAGTACCCTCAAGGTGGATTCTGTGTGCCTCTGAGCTACGACATTTCTATGGTTTGCATCTTTCTCATGGCTGCATTTACCAAGGCTGTGCCTCAGCGCTCCCATGGCCAGTGGCTGTCAGATCCCTCTCGGAGCGAGCCAGCCGCAGATATTGCTGTCTTCCCAGCTGCTGCAGACTGCATGTTGATCATGTTCCTTTCCTTTGTTAACACAATTGCCTTCACCTTTACATAAATCAGATTTTGAGAACACATTGCGTCTCTGAAGCCTTGGGACACCTCCAGGCCTCTCAGTTCAATGGAGCTCATTATGGAAATCAGCTAAATGCTGAGCAGAGAGATAAGTGCTAACTGTTTACCAAACCCCTCCACCAGAGATATACAGCAAGCGCTAATGGGAGCTCATTTGCAGCCTTACTCAGTCATTCAACCCTCTTTATCTGCTACTGTGACTAATCTACAGGGAGAGATGTCCGGGTTTGCATAAAAGATCTGTCTGTGGAGATCCTCTGCAGGGAAATGGGGGCTTGGTTGTGAGGGGGGGGGGGTGCACAGTCTGAAGCTAAGCAAATACAAAGTAGACAACCCAAACCAAACCAGCTCCAAATATCCTTGAAGTTTGCAGGTATTCAGAAACAGAGCCAAACTTTGTGGCTGGGGCCCAACTCGACTAAAGAGTCACATGACCATGCAACAGCTTGGAGTCACTGCAGAAAGCGCGTCTCTCCCCTGGAGGGTTATTGGTGTGGGGAAGGGGTTTGCAAGTAGGCTCGGAGGAGGGACATTGCAGCACTGAAGGGTGAGTGGCTGGGGTAGCTGATACTCATTATGGTGAAATGCAGGGCCTGAGGCGTCACTGCCTTGCACTTGTGGAGTAACTGGTGCCTGTGCAAAGTGAGTGTGAAATACTACCCACCAATAGGAGTGGAGAATTCTCATCTGACAGCATTTTACCCTCCCACATGTCCATACAGAGCCAGGTGGCGGGAATCACAGGAAGCAAGTAGATGAGAAAGGAGAATTCCTGCCAGTTCCTCTCTCTTGTGGACACCTCCCCTCTCTTGTGGACACCTCCCCTGCATGAAGAGGAACACTAAGACCAGCATCCATGCTAGCAAACCTGGACACAGCTGGATTGCACGGATAAGCCTGAGTTCTAGAGCTTGTTGAGAATTTTTCCCTGACACAATTTTTATTGGAAAAATGCCAGTTTGTCAAAACCAAAATTTCATGGAAAAGGGTCAGTTTTGACAAATTTCTTGACTCCAAAAATTTTGAAGAAAAAAAAAAATGTCTAAATATTTTGCTCTGACCCTTTCTGAATGAAAAATTCCAGTTTTCTGATTCAAAATTTGCATTTTTAAAACTAAAAGTTGTTGATTGTAGATCTAACTTGACATTGCAATAGAAGTTGGTCCACTAAAAGATATTACCTCATCCACCTGGTGTCTCTAATATCCTGGAACCAACACAACTACAACAACACTGCATATAACTTGATATCATTAAGACTTCATTTCTCTGTGGGCATGATTGGGAAGGCGAATGGAAGATTAAGTTGTCAATAAGGGCATGCCAAGCATTAGGCTGGAGTCAGTCTAGCTAAGATAAGCAAGAACACCCTGGTACGAGAGACAATGGGCAACGTAAACTATGAACGTAGAGATCAGGTTACACATGAAACAGTGCGTAGACAGAGCATGCTGTACAGAGTTTTGTTCCTAAAAGGTAACCAAGCCAAGCATGAAGCGCATGAGGAATGCAGATGTTAGTAAAGATGTATATAAGGTGTCAAGGCTAATTCCCCACTCAGGCCCTTCGAGTGCAGAACGTGGGGGCCCGCAAGGATTCTAAAAATTAATACTGGCCACTCCAGGCTTGTATTAAACTACGAAGGTTACAGCTTTTCTCTGACCTTGGATTGGTAGATGCTGCCACCACCCAAGTGCAGAACCCCTTTGAGAGCCCAGGAAGGCGCACTTGGGAATTCCTTTCTGTGGGGTACCCTCAAGCCCTTTCATCCCCTTCCCCCCCGCCACCCCGCTCCGGGGAAGAGCTGAGAAAGGAAAAAAAGGAAATCAGCTGTTGCCACCAGCTAATTAAACAACATGTGCACAAACCTCTTAGACACAAAAATCCAATTCTGTTCTTTAAAAAAAAGAAAGAAAGAAAATACATTTGGGAACTCAGGCTATTGCTAGATTGTAAAAGAGCAACCACAAGGATTAAGCACCAAGAGTAGCTTTCTTGGGGTCCAGCTTAAAGGTTAGAAGCAAAACAAAAGCACTGGGGTTTAGCACAGAGGAATCCACAAGCCATAAAGAAATAAAAGGGATAAACCTAATTGCATCTTCCTAGACATTTCCTGATCTACTTACATATCTGGGGTTTTAAATGAGTAGTTTCTAGGTATGATACTGATGATTTTTTCATACCTGGCCCAAGCTTCTTACAGCATAGCTGCTGCTCTCTCTGCCTCTCCCGATGAGAACAACAACAGACAAAAGGGGAGTCGTTTCAATTTTTAAAAGTTCTAGCCTTCCCATTGGCTCTTTTGGCCAGGTGTCCACTCACTTCCTGTTACCTATGCATAGCAGTGAGACTTTGTAACCCTTTACAGATAGAACAATTAGAGAACAGCTACTAAGAGGGATTTTATAGCTACTGGATGGCTGGGGGTCCATAAAAGGGAGCTCCCCCCGCCCTTCATTTATCACATAAGGAAAAGTTTTTCTGTATAACTTTGGATTTGTGATGTACCCTGCATCCAGCCCCTGTATTTGAGCCTTGCCAGTCTCAGCAAAGTGCTGCTGTATGCCAAATAAAGGTACCTGACTGATGAATTCTGTAGTCAAACTGAGTTTTTGGGAACCGAGTAAAGCAGGGTCCTGAAGCATCCCAACACCTATGATAGTAAAAAATTAAAATAAAAAAAAACTGTTGAAATCAAAATGAAACGTTCTGAAAGTACCGAAATGAAACATTGTTTGATTTCCCCCCCCCCCCCCCCCCC
>QXTE01000070.1:2856699-2899679 GCA_003942145.1 Platysternon megacephalum | reverse complement strand
CCCCCCCCCCCCCCCATTTTTGGTTTGCAAAATGTTACAGATTTCAACTTTTTTTTTGTACCAATCCAGGATGGATTTTTTTTAATTGCTAAATCGTTTGTGGGACAGGGAACCATTTTCTGCCCAGCTCGAATGATTTCCCTGAATGGATCAGCATTCCCTAGCATGGCCACGGCCTGTTGTCCAGTTATTCAGAAGGGTCAAGCAGCTTCATTCAGAATTATTCATTAACAAATGTTAATGGATGTAATAATGTCTGTCTGTCTACACTGTGGAGGACTCGGGGTGGGGGAAGGGGTGCTGCACCCCTGGCCTAACTACCTCTGCTAAAGGCCTTCACTACAGTTCCCTGCATTTCCAATAGGGTGACCAGATAGCAAGGACAAGGAGTGGGGGGTAATAGGTGCCTATATAAGAAAAAGCCTCAAATATTGGGACTGTCTCTATAAAATTGGGACAGCTGGTCTCCGTAATTTCCAAGAATAACCTCATTTATAATGCCAGCAGCCTTTCCTTACCAAGATCATATTTTCTTCGCATTGTCTCCAATACTAATACCCAGCCTCTTTTCAAGAATTTTTCAACAGAACAATTCACAGTGCTAGGGTGTTTGTTTGAAAGCATCTCCTGGAAGTTGAGCTGCGTCTGTGCCACAGTTCAAAAAGCCCATCTCCTGGCGCTTTCACTGCTGCTGCTAACCCCAACATTTTGAAATTGAACATCACTTAAAATTCAGGTCGAATAATCTCCTCTCTGCCTAACTAATTTCATATAGATAGAGGCAGAGGGGAGAGGATACAGCTTTGCAGCGCTGCCTACATTCTCTGAATAGGTTCGCCTGGACATCCTCATGTATTAATAATAAAAAAATATGTAAATTTCAATAGCCTTTTCCCTCCTGAAAGATGCAGAAGTGCTTTACAGACAAAGTACCTGAGTATGACCACATCACCACTAAAATGCAGCTTCTTCTGGGGGGGAATGCAGCAGATGTCAGTGCACAGCAGCACTACACACGAGTTTAGGATAAAAAGAACAGGAGTACTTGTGGCACCTTAGAGACTAACACATGTATTGTAGCATAAGCTTTCGTGGGCTACAGCTCACTTCATCGGATGCATGTAGTGGAAAATACAGAAGGAAGATATAAATATACACATGAAACAATGGGTGTTACCATACACATTATAAGGAGAGTGATCAGTTGTCAGCAGGAGAGAAAAATAAGTGTTTGTAGTGGTAATGAAAATGGCCATTTCCAGCACTTGACAAGGAGCTATAAGGAACTATGGAGGGGGGGATAAGCATGGGGAAATAGTTTTACTTTGTGTAATGGCCCATCCACTCCCAGTCTTTATTCAAACCTAATTTGATGGTGTCCAATTTGCAAATTAATTCCAATTCAGCAGTCTCTCGTTGGAGTCTGTTTTTGAAGTTTTTTTGTTGTAATATTGCGACTTTTAGGTCTGTAATCGAGTGGCCAGGGAGGTTGAAGTGTTCTCCAACTGGTTTTTGAATGTTATAATTCTTGATGTCTGATTTGTGTCCATTTATTCTTTTACGTAGAAACTGTCCGGTTTGGCCAATGTACGTGGCAGAGGGGCATTGCTGGCACATGATGGCATATATCACATTGGTAGATGTGCAGGTGAACGAGCCTCTGATAGTGTGGCTGATGTGATTTAGGATAGGAAGTGATGAAGGATACCACGTCTAATTGAAACTGCAGAGGGAATTTGAAGAGGCGGAATAAAGCTACGTGCACTGAAATTTGACCAGGAACCTGGTTCTAGCACACGTATTCTTGTGAAAAGTGCCAGGAGAGCCGCATTAATCCAAGATGGTCAGGGAAGGGGTACATAAGAACGGCCATACTGGGTTAGACCAAAGGTCCATCTAGCCCAGTATCCTGTCTTATGACAGTGGCCAATGCCAGGTGCCCCAGAGGGAGTGAACCTAACAAGTGATCTCTCTCCTGCCATCCAGCTCCACCCTCTGACAAACAGAGTCTAGGGACACCATTCCTTACCCAGCCTGGCTAATAGCCAGGTACTGTTTTTTTTTAATCTCAAGCTCACCTCCAGCTATGCGGTATCTCCTAATGTCCCTCTGTGATATTAGTTCAATTCTATTTCAGATGGAATCACACCACTTATTCATTCACCAGCATCATTTCCTGCAGTAGAGTACATATTCCCTAATCACTCTCCCATCCAATTACTGACCCGCCCGATCTTACTCAGCTTGCGCGAACTAATGAGATTCCAAGCCCTGGCGATAGGGCTTTCCCATAGTGTTCCGGTTTTGCACGGGTCTCCAAGCTGATTTTTATTATAAACCAATGTTTTAATAACCAACGTTTTCATATCATTGGCCACTTGGCCAACCTCTGCCATCTGCCAGTCCGTGGCTCAGCATCAGACCCCCGAGCTCCATGATGAGTTTGGGGACCAGCCACATTGATGCTGGGCCCTCCTGTGGTATGCTCTGGTTTGCAAGTGAATTCGGCGTGCTCAAATGTCAGCGTCAAGCACTCCAGGCTCTAAGCAAGCCAGACTCCGCTGAGCACAATGGTTCCAGGGGGAGGCTCCAGGTCAGGGCCTACCTAGCACAGAGCAAGCACAACATAGGACTCTATATAATAAAATTCTAGGACTGTCCCTTGGAAGCCTATTATGTCTGTAGCGTCAGTGTGAAGTGATGGAAGCAGCTGCAGACGTGGTTGAGAGCTCTTTTTGTTCAGAATATCATCAAGTTTAATCATCACTGGCTGTCACGGTCTGTTACTGTCCAGTTTTTAAGTTCTCAGCCATTTTGATTTTATGAATTACACCTGTGCAACAGCAAGGCATGTATCTATGCCATGCCAAAAGTCCCAGACCATTGTGATATCAGAAGTAACGCAACCAATCAACACCCTTACACTATGGCTAATTTGCATGCAAAAGTTTCAGTGGTTGCATACACAGATAGTAGATTGCTTGGCCAACTGTCACCTACATAAATCAACACAAATCTCCCGGTGCAACTGCCCTCCCCCCAGACACAAATCAACACAACCGACACACTGCAGCACAACTAACACACACAATAACCCCAGACACACCCGGCCTCTCAACACAGCACACACCTCTCATTCACTACTTGCACAAATCAACAAAAATCTGCCAGCACAACACATCCACTCATCCACCCTCACTCATACCATGAAGCTAGACATTTGAATGGCAATGCATACAGTTTTAAGTTCCCAGCCATTTTGACTTTATGAATTACACCCGAGTGGCAGTATGTCGTTTCATAAGGAAGGAAGGGTGGGAGAGGGTCCAGAGGCTGGCGTGAAAGATGTTTGGAAAGTTACGGTGAGATTCACAAGGGAGATTTAAAGGCTGCAATGTTGAGTGTAGCAGCGCTTAATTTTTAGATGCCCTGCTGCCTCGTGGAGTTCACAGCCCTGAGTTAGACGTCCAAGCTCCTTATGCAATGCATGAGGAGAGTTAGGCACCTAAGAAAGGGAGTCACAAAAGCCAGCATGCTGAGCACGGAGCCACCTAAGCTAGCCAGCAGGAAATGCCAAGGGGTGCGGCCTTAGCCCTGCCCCTCAAAGGGAGTTAGGTGTTTAACTCTGCTCAGGATTCACAGCTGTGAACTGTCCCGCTAGGCTTCTAAACCAGCTTAGTAGTTTTGTTGTTGTTGGAAACTGAGAAGGAGGAGCAGCAGCCGCCCTCTCCCCCTCTTTACCCAATAGTCCAGTGTTTAGAGCATTCACCCAGGATGTGGCAGACTTGTGTTCAAATTATTTTTCTACTTGATGAAGCACAGGGATCTGAATTTGGGTCTGCCACGTGTTAGGCGCAGGCCCAAACCACTGGATTATAGGGCAGTCTCAGACAGGTGTCAGTCAGTCTGCCCTGTTGAAGCTGTTCCACTGTGTATAGCTACTTAAATAACCACTGTGCCCGAGACCAGGTGAAAATGATTCTGTTGCCCAGCGGTTAGGGCACTCAGTTGGGAGATCCAGGTTCTAGTCCCCCTGTGCCAATGAATAGGTCAGGGTTTATATACAGTGCAGTAGCTTCAGCAGCAGAGATTGAAAAAGACATACTCCAGTGGCTAAGGTACTCTGTGGTGGCTCTTGGGGTACTCAGGACTGGCAGTCACCTTGTTAGCTCCCTGCCTCCAGCAAGAGAGAGATTTGCTTTTGCTTAATGGGGTGTCAACTCCCTGATGCTGCCAGCCTTAAGTCACCCCAGCACTCTCCTCTAGGCTATGCCAGCCCTTACTTTGTTTTGCAGGTTTAACAATAGGTGCACCCCAGTCCCTGAGTCCCATTGATGCATTCCCCCCATAGTGCCCAGCCCCTTGTCCACTGAACATTCACAGAAACACCAGGTCTGTTGTCCCCAAAAGAACACTGTACACACCAGCTTGTGTGATTCAGCTCAGGTTAGCCCCTGGCTGAATATCACAGCACTTAGATATCTTTATAGTGGAAACAAGGATTAATTTATTACCAAAGATTCAAGATCCAAGCGATAGGGAGGAAGGATATTGGAAACAAATACAAAATAAGTCATAACATGCATTCTAGAGACTAAACTTAACAAACAGGCTAACCTCCTCTCTTCAGAAGTTTATCTCACCCCCAAAGTCCTCTGGGGTGTTTTCAGCCAAGGCTGGCTGAGATCCCATTTTCATGAATGTAAACACACTGCCCGTTTACTTCCTAGTTTCAGGATAAGAAGGTGTTTTCCTTACCTTTTATTATACTCACCAAAGTTCGTTGTCTATACTCAGAGACAGGATAACCATCCACAGCTTATTTTTTTTCCTGTGTGCTGCTTCCCTGTTGACTTCAGATCTCTTCTTTGATTTCTTTTGTAAGTCCATTGTGTTAGCTTACAATGCTTAATTTACCTCCTACAGAGAGAGAGGTGAATAAACATCTCTTGTGCAACAGAACACCTGCGTTTTTCACTTGTGCTCGTGACTCATCCCTTGATATAGACTCTAAGAGCATATTTTCAGTATACATATATAACTCCTTTTATAGTATCTGTACATACATTTCACACCAATAGTAGTGACCGGTGTGACCCTGGCTTTCATTTAAGATCTCACAGGACACTCTTTGGTGAACCTGAATGTACCTACCAGAATTAGAACATTCCTGTAACCCCCTTGCTGGCTTAGGTCACAACTCTCCTGGGAGGTGGGAGTCCCCCCAATTCAAGTCTCTATTCTTCATCAGGCTGAGGGAGATTCAAACCTGCATCTCCCACATCTTGAGTGAATGCTCTAAGCACTGGACTAAGGGTTATAAAGGAGGCACTGCCTCCTCTGATACCCTTTGTGCGGGTTTAGGCACACTCAGAGCAGACCTACCAGCTCAGCCCCCTAAGGCAGTTAGGTGGGGAAGCCTAGTTTGTGAATTCCACTGGGGTTTAGGAGCCAAGCTGCTGGGTGGTGTCAGGACCTAGGCAGCTCAGCGCATGCCCAGCTGCTAACACCTCGGGGACTTTAACGGTGGACTATGGGATTGCGGCAGCAGGTGAACAGGGGTTTCGTGAATGCCGGTGGCACCTAAATGTTGGACTTGGGCAACCAAAGCAGCAGTCAGGTGCCTATGTCCCCTTGAGAGTGCCACCCTCAGTGCATGCTGAGAAGAGAGAGGGAGTCAATGAGAGGGCAACCCCTCAGGCCACTCCAAATTCCCAGCTACCTGGGATACTGTATGAAATAACGGTGTGTCTAGTCAACAAACCAGGTTGCCCTTTAGGTGAGAAAACAACCACACACTGTTTTAAAAGGGCTGGGCACTGATTGAATTTGGACAGCCAATCAGAGAGCTTGACCGCCCTACTTCTATTGCCCATAAGAGCTCTGCAAAACTTTCACCTTAAAATCTGTTACCAAGCGAACCTCACTTGCATTAATGTTCTGTTACAAACATGAAGATGAATTAGGCCACAGCTGCTAGGATTTGTCACCCTTCCACAACACCTAGGGCCAAGTCTCAAGTGAGCTCAGGCACGCTTGTCTCAAGTGGGCATGAGCTAATTCATGCGTTACTTTCCGTATTGAGAGGCGCTGCTCTGGGAAGCAACATTTTTATTCTATTCCATCCAACGGCCCATAAGCAGGACAAAATCCTTCCTCTCCACCCCAACCCACCGCGCTAATTAGCACCGTGACCAAAACCCTTATAGCAGCAGAATAGGACAAATAGCCACGATGCCATTTAGGATCTGGCAGGGCTGGGCTAAAAACCACTATCTCTGGCAACAAGACACTCCTGTGAAAGCTTTTGATATTACGAGGAAATGGAGCCACCTGAGAAGCAGGCTGCTTGCAATGAACTAATGTAGGCTAATGAGTCATCTGGATCTCCAGGGCGGTGCATGAACAAATCCAGCTTCCTCTGAGAGGGAATGTATAAAACAGAGCAAAGAGGGTGCTCCGGGAGGGGTAGCTAGATCTGCTTGCTTTGGTGTGGGAGGGTTCTGAATGAAAAATCCCCCTCCCCTCCCCATATATGATAAAAGCCTTTTGTAGTTTAGTGGCTTGGGTAAAGTGGCCTTGGGAAATAAATGCCCCCATGCCCTGTTTAAAGAAACCACACTTCACTGGTGCTTTAACTCTCCCGAGTCATGCAGGCACCTCAGTCTTTATGCTACCACTCCAGCAGCCCCTTCCCGAGTATTGGGAGAGAGTAATGTTGCAATTTACTCTTCCCAGCAAGGGGGGGAAACCTGGACTCAACTGTGCCGGGTCAATAAGTCAAGGGAGGGGGAAGGAATGGCTCTGAAGAACAAAGCGTCCCTTTCAGTAGTGCAGTTTATCCCCATGCTTTTCTACCAAACAGCATCTCTGGTGCGCCGAAGGGGAAACCAATTCCACTCCTTAGTAAAGGGGCGATTTCTAGTGCAATGCAGCTGCAATGAACAATTAAAGCCATTTCCTCTTTTAGATACTTGCAAATATTAGGCCCTCCTCACCTAGACATCCTGTAGCCCAGAAAGTCAGGGCTTCTGCACATTGCCTTCAGGTACCAGATCCCTTGTATCATCAGTCCTTCCTATTACCTGGAGAGGGGCAGTGTTATCATGCAAAGACAGGTGATGTGAGCTAGCCATCCTCCCGTCCCCAGAGCCAAGAATAGCTGCAGACCCAAGAGGCTCAGATAATTTGTGAGACGGTTCAGATAACTGTGAATGTTAATGTGCTTCTATCAATGACACCCAGACTCTGAATTATGTTAAGTTTTGACCATTGCTAAATTTGACCTACATTGGGCAGCCGGGAGGGAAAAGCCACATGGAAATTGGTGAGGGCCCAGTGAATTTCTCCAATCGGATTGTGGGGATCAGTACAATGGAAGTGAAGGATACAAAAGATGATCCAGTGGTTAGCGTGCTAGCCAGGATCTCAGGACACCTGGGCTCAGTTCCCTGCTCTGTCACAGATTTTCTCCGTGACCTTGGGAAAGTCACTTAGTCTCTTTGTGCATCTGTTCCCCATCTGTAAAATGGGGGTGATAGCATGCTCTCCCTCTCAGGGGTATTGAAGGGTGGGAGGTATTCAGACTCTATGGTAACCGGTGCCCTATCAGTACCTAGATAGGATAGATACCGTCAGGGTACATCCTTTACCAGGGCCTAGTAGTAAAAATCAAATCCTCACTGACTCTGCAGCTATTCCCTATGCCAATGGGTAGCCTGCTGTATTTCAAAAAAAAAAACCCCATACCCTGCTGAGAGTGAGATCTTTGCACTGTTTAGATCAGTTTAGATCAGAACTGACTGATTTTTCCTGCACCCATGCAGCAATGACCCGACCATGGTCGGTGGGGGTTGAGCAGTGTTGCCGAGTGACACAGTGCTCCACATTTTCCAGGCATTTATGGAAGTGTGATGTGCATTTTTATGACACACAAAACACCAGTGCTTCTGCAATGGGCAGAGGTGGGTTCCAGGAAGAAGCAGGATCAGAGCTCATGCCTTGAAGCTTTCCAGTTTCCCCACCCCAACAGTCGCCTTCCCAGAAGGAGTTCACTGCCTGTCTTTTAGTGCATAGAACTCCTCCCCCTGTCCTATTCAGTACCTCTATTCCACAGTAACTAGCTCCCTATTGGTATCACAGCTAAGGGTATTAGATTCAATAGATATCCCCCTAAAAAACAGAGCACTATTTCCAGGATCTAAATGACATTCATACTAATAATGTTTAGTATTTCATAGTAGTTTGTAAACCTTAACTTTTCCACACAACCCTCCTTACAGTTAGATATTATTATTCTCATTTTACGGAGGCACGCAGACTTTAAAGACCAGGTTCTAAAAATGCTGAGCCTCCACATTTTCGGTCAGATTTTCAAGAGTTGAGCTCCCATTAAGGCATCAAAATAAGTACCTGGATTTTCCAAAGGTGTCAATGGGAGTCTGTCTATTGACTTCAGTAGGATTTACACCAGTGCTTGAGTGGTGAGACGATGGCTGAGTCTGCGTGCTCATCCAGTCCCTGGCCTTCTTGATGAGATTGTCAGTTATGTCATTAGTAGTACTTTGCCATGTTGTAGCCATGCTGGTTCCAAGATATTAGCGAGACAAGGTGGGTGAGGTAATCTCTTTTATTGGACCAACTTCTGTTGGTGAAAGAGACAAGCTTTCGAGCTTACACAGAGCTCTTCTTAAGGTCTGGGAAAGGTATTCAGAATGTCACAGTTAAATACAAGGTGGACTAAATAAGGAATTAACAAATGTTGCAAGAGATCATTCAAGGGGAAGTGGAAAGTTTACAACTCTACAGTCTTAGGACAGAGGAGGGTTAATGGGTTACTTACAAATTGTTGTAATGAGCCATATGTCCAGTGTCTTTATTAAGTCCATGATTTTTGGTGTCTAGAAGAAATATGAATTTATGTTCCCAGGCTTGTTTTTTGAAGGAGTTGTGCAGGTTTCCTTTGACAATGAGGACTTAGAGGTCAGAGATAGCGTGATTGTTTTGTGAAAAGTGTTTGCCCATGGGTGATATAATGTTTTTGTCCTTTATCATTTTTCTGTGTGAGTTCATTCAGGAGCGTAGTGATTGTCTGGTTTCACCTTCTAGTTGTAATCGGGGCATTTAGTGCACTGGATGAGGTACACCACATGTTGTGATAGGCATGTAGAGAACCCAAGGATCTTGAAAGGTGTGTTGTGGGAGGTACTGATCATTGCAGCAGTGGAGATACGTCTGCAGGTTTTGGCTCTGATGTTATGGCAAGGGCTGGTGCCACTTTGAGTTGGTGGATCTTGGTGTGTGGGGAGATTNTGGGAAAGGTATTCAGAATGTCACAGTTAAATACAAGGTGGACTAAATAAGGAATTAACAAATGTTGCAAGAGATCATTCAAGGGGAAGTGGAAAGTTTACAACTCTACAGTCTTAGGACAGAGGAGGGTTAATGGGTTACTTACAAATTGTTGTAATGAGCCATATGTCCAGTGTCTTTATTAAGTCCATGATTTTTGGTGTCTAGAAGAAATATGAATTTATGTTCCCAGGCTTGTTTTTTGAAGGAGTTGTGCAGGTTTCCTTTGACAATGAGGACTTAGAGGTCAGAGATAGCGTGATTGTTTTGTGAAAAGTGTTTGCCCATGGGTGATATAATGTTTTTGTCCTTTATCATTTTTCTGTGTGAGTTCATTCAGGAGCGTAGTGATTGTCTGGTTTCACCTTCTAGTTGTAATCGGGGCATTTAGTGCACTGGATGAGGTACACCACATGTTGTGATAGGCATGTAGAGAACCCAAGGATCTTGAAAGGTGTGTTGTGGGAGGTACTGATCATTGCAGCAGTGGAGATACCTCTGCAGGTTTTGGCTCTGATGTTATGGCAGGGGCTGGTGCCACTTTGAGTTGGTGGATCTTGGTGTGTGGGGAGATCGTTTGTGATGACGAGCTTGGCAAGGCTGGGGAGTTATTTGAAGGCCAGAAGAAGGGGGTTAGGAAAGGAGGGGTCCCCATCGAGTACAGGTTGTAATTGTTTAATGATACTCCATGTGGGCTCCAGTGTGGGGTGGTAAGTAACAATTAGGGGTGTGCAATCGGAGGATTCTCTCTGAGTATTTGGGTGACCTGTTCCATGAAGCGATCTACTTCTCTGGTGGATTGTCCTTGTTTGGTGAAGGTGGTTTTAAGTGTCTTAAGGTGTGTATCCCAGGCTTTCTCCTCGGAGCAAATTCTGTGATATCTGAGTGTCTGGCCGGACAACAGATTTCTTGGTGAGTTAGGGGTGGTTACTGTATCTGTGAAGATAAGTGTGGTTATTTGTGGGTTTCTTGTATATAGTTGTTTGTAGGGTTCCATTGCTGAAGCTGATTGTGGTGTCCAGGAAGTTGATGCTGGTTTGGGAATGTTCTAGAGAGAGTTTGATGGATGGGTGTTGGTTATTGAAGTTGTGGTGGAAATCTATGAGGGAGTTTAGGCAGTCTGTCCGCTGTATCATCGATGTATCTTGGGTATATCACTGGTTTGGTGGTGCATTTGTGGTACTGGTATTTTTATGGTTTTTATGGTGTGGACTCCACCACACTTTTTTAATTTAGACAGACCCCCAAACAAGCCCTCCTATTTGAACTCTAGGTCACTACCAGTGTGGGCTGGATTTGAACCAACAACCTAGAGGGGAAAACCTCTATAACCTATTACCAATTCTCTAATGTACCCAATCCCACAGGCAGGATATTTCTTATTTATATTGAGTAATACAGATATGCCCTGGAGACTGAATTCACACCCCAAATGCACTCCACTGACTTTCTGGACATCCATTCATCACCAGCTTCCCAGATTTCACTGTGGTAACTTTTGATGATGTTTACCAAGCTTGAGGCATACATGTCTACAGTGGAGATTCCCTGCTCAGCCACCAGTGTAGCTAAACTAGTATAATCCCTCACATATACAGGCAAAGTCCCAATTTAAATCAATATAGCTTACTCTGGTCTCAAACAGGTCCAAATCATGGCTCATAAAGGCTTTGCCTTTCTAGTCTGGATGGTTGTGTCAGTTGCAGCTACATGTTTCACAGAATAGATAAGGCCTGAGTCTCAATTTACATGCAATTGTTAGAGTCAAAAACAACTTCTCCAGGACTAAACCAGTCAAAAATGTTTAGCGCTGGGCAGCATGGTGAATAGGACAGATGTTTGGGTGAAAGAAACCACTCCATATAAAAAACAGCCACAATGTTAGGGCCTGATCCATGTGACAGATGTTAGTCACGTTGCTTAATGCACTATGGGAAGGTTCTGAGATACCACTTTGCTGGGTGCACTGTAAGAACTTGCATAGCACAGACTAGAAGGAGTGCTTCCAAGTCTTCATTTCCACAGAGCTGCATGATGAACTTTGGTGCATTTCATGATGTGATCTCTTTGGAAAGCACTATATTACATCTCAGTCACTCTACAAATAACATCTTGGGATTATAACCTGCTGTTAATAAATGCGGTTAATCATCAATGAGAGAGTCTCAGCTATTATGCACTGACGATGTAATTTTATACCTCGCCAATCCAGAAAAATCGGTTCCATTCGTTTTACATTTGCTGGATAGATTTGGGGCCTTTCAAGGTTAATGTCACTAAATCATCTGCTAATTCTAAAGAATCATTTGAGTACCTGGAAAGAACGTGCCCTTTTCATATTTCTAAGAAAGGTTTAAAATACTTAGATATTAATTTCCCCCCTAAACCCAGCCATTTATATAAAGCCAACTATGTCCCTACGCTAAAACAAATACGCAATGACCTTGATAAGTAGTCTACTTTACACGTAAGTTGGATGGGATGCATTAACACCATTAAAGTCGTCCCAGTCAGTTATATCTTTTCTCATTAATTCCAATTTCACTACCAAGCCAGTTTATACACTTTTTTTTTTTTTTTAAAGCTGATGGATGATTTTGTTTGGGAGAAAGAAACCACTGCTTATAAGAAGAGCCACAACATTAAGGCCTGATCCAAAACCCAGTGAAGACAGTGGGAAGCCTGCCATTTACTTCAGTAGACTTTGAATCATGCCTTCAGACTGCAGGGTCCTGGCAGTGTCATGTCTCTCTACCTTACTGGACTTGTGGTCCTTAGAGCTGTCTCTGCTGGTTTCATAGGCCAGCTGAAATGCACTGGAGGGGTAAGGAGCCAAATATATTCAATATTGCAGAAGTAGAAAAGATTTGAGTCAATATGATTAGATCAAGGCAAGAGGTGCTAGAATCCCATATCCCTATAGGGACTGCTGTCCAAGCCTAGGAGAAGATATTGAAATGCTGAGGTGATGATTTGGGGCGTCTATGTACCATTTATACATTTTGTTAGATATTGAAGACTCCCTACGTGTATGTGTGTCAGACCACATACTCCATTTTGAATGCAGGTTTTGGTTGCCTTCGCTGTTATCTTTTGTCTCCATATTGAGACAAAACCTACAGGGAGAGACAGGAGAAATTCTTGCAGGTCCTCGGGGCCTTGGGCAGCTAGGCCACGAGGTCCCACTTCCGTGAAGGGGTAACTGACAGAAAGCCTGCGCCCAGGAAGTGTGCCAGAAAGGCCAAGGGAAGAAGAGAGTGCTGCAGCCTATTCAGACCAAAGGAAGCTCAAAAACACATGGGAACAGTGGGCTGGGACCCAAACACAGCAGACTAGTGAATGTCCAGCTACAGGTGAAGCTCTAGTAGGGCTGGGTGACAGTCATCAAAGGAATCACTCCTTTTACCCCAGTCAATATTCACTCTTTGTCCAGATAAGACCGTGCACCCCCAAAATTGGGTGGGAGCAAAGTCATTAAAATGTCTGGGCCTTTTTGAAATGGGAAAGGTTCAGGTTCTTACAGAGACCACTTGGGACACACTCTACATTCCATGTCAACCAGGACTAATGTATCAGTAGATCTAGACGGGAGAAGGCTACCAGAATACCAAAAGAGCTTTAATCAGGTTCCTTTAGGCCCATTCCTGAAATAACATTTATCTAAACTGTATACCTTAACTGCTAACATCAGGACCTGGAAAAGATTGAATATATTGTGCTCTGGGGGGAGGAATACATTCCTGAACAAACAGACAGATGGGTCCACTTAAGCCCTCCAAATAGACCTTACATGGGATTGAACTAGATAGGTCTAGCACTGGCCTTTGGTAGAGAGGTGAATTTCACCCTGGGAGAGGCATGCTCATCTTAATTTATCTGATGGCAGCTGTAGTAAGCCTAGGAAGTTTGCATTTCCTTGTCCAAGATCCCAGCTCAGAATTGTCCTTTGATTACTCATCACTCCCAGTTAGCTAATCCAGATGGATAATGCCCTCCCTTCAGTTTTGTTGGAAGGGGTATGGGCAGAATGTTCATTCACACATCTATGAATTGTATTGAACAGTTTGGGGCCGATATTAATAAAAATGTTAATAACTTGAGCTGATTTCCCTCTAGCACCTCAGTTTTCCTTGTAGGGTTTTAAGTCCTAAGAACCCAGTACAAACTTCATTGTGTCCATAAAAAACATCAATGCAAGGGCCCTACAGATCCCAGGTTGGAGATGCACAAGCACAGGAATTTTTTCCCCCTGAAACTTCCACGTTTTCCCAATAGAATCATGGAATGACTGATTGGGAGCCAGCAGCCCTACTACAGCTCTTCCAGAGACTTCTGACCCTCTTCTTTACAATCAAGGGAATTTTGTGTGGCATAATTACTTCCAGAGTATGTTGTTTCCAAAATGGTGTGATACTGATCCAGTGAATCCAGAGATTGCAAATACACGGCTACCTCGATATAATGCCACCCGATATAACACGAATTTGGATATAACGCGGTAAAGCCGTGCTCCGGGGGGAGGGACTGCACACTCCGGCGGATCAGAGCAAGTTCAATATAATGCAGTTTCACCTATAACGCAGTAAGATTTTTTGGCTCCCGAGGACAGCGTTATATCGAGGTAGAGGTGTATTTGCAATCTCTCTAACCAGCTCTGGATAAGTAATGGGGAGGGAGGGAGGGAGGGAGATTGGTAAGTAATTTTATAAAAATATTATGAAACTAACTGAATAAATTATTTGGCAAATACTATTCCATTGGCTCCAATGTGACCGGCTTACCCAGAGCCTACAATCTCACCCGCACAGGAGAACCTATGTGGAGGAGGATTCAAGTCCTATAGGGTTCTGGAGAGCTGGAGGGATGCACTCAGGTCAGAGCCCATGCATGGACAGTCATGACAAGGAATATTCAGGCTCCTGCTTCTGGATGCTGTTGAAATGGAGCATCTGCCTACAGGATTATTATTATTATTTGTTTCTGGTGGTGCCCACAAAATGCTAGGTGCTGTTCAAACACAAAAGAAGGCACAATTGCTGGTGTTTCCAAGTCCCTTCTTCGCTCTTAGCAGTGGAGAATAGCAGAAAATGTGCTATGGTGGCTAAATGCAGTGCGTTTATGTCCAGGCTTTAGCCAGCACATTCGTCACACACATTAATATCAAGAGAGGTGAGAGTTCACAAAACGAAACATTCGTTTTTTCCGTCTATGTGTATGTAATAAACTCTCCCAGTTTCAGGGCAGTGTTTTTACAAAGTGAGTAAGAGAGAGAGAAACATTAGAAAAGATGGTTGTGTGTGAGAGAGAGTCTTGTAATTCAGACAGAGGCTGAGCCACAGAGATCTGCTAGGAAGCATTTCATGTTTTCTCTCTCTCTCTCTCTCTGCGGTGTTGTCTTGAAGTTATTAGTCGGCCAGATGTGTTGATCTCTTGGAAAGATCTTTTAGCTCATATCCAGTATAGTCATTGCAGGGATGGGGGCTGGAGATGTGGCTTCTGTGTCTCTTACTGATTAGCAAAACAAAAAATGAAATGGGAAAATACCCGGCCTTACTCTCAGGCGCTCGTTAACTCCTACAGCATCTGCGTGCTTTGGAGACTGTTTCCCTGCTTTACACAAGCCAATAGCTGTCTGTTGTCTCTGGCTCCCACAACCTGCTTGTCTGTGTGAAACCTGCATCTGTTTTAAATGGCCTAAAGGAAGGTACAACAGGGCCCAGGCGCAGCTGCAATTCTTCATGTGATATAATGGAGTCAAAGTCCTTGGGCCAGATTCTGATCTCAGCCACACCTGGGCAAATTCAGTCACTTCAGCATTACATCTCTGTTGTAACTCACCTGGCGTGCGCCTGAGCACAGCAGTGTAAAAACACTCATAAACAAGCCCCGAGATGAACTCCTGGCTGCCGGGGCCCACAGAGCAGCTGGTACTAATGCTCTGAATAGGCAATCTGGGATGATTTTCACCTCTTTGCTCAGAATGACATTGTAGGGTTGCGCAGCTTTGCCACACAGGACACCCAGTCTTGATTCACAGCCTATTATTCCACGGGCTGAAAGGAATGTAGAAACAACCCACTCAGCCACAAGGGGGTGAAATGGGTGTGTTATACAAATCAATAACAGCACCCGAGGGCGACTTTAAAGCGTGGTATGTATCATATCCAAAGCGGAGGTCACTTCCATTCTGCACAGCTGACCATGACTCATAGCCACATAAGGGAAAAGGACTCCCAGAGATCTATCAAGGGACAAAGAGGAATCTGAAGAAAAGGAAAAAGCAACTTAAGAAAGTCAGAGAAAGAGAGAGAGTGTGTGTGTGTATGTGTTGGGATTCATTCCCTTTTGTCTCATAGCTCAGCTTTCATTGCTGGTTGGAAAGGTCTCAGGATCAAGCTCTCACCGTCTTTGTTGATGATGGTGATGAAGATGATTTTTATAACACAATCTACACAGGAGTAGGGCTGTCTTGTTTGTTTTCTCTCCCTCTATGCTGGAGACACAAGAAAAGCCTTTCTTTATTGTGTCAGGGGCTTTTTAAAGTGAATTTACCAGTGCTGAAAGCCAGGGCTGACAGGCCAAGATAGTGAAGTCCTCTGTTTCTTCACAGAACCGGTACAGCATAGGTAACTGCAAGGTAAGCTACCTCACACTCCAGCAACATGCCTCAACCCTGGGCTGGAGATACCACTGAGATGGGAGTTCTGTCCATTGTCCATTGTCCATGATCCATTCAGTGCATAGACTCTCTGCTGAGAGTGACACCCAAAAGTATATGTTGCAATTAGAGCTGAGCAAGAATTTTCCAACCAAATGTCTTTTTGGTTGAGAAAGGTGGTTTCCACAAAATTGAATTTTTGTACAGGAGTCAAAATTTGGTTGATATTAATTTCAATGTCTCTCAGGGCTGCCGTGGTGCTTCATGGCATTTATAGTATAGGTTGCTTATGCCCCCATTTTCCTCTCTGGGCCGAGTTCCCAGATCATCTCCCATAATGCACCATAGCCATGGGACTCCGATGAGGCATCATGGCAATTCCACCAGAGGGAGAACTCATTGTGCATAATGGGAGATATAGTCCGGCAAGAGAGCTCAGCCTGTAGGGGAAAATGGGGAAATGAGACAGCCAAACTCCAACTCCCATGAGGCATTGCAGCAGCTCAGGCAGATGCAGATTAATGTCAGCCCAAAATGAAACATGTTGATATTTCTGTATCTAAATGCTGTGGAAGTTTCAGTTCCATGAAAAGTTTTGATATTTTTACATTTGTAGATAAAAACAAATGTCAAGATATCAGAATTTTCCAAGGGATGGAAACTGCATTTTTTGATCATCTCTACATGCAATGCTGTGGACTTGGAATATCCATCAGATGACAAACTCTTTCAGATACCACTATAGATTTGCAAATACTGCAAAAGAGAGCTGTCCACATTCTCAGATCCCCAAATTTGACTTCACGGATCCAGTAACCACCCCAAACACACCAAGAGAACGATTATCTACAGCTAGGCATTCAGATACCACAGAATATGCTCCAAGGAGAAAATCCTGGATTCACACCTTAGCACACTTAAAACTGCCTTCACCAGATAAGGACACACCACTAGAGAAGTAGATTGCATCACCCAAATACCCTGAGAGAACCTGCTTCAATATAGAAAAAAAAACCCTCCAACTGTACACTACTAGTCATCATCTACCATCCCACACTGGAATCCATACAGGGTATCATTAAATAATTATAACCCATACTCAATGGAGACCACATCCTGAAGGAAATTTTTCCTGACCCAACCCTATTCTGGCCTTCAAATAACTCCCCAACCTTACCAAGCTCATCATCAGAAGCAAGTTCCCCACACACCAGGATCCATCAACTCAAAGTGGCACAAGTCCCTGCCATAACAGATGCAAAACCTGCAGACATATCTCCACTACTACAATGATCAATACCACCACCCACAATACACCTTTCAAGATCCATGGGTGCCTATCACAATGTGTATACAACATGGTGTACTAACTGCCCTAATAACAACGAGTGGGTGAAACCAGACAATCACTATGCTCTTGAATGAACTCACACAGAAAAATGATAAGGCAAAACACCATATCACCCATTGGCAAACACTTTTCACAAAACAATCACTTCATATCTGACCCCCCCAGTCCTCCTCCTCAAAAGAAACCTATACAACACCTTCAATAGATGAGCCTGGGAGCTTAAATTCATAACTTTGCTAGACACTACAAATCATGGTATAAACACACTGGATTTATGGCTCATTACAACAATCTGTAACCCACTATTCCCCCTTTTTTTTTCTGCTATGACTGCAGGAGTGACAAGCCATTTTACCTTGAATGGGCCCTCAGAATGTGTTAACTGCTTATGCTAAACAACCTGTTCTACCATGTATATTTAGTTCTGACACTCTGAGTACCTTGCTCAGACCTAAAGAAGAGCTGTGTAGCTCAAAATCTTGTCTCTCTCACCAACAGAAGTTGGTCCAGTAAAAGATATTACCTCATCCACCTTGTGGCTGTAAACATGCAGTTCAATAGAAACCACAAATTCACTTCAACAGCAGTCACAACCCCTTGTATTTCCTGTCTGTGAACAGCCAAGTAGGTATTAAAGAAAGTTTCTGAATGTTGCCTGTCCTTGTCTGCACTTGCCGTTAAAGCACATTCAGCACCAGTTCAACTACACCCATCACCAACACATGGTGTTTCTCCATGCCTCATCTGTACAATTGCGATAACGCTACTTCCCTGTTTCACGAGGCTGTTATGAGGATAGACTGTGCGATGCGGTGATACTGTGCTCAGATAGGTGGATAAACAATATAATTCATGCAAATTGTAAAATTCACGACGGCTGAGATTTTCACTCCGTTAGATCTTTTTCAAAAATCCCAGCCTAAGCTGTCAGGATTTCAATTAAGGCTTGAAATTACACAAAGATGTCTAACCACCAGAGGAGTAAAGTTCTGAAACAGCCTTCCAAGGGGAGTAATGGGGGCAAAAAACCCTAACTTGTTCCAAGACTGAGATTGATAAATTTATGGAGGGGATGGTATGATGAGGTTGCTTACAATGGCATATGGCCCATCCATGACTGCTAGTAGCAAATATGTCCAATGGCCAGAGATAGGACACTAGATGGGGAGGGCTCTGAGTTACTACAGAGAAATCTTTCCTAGGTGTCTAGTTGGTGGGTCTCACCCACACTCTCAGGGTCTGACTGATCACCATTTTTGGGGTCAAGAGGAATTTTCCCCTATGTCAGAACAATGGGGAGAGCTCCCAACAGTTATTCCCAGAAGTATTTGTAAATAACTTTTTGTAATATTCTACCAGCTCTTCTACTGACCCATTTGAACCAGTGGCGAAAACCTTTACAGCCCAGCACCACTATTTGTTATTTGAATTGCAGTAGCATCTGGGGATCCCAGTAATGTAACAGGATTCACTGCGCCAGGCGCTGTACAAATACAGAACAAAAACACAGTTCCTGCCCCCAAAGAGCTTAGAGTCTTTGTAACAGCACTTCCAGTCTCCTGAGCTCCTCAACTCCCTTCCCTCGGTGCCTTTCTGAGGGTCAGTGAGACTGGCTGCACAATTCACTGACTTGTTAGACCGTGTAGTGCTTTCTCCTCCGCAGCAGGGTGCAGTATGCAAGTCGTTTCTGTCATTTTCAATTTCTCCACTTCCTAGGGGACCTCCGTTCTCTAAATATTCACCTCATTTAGGAGGCTTTCCTGACAGCTCAGCCAGCAGGGATCAAAACTTTTACAATTTCGTTAGTATGCTGGAGCAAAGACAGGGCAAATATTTATTTGAAGCTCTTTAACAATGAGGAAGCAGCAGTTAGAGCAACTGCAAGGTCCATCATTAATCTATATTAAGGGTGTTTTAATGTGGCTGTCCAACAGAAGTGTGGCTCAGTTCATCAGGTTAGCAGCAGTAGAGCTGGTTGGAACCTGGAATTTCCATTGATATATGGAGATATACCTATCTCATAGAGCTAGAAGGGACCCCGAAGGGTCATCGAGCCCAGCCCCCTGCCTGCACTAGCAGGACCAATTTTTGCCCCAGATCCCTAAGTGGCCCCCTCAAGGATTGAACTCACAACCCTGGGTTTAGCAGGCCAATGCTCAAACCACTGAGCTATCCCTCCCCCCATTCCATGGAAAATTCCAAATTTTTGATTTTTTTTTCACCATTCTGATTCAAAATAAACTTTTGAAATTTCCCATGGAATGAGAATTCTGGATTCTAACCAGCTCTACTGCTAACCTGATGGACTGAGCCAAACTTTGGTTGGACAGCCACATTATAATGCCCTTGATAAAGGTTAATGATGGACCAATCCAAATTTCCATTCAGGAAATCGAAATGACATTTTATTTTGACGTTATTGAAACAGTTCATTTTGATAAGGTCAAAATATTTAGTTTCGACTTGATTGACTCAGCTTATATGTTATCATTTATATAATAAAAAGTCCAAGTGTTTTGACTGTTCTATTTAGAGTAACATAAAAGTTGAAATGAAATATTTCCACTTTATCAAAACAATTCATTTTAATCATTTTCAGAGTTGGACAAAATTGCTATGTTCCCGCAGAACATTTCAATTTTGTTGAATCAGCCTTTTCTGACAGAAAAACATTATGTAGGAAAGTTTTTTAACCCCCGTCCAGTGAGCAATGGGATTTAGTGTACAGGGCACTGGACTGGTAGTCAGTGGCTTGGGTTGTATTTCCAATTCTATCACAGACCTGCTCTGTGACCGTGAGCAAGTCACCTCTCCTCCCACCTTTTGTCTGTTTTGTCCATCCTGGTCTACACGCCCAGTTAAAATACATGCTGCACCAGCTCAGCTGCACCTCTAACCAACACTTGTTTTGCATTTCTCGGTGCCTTGGTTTTCCCGTCTGTAAAAAGGGGATGATAATTCTACTTTGCTACCTCACTAATGAGGATAAACTCATTAGTCTATGTGAAGACTGAAACACCATTTGCACACTCTACATGAGGGTTGGATTTGAACCTATGATCCATTACCAGTCCCTGGAACCTACCCACAAGTATCATCACATCATGTTGTCAGCCCACAAGAACCTCCTGCTCCAAGAGCCTTAACTCAGGAGTTTGGATTTGTGTACTCTGAACTTTATGCTTATCATCTGAACTTACACATGAACTCTAATTTGAATGTAGCTTCTCTTAAGGTGCTCAGGTAATATGGTGATGGAGAGCATATATGTTTAGACAGAGAGTTGATCTGTGTTTTAGACAGTGGTTTCCTCTTCGGTTGCTCATGGTGGAGAGACCTGTTCAGATCATTAACCATGTCATGAATTAAATCGCTGAGTAAATAAAAATGGGCTTATCAAGGACACAGCAACCATTATATTCAGCTGATCTCTATGTGCAGTGAGAACATTGGTGCTAATGAGCCACATGCTTTTCCATTTGTTTTCCCATTTGAAGGGAACAGCCATCAATTTTCAGCATGAATGACGTTTTGTTTACATTAAGGGAAACAAAAAACAAGTGTCTACCAGAGCACACAGTGTGCAGTATTGCTATCCTTCAGCATGCAATAACCATGAGTCGAGCCCCAAAAAATCATGAGACTGACTTAAAAATAATGAGTTTTTTTTTAAATAAATACATTTTTTATATGCCTTCTGGTTTCTGAGCCTTTAGGTGGAACTCACTTCACATTCTCAGGTTTTTCTCTGCAATGAGGCGAGCTAGAAACTTACTTTTTAAAAAACAACAATGAAAGCTGAAATTCTCATATTCACTTGACTCCAGGAGCTGGGGCTTTAAGGAAAAAAACATGAATTATTGTGAAACTCGCAATGAAATCACAAAAGTTGGCAATGCTGAGCACATATGTCTGTACTCCAACATGCCACATCAAGTCTATGTCACAAGAGGGCAACTGCCTTTCCAGACAACAGGGGCATAGAAATTTAAAGGTGTACTACAGAGAAAACAAGACAATCACGCTTGCTTTGCTGCATGCCTAACAATGCCACATTGGAGCCATGGACACCATTTCTTCCCACCACCTACCCAGCCATCTCAATTCAACTAGCCTTCACTCATTTTAGCCTCAGGCTGGCAAAGTTTGTGAAGTGTTCGTGTTGACAGGAGGAAGGGATTTATCATTAAATATTGAACAGGAGTGCTGCTGGTAAAGTGCTAATGTCCTATGGCAGATGAAAGGATGAATGGACAGGGACAAATTCTACCCTACTCCGGTTTTACATCAGGTGGCCAGTTGGGACCGTCTTATCACCTGCCTAATTGGTACAAAAGGGAGATAACACTTCAGCCTTACCTCTTCTGTAGCCCTAGGGCTGGGTTTGCCAGGCCTGCAGGTGAAGGGCCTGCAGCTGCCTCCTCTGAACCAGCATGTCCTCCCAGTCTCATTTCCTAAGGGTGTTATTTCACTGCTGCCTCCCAGATAATGTAACCGAATCATTCAATTGAGCATAAAATAGAAATTTGGCTTCTTATCTGCCAGGAAACCAGCTTTACTGCTTTCTTTCTGCAAAATACATTTTTCACTATCTTATCTTCTAATAAACAATCCCAGCTCTGCCGGCTGCAGAAATGTTCTGAACACATTTAAGAGACATATTCCCCCCTCTCTCCCTCTCCCCTTAAAACCTCTGTTTTAAAAGCATATTTAAAAAAAAAAAGAATCCAATTTGTATTCCATCTTCCTTTGGTGAAGGTATATATTTTTCATAAGCTGTCTTCTGCTTTTGAGGCATCTCTCCCTCTACTTCATTTTGATTCTCATCTCTCTTTTTTCCAGACCAGAATTGAAGTACAAACTTTTTTTTCCCTCTACCCCCACACCCTCTTGTTTTAAGGTAAAGGTATTTCACAATGAAAACCCTCCCTCCCTCCCTACACCTTCACCCATCATGTAGCACTTGCCTGACAGAAGCTAAACGTGTCAGTGAAAGGTCAGCTATGAATTTTTAAACCCTACTATCTCACTTGGGCTGACATCAAAAGCATTAGCTGCAGCACTAAATCACAGAGCGGGAGAATTAGAATATGCAACAAGGTCTTGCTGCAGAATGTTACATCACACAGGATATTCAAGCGGCTCGCAGGCTCTATCAGCCTGTGGGAGCAGAACAAGCTGACGTGACATGACACAATTCAGTGGCAGGGGATGAAATTTGTGCATACACATGTCGTCCTTCCTGGATGATCTAGGCAGCTATCAAAGCTGTAAGGGCTCAAGGAAGATTGCTGGCAATGTGTATGAATTTAAGCAGGTGTTGCCCGATTGATTATATTACTGATTTAGTTTCCCCAATTAGCACTCTGAAATTTGGTGGGTTCTTGTCCCATTGTCAAGCCCAGTATTATCAGAATTACTGTTTTGGGAGCCCAGTGGGATACGGTAATGGCAGCAACACTCCCATTATGGGAAGACCTATTCCTATCCCTCTGTCTTATCATCGTCATAACTGCACAGGCTACACTGAAGCTTAGGGTACCAAGGGAACTGCTATGTACTGGGGGTATTACTAGGGATGGAGATTTAGCCTGGGATGTGGCTGCCTGGCCCATCCTTCCAGGTTGTTCTGAGGTCTCCTTTTCAGACCTCTCCTCACCCAGGATTCAAGCCTTTCCCACTCCCATCATTCAGTTTCTCACTCTTCGGTACTGATGATGGAGGGGTCAGAGGTCAATTCAATTCCTGCAGGAATCAAGAGGAAATTATCAAAGAGAGGCGACTGCCTTTGGCTCCGACAATTTCGGTTTACTCAGGCTTAATATCCAGGTCAGTGCCCCACTCACTCTCCCACAGACCACCCTCCCTCAGCCCCTGGTTCAGGTCTCTGGCTCCACCCCTCTCCTTTCATATTCCCAAATCCTCCAGCATTAACTCCCCATCTTCTTCGGCTGTGCAGCCTTTTGTGTGTCTAGACAGCTGTTTGTTCAGACGGGAAGCCATGGGGCCAGCAGTAGAGGAGCCTGAAGCCAGGGTGTCTTGGCAGAAGTCTGTCTTGCTGCTACTTCCTTGCATGCTGGCAATGATTCCTGCCTGTGCCTTCGCACTGCCCTGGAATCAAAGTGAGAGACGTCCCCAGGTTACAGACTTTACCAGTGATAGAACAACATGGAAAAATCCACATATATTATCCCGTTCCCTGATCATTGAGCGACTTGCCTGCTAAAAGCAGGACAACTTCATCAGTACTCATCTGCGTAAAGCCAGCCAAACCACTCTCATGGTCCCAACACGTTGCATGCAACTTTCAAAGAGTGTTTCCATCAAGTTCAGCAATCCTTACAGATGATACCCGATTTGGCCTCTCTGCTAACACTGAGTCAGAGTGGATGGACGAATAATACTCAGGAAGATTGGTTCAGTCTCCTGGGAATAGAACACACGCTATAGGTGCTCTGAAAGCTTCCCCCCGACCACCACCACACTGGGACAGCCTGAGATGACCCATGGTTTTCTATTAGATATTTCCAAGTCTGGGGAAATCCCAGCTCCCTGCATTGAAGTCAACAAGAGTTTTGCCACCCACTCAGTGCACCTATATAGCCATCCAGCTGCCATATACTCACTGTGTTAAACCAGCCTTTCAATCCACCCATCAATTTCTGATCCCATCTCTTCATACTCCCTTCATTCTGCATTGCCATTAGAGACAGTTTTTTTTTTTTTCCAAAGAACAGGTTTTCCATTGGAAAATACAATTTCATCTAAATCAAAACATTTCACAGGAATTTGTCAGTTTTGATGTAATGTCATCTCAAAACATTTAGTTTCAACTTTATTGTTTTGAGCAATTTTGTTTTGGCTTTTATATCGTATTAATAAATTAATGTCACTATACGTCAATATTATTGTTAATATTACATCATAATGTTTTGACATTAACAAAAAGTGTAGCCAGTATCAAAATGAAAGGATTCAACATTATTGAAACTAAATATTTCAATGTTTCCAAATCAGAATTATTTAGCATTTCTGTTTTGTGGAAAATTTCAATATTTTGACTTTTTTTTCTAATTCAGAATGGAAACAAATTTCAAAATATCATGATTTTCTGTGGAACAGAAATTCAGCTTTCTGACCAGCTCTAGTTTCCAGTTGTCCTTTTGGAATCTCTCAATCCATCCATCCATCAGCCCCCTCCCTCTATGCTCACATCTATCCTCCATCCAGCTCTCTCTCTATGCTTATATCTCTCCATCTGGCCAGCCATATATTCCTTGATATCTCCATTTGCCATTCCAGCTAATTTTACATCAGCAGAATATCTACCAATGTTTGGAAGCTATCTGGGTGTCTCTTTGGGCACAGAGGTGAACAGGCATAGCTAAATGCCAGATGAAAAAGCTTTGCAGCTTAGATGAAAAGGTAACAGGACAAGTAAGCAAGATTAAGCCTTGAAATATAAGGATACCTGGTTATGTGCCGGGCACTGCTCAGCAATTCTGTATTGACAACTGGGAATGCGGGAGACAGAGGTTTTATTGCAGCCAGGATTATGTGGACAACAGTCCATTCCCATCAGCAGCAACTCTGGCTTTCTTCACACTGAAAAAGTGTACTTGTTCTTACTTTTGTTTTATCCGGCTCCTGTCCTGCTTGGGTCTGTGGCTCTCCCTTATCAGTAGATTACATTGAGATAATGCAGAAATGGCCATAAAGCCATTAGTGTTCCTCATGGTGATCCGTACTTAATGCTTGCATTACATCATTGGTTTACGGGGGTTTTATGGAACATTACAATGTAATGAGCTCCTCCAGAAGGAGACATTATGACATTATTCTGGCTGCCATTGTGCCAGACTCCTGAAAACACAGTGAGAAGTGTGTCCTCCACACCTACATTAGAGTCGAATCATAGAACCGTAGGGTTAGAAGGGACCGCAAGGGTCATCTAGTCTAGCCCCCACCAAGATGCAGGATTTGTTGTGTCTACACCATCCAAGGCAGATGGCTACCCAGCCTCTTTTTGAAAACCTCCAGTGAAGGAGTTTCCATGACCTCCTTAGGCATCTGTTCCATTGTCCCGCTGTTCTTACAGTTGGGAAATTTTCCCCGAGATTTATTCTAAATCTGCTCTGCTGTGGTTTGAACCCATTGCCTCTTGTCCTGCCCTCTCTGGCAAGAGAGAACAATTTTTCTCCATTGTTTTCATGGCAGCATTTCAAGTATTTGAAGTATCCCCATCTCTGAGCCATGCCTGCCCAGATGAAGAGATCCTCTTCTGGAGACACTGGGTTCTTAATACTTTTCCTGCTGGTGAATTGCCAGGTGTAGGTGGGAAGAGTCATCTTAGGCAATTCAAAGCTATAGTGTCTGCCTCCTGTTTTGATATTTGTCTGGAAAGGAAAAGGCAGACTAGAGGCACTGAGCAGAGTAGTAGAAATTCCAGCTCCAATTAGAACACACTGCCTTCATGAGCGAGGCCGTTCTGTCATCCCCAGGAAGGGGTGTGTAGATCCTGCTGTTCTCTCTCACACACAGTTCATGGACAGGCATGTTCCTTTGACATCTGTCTCGGGTCCTTGCACCTCAGTGCTATGTCGCCATGTTCTGAGGGCAGAAATTTTGAAGCTTCTCATGTCTCCAATGTTATCTCCGGCATCATCATGTTATGCTAAGTCTGGATTCATCCATCCTAAATCCAGGCCCCACCTGTAATGGTATGGGATGGAAACTAACGTGACCAGATGGGTCCAGCAAGATGTCAGCTGGTGAGATATCCCTGCTCTAAGAGGCAGACACTGAAATATCACATGAAGAAAAGGAAAAGGCCAACAGGATGGGACACTAAAAGAAAAACTGAAGAGGTTTACTCATAATCTAGTGCAGTCAGTAATCCATTCCATGGCAGTTAAATTCAGATCAGGATTTAGGGAGGCCCTGTGTGGTGATGCTAGATAGCACATGCTGTATCAGTTCACTTGGGCACTAGAGAACGCAGGGAGAACCGCAGTCTCCAGCAGCCGAAATAAATAAACTCCTTTGGAGGCATTACACCTGGGTTCTAGCTCATCTCCAGCATTAGGAACAGGCCTCATGGGCTAACAAAATGATTCAGCAATTTAAAAGAAACACCCTCAAATCACAGAAAAATGCCATCTTCCCAGCCTGCCAAGTTTCCCTTTGCATTTCAGGTGTGCCTGACCCAGCGTGTCTGGATGCTGTCATAGAAGGTTTGCAATGCCCTGGTAAATACTGGGCATGCCAAGTAACCAGCTCAGCTCTGTCAGTTTTAAAAAAATACAGCTATTATCAAAAGTCACTGTGCCGGCAATTGTATTATTTATTATTTATAAAGCGCCGAGTGTGTGCTAGGGGCTTATGTGATTGTACACTGAGTTATGCAGGAGTTTCACAGGCTGCTACTGAATTACAATTTCATATTGTTATCTGCAGCCTTTGCAGGGATGATATTTCTCATTTACTCAAGGTAGCCAATCTCAAAAGTGCTTGAGTTTTAATTAATTAATCTATTAAAACTAATAACCCCACTAGCAGGGGGTCTATTATCCCCATTTTACAGAGGGGGCAATTGAAACACAGAGAGGTGAAGAGCTAAGTCCAACAAAGTGCTGAGCACTGAGGCTTTATCCAACAAAGTGCTTAAGCATACACTTAATTTTAAGCATATGCATATTTTAATTTACTTAAATGGGACTACTCTCTTGATCGGGGATCGGCAACTTTTGGCACGCGGCCCATCAGGGAAATCCGCTGGCGGGCCAGGACGGTTTGTTTACCCGCAGCGTCCGCAGGTTTGGCCGATCACAGCTCCCACTGGCCGCGGTTCGCTGTTCCAGGCCAATGGGGGCTGCGGGAAGTGGCGGCCAGTACGTCCCTCGGCCCGCGCCGCTTCCAGCAGCCCCCATTGGCCTGGAACGGCAAACCTCGGCCAGTGGGAGCTGCGACTGGCCGAACCTGCGGATGCTGCGGGTAAACAAATCATCCCGGCCCGCCAGTGGATTTCCCTGACGGGCCGCGTGCCAAAGGTTGCCGATCCCCGCTCTTGATAATGAGTACCACAGGCTCATTGTGTGCTGGGTGAAAAAATATTCCCTTTTATCTCAATGATCAATTTGCCACCTTTTTGTTTCACTGAATGCCCTGTAGTTCTTGAATTATGAGCTGGGGGTAGGGATGTTCCAAGCTACCCTCCGTATTCCCTTCATTATGTGCTCTCCTTTTACCTTGTGCTCTCTTACACAAGTGCTGTCTAAAGTAAATAATCCCAATTATTTCACAGATTTATTCATAGATTGTAAAGACAGAAGGGACCATTATGATCATCTAGTCTGACCTCCTGCATAACACAGGCCCTAGGACTTCTTTGAATTAATTCCTGTTTGAAGTAGAGCAGATCTTTTAGAAAAAGAGCCAATCTTGATTAAATAGATTTCGCTTCTTGAGTCTTTCACTGTCAATCGTGTTTTCTGACCCTTTAGTCACTCTCATGGGTCTTCTGAAGACCCTCTCCAATTTATGAACATTATCAACATTTTTCAACCTCTGATTACATGAGTTATTCCAAATTTTGATTCATGCTAAAATTCCTAAAACTTCTGGGTATTTACAAACGATTTCCCTGCCTAAATGGTCACAGTGACGGAATAACAGAACTTGATAAATATCAGCAAACTGAAGTAGGTATTTTCATCCACAAAAATATTCATGGAGCATATTTTTTATCATACTCTGATCAGCTGTAATATACACACTGAAGGACAAGGACATAACTGAGTCCATAACTCCATCCACAGTTTTAATCAGCCAAGAGGCTGCTACTCTCTGGTTTAATGAAGTAAATGAGACCTCTGGTAATATCGCCTGTGTAATTGACATGGTTCTCTGGGAAACATTACACTTTATAATGAAAATACTGTATATAATTAGGATCTAATAGGAAGAAAATAGTAATTAGAAAGAATTAACTGAACAGACACAATCAAGCAAATAAAGGTTATTCTCTGGAGAAAACCCTTCGGGGTTCAAATGTGTACATCCTACGATCGTAAAGGAGCCACAGTAATTAAAGGTTTTTCCATTGCATAGGAACTGCCTAATCATGACTAGTGGAAGGACCCCTGTAAAGACCAGAATGGATTATTTAGAGTCGTATGTGGTCATATACTTTTGCTAGGATATGTCCTCTCTCACCCCCTCCCTAGAATGTCCAATATAATGGATCCTATAATATACCAGGTTAGATTATGGCATCGAGCCTATGTTTGGCGCTGGTGATGAGGAGACCAGAGCCCCAATTCCTGAGTCCGATCCCCCCCTTCCCACTCCCCAAGGGGGTTTTAGTGCTGCTGTTTGACGCTAGACTCTCAGCCCAATGCACTAAGTGTGTAGAGTTTGTGCTGGTCTTCTGTATAGGGGGGATTGTCACCCTGTTGGAGCCCAAGGATCCCAGCTATGCGTGGCCATGAGGAATTTAATCATGCATGGCTCTGTGCAAGAAGAAGGAAAGCCCCCAGTGCCCTCTCCACCCTGGTATGCTCATAAAGCCAGGCTGTAACTAACCCACACAATAGCAGGAAGGCTATCACACACAGGAATTTTTGCTGTCATGGCTTCATGTTTCCAAGCAGTGTTTTCCTGACCAGCATTAGGGTGACCAGACAGCAAGTGTGAAAAATCGGGATGGGGGCGGGGGGGGGGGGGCAATAGGAGCCTATATAAGAAAAAGACCCCAAAATCGGGACTGTCCCTATAAAATCGGGACATCTGGTCACCCTAAGCAGCGTGGATGCAGACTATGACCACGCTGAGCAATCTGCGCTATAAACTAACCTCCCCCCTCCCCCCACAGGTGGTCTATATCATGGATTTATAACATGGCTCTCCGACTGCCCCGAAGCGACCGATCACATTGCGGAGAGAAAGCATGCCAGAGCCCTGTCGCTTACGCATGTTTGGTTGCTATCTCAACCCCTCTGCCAGAGCAGGCAGGGGCTCATGCTCAGGTCACCGCGTCTCAGTAACTCATTCTGAGTGGGGCGAAGAAGCACAAACCATCCCAAGGCTAGAGGGGAGACAATATGTTTCCTTTTTTTGCTCTCCCCACCCGCATCGGAGCCATTCTGCGACGAAGGAGAAGTATCTGCTTCTCAGGAAAGCACGAGTGGCCGAGGCAGAAACACCTGAAGAACAGAGAGATGTCAGGAAAGGGGAGTTAAGAGAAGAGTTTAATAGAAGTGGGGAGGCACCCAGCACGTCTTCTAAGCAGAAATGATAACACACAAAGCTGATGAGTTCTAAGGTTGCTTCAGAGCTGCTCCTACCGCTTAACATTACTCCCTCCATTCTGCTCTACTTTATTGATCCATCTATTGATCTACCTAGGCAGGGATTCATAGTCCAACTATCAATGTGGCATTTAGCATAGATTAATATTGAAAATGGCTGCATGGAATTTTTTTATCCCCACAGATCAAGAGGGATGTTTTCAAGTAGCTCTCAACGTAGGTGACATTTCCGTAGCTACTCACACAAACTTTTCCCAATTCACTTCCACAACGCATCGTCTATGCACGGCACCAGCTGAGATGTCTCCAGTCTCAGGACATCTTTTTTTCTTCTTCATTGTCGCCTTGGCGGGCAAGTGACGTGGGTTTCTTCACTCCAATCCTCATGCCATATTTCACCCTATGACCTCTCTGCCCCGGAAATGGGCTTGAGTCTCCATTCACCATGATTTTACCCTGGTGTGACTCCATTGACTTCCGTGGATTCACGCCCGCATAAACCAGCTGTGAGAGAATGGAGACTTAGACTCGTCCTTTTTCTCCCTAGCAACTTCCACCTCATTTCATCTTTACCTCTGTCCTTCCTCCTACAGGTCTCTCTCACCCCAAATGGACAACACTGACCTGTTCAACAGGCACAAAGGAAGGTGTTTTCCAAGGTTAGGAGGCCATTTCTGAAGCTGAAAGATCCCAGCTGTTTCTGCTCAGCTCCTGCTGCCTTTCTGCAGCTCCACCAAAGAGCTGCCTAGTTTTTGTGTGGTAGGAAGCCACAGTGCCAGCTCTTGGAAGGAGCTACAGCTCACCGGTAGCTGAGAGGGAATTCACAGTCCTGGACGTCATAATTATTCATGCAGGGAAACCCCACAGCCACGTGGTTTCTCATTGCAATCTATAGGACTCCGCACATTCATATTTAGTGGACCCTATTGCTGGATCAGGGTCTAAAAAGATGCTTTGGAAACACCTTGTGGAAGCAATTAATAAGGAAAGATTAAGAAAATGAAATTGATATCTAGCGCGATTAAGCAGCAGTATGGTAACTATCTAAAGTATATTAAAATAGCAAAGAGCAGGCAGGAGTGGCATTGTCTAGGGTGGTCCAAGTTACTATAGCTAGAAATGATGAGATGAAGTTGAGTAAAGGAATGGATGTCTTGATGGAGGTCCCAGCTCAACAGGTTACTTAAGCTCAAATCTAACTTTAGGCATGTAAGTAGTATCATTGGTATCGGTGGATTAGCTCACATGCTTAAAACTAGGCACACGCTTAATTCTTCGATTTGTCGATTTTAAGGCCAGAATGAGCCATCAGATCATCTAGTCCAGGGGTAGGCAACCTATGGCACGGGTGCCGAAGGCGGCACGCGAGCTAATTTTCAGTGGCACTCACACTGCCCGGGTCCTGGCCACCGGTCCGGGGGACTCTGCATTTTAATTTAATTTTAAATGAAGCTTCTTAAACATTTTAAAAACCTTATTTACTTTACATACAACAATAGTTTAGTTATATATTATAGACTTATAGAAAGAGACCTTCTAAAAATGTTAAACTGTATGACTGGCACGCGAAACCTTAAATTAGAGTGAATAAATGAAGACTCGGCACACCACTTCTGAAAGGTTGCCGACCCCTGATCTAGTCTGACCTCCTGTATATCACAGTTCAGAGAATTCCCCCTATATTGAGCCCCCTTGATCTGAAGACATCAAGAGATGCAGAATCCACCACCTCCTTTGATAGTTTGCTCCAATAATTACTCACCCTGTTATAAATGTGTGTCTTATTTCTCATCTGTATTTGTCTGGCTTCAGTTTGCAGCCATTGACTCTCACCTTTCTCTGCTAGATTAAAGAGACCTTTAGTACACGATCTTTTCTCCCCATGAAGGTATTTAAGTCTCCTCTCAATTTTTTTTTTATTTTTTTTTGCTAAGTGCTTTGAAAAATCAAGGCCAAAACAGCTAACAGCAAAGGACATTAGTAGAACTGGTGGATATTTTTTTCTAACTTTGAAACTACTATGGGGACTCAAAAAGCGGGAGGGGAACTTTCAACATTTTTGCCAATTTTTTTTTCTTATTCTCTGGAAACTTTGATGAAGGTTCAAATTTTCACCCCCAAAAAGGGGAACAAAGTCAAGAATGATTTTTTACCGTTTCTTCCCGTGCTTTATGACCAGCTTTAACTACTACTGTGTGGATTGGTCACCAAAGGGAAATATATGCAGCCGCATCCCAACTAGACTAGAGACAGCACTTAAAGAATATAATGCTGGAAACAACCGTGTACAGGCGGAATGGGTAACTTATCCAGGGTGAAATTGTACGCTGCACCTCTTAGAGTCAGTGCAGAACTCACAGCCCTGGATGTTCAGGGGAAAAGGTGACCATTTTTGCCCTCCCAATCCTGGGCTGCTCACGGGGCTGGAGCTGCCCTCCAGCGTAGCTTTGACAGTTTTCAGCCCCTACGCCTGTAAATAGCCACAGTGCTGCCTGGAAGCCCCATAGCGCTGAGTGATGCAGACTGATCCCTGATACACCCTGCTGCCCTGCCTTCAACAAGCTTGGGAGGGGCGCCTCAGAAGGCAGCCTGATGGCCATCTTCCACATTGTCTGCATGGGCAGAACTTGGGCTTCTAGGGCCTCTCAGGCTCTTTTACTCATGTAAAGGGGCCGGAGCAGAACCTCATTCAGATTTCTATGTGAAGCACCTGCAATATAGGTTGTACGCTAGTACAGCCTGGTGTCCGAGCCATTTAGCAATCCGAGCTACCCAAACCAACTCCAGCAACCATGGCACCAAAATAACCCCACCTGCTTCATTTGGAGGAGTCCACGAATGGTTGCAAAATCCCTTAGCGATGTTTAACCCCTTTGCTGATCAGTGCACCATGGGGGGGGGGGGGGGCTAAAATGCAACTTGCCCCATGTATCTGTAATGAAGTGTCAACATTCAAAGGTATGTGGCAGCAGCCCACAGCAGCAAAGTGGATTAGTCAGTCATACTCCAGTGTGATCAGAATTAAAGCCAGATTCAACTGATGGCATCACCATGGTTGGTGGAAAGAGAGAATGAGAAACTAAAGTGACGGGGAGGCAGTGTGGCGTAGAGGACAGAGCTTGTCCTTGGACTCCTGGCATCTGGATTCTATTCCTAGCTTTGCTGCTCGGTGACCTTGGGCAAGTCACTTTAACCACCCTGTGCCTCAGTTTCCCCATCTGTAAAACAGAGCTAATGATACTGACCTCCTTTGTAAAGAACTTTGAGATCTACTGACTAAAAGTGCAATATAAGAGCAAGGTATAATTATTATTATCTGGTAGCACAGGGGAAGCACGATCCAGATGAGTACTTAATAGCCACTTGTGCACACCAAAACTGAGATGAAGAAAAAACCTCAGCAAGTTCAAAGTTTGTAGTCTAATTATGTTCTGTCCTGTGGGTGCTCAATAGGGGGTGAAAGTAATATCCCTCAAACCACTCCAGATTATCTCAATATCTAACAAATCCTATGGCACTCCAGCAAGGAGTTCAAAGAAAAAGCATCATTAGCTCTGCTAATTACCATCTATATTAAGTTGTCTAATATTGCAGATAGGAGAACAAGGCAAAGGACAATGTTTCAGAAACCAAGGGCCTAGCAAAGTACAACCTGGGGAAGGCCATGGATATCCAAAACATTGTCCTTTTCCCTGTGCTGCTTACTACAATATTAAACCACTTAATATGTAATTGCTCAAGCTTATGATGCCTCAGCTTTGAAGTCTTTGCAGGGGTGCTATAGGATTTTGTCAATTGTTTCTTTAACAAAATCTACCAGGAGGCCTCTTAGTATCTATGACAATGGTTTAATGGAACATACTTTCCAATAAAGGGAACTAATTGAATATTTTCACATATCATGTAAGCAAGGCCCCAGCTGAGCAAAAGAAATGAAAGTTATAGCAAGACGCCATCAGGAGGAACATCGCTGTAAAATCACACTTGACTGATGCACCAAGGTTGCAATACTTTCCCCGTGGTCTTCACTGCTGCTTCAGTAAGCGCAGAGTGGTCTAGTGGAGTGTTTAGAACATAAGAACGGCCGTACTGGATCAGACCAAAGGTCCATCTAGCCCAGTATCCTGTCTTCCGACAGTGGCCAATGCCAGGTGCCCCAGAGGGAATGAACAGAACAGGTAGTCATCAAGTGATCCATCCCCTGTCATTCATTCCCAGCTTCTGGCAGTCAGATGTTTAGAGAGATCCAGATAATGGGTCGCATCCCTGCCCATCTTGGCTAATAGCTGTTGATGGACCTATCCTCCATGAATTTATCTAATTCTTCTTTACCCGAGTTATACTTCTGGCCTGCACAACACCCCTGGCAATGAGTGCCACAGGTTGACTGTGTGTAATGTGAAAAAGTACTTCCTTTTGTTTCTTTTAACCTGCTGCCTATTCACTTTCTCCACACCATTCATGATTTTATAGACCACGCTATCATATCCCCCCACTTAGTCATCTCTTTTCTAAAATGAACAGTCCTAGTCTTTTTAATCTCACCTCATATAGAAGCTGTTCCATGTCCCTAATCATTTTTGTTGCCCTTCTCTATACCTTTCCCAATTCTAACATACCAGAACTGCACACAATATTAAAGATGTAGGTGTACCATGGATTTGTATAGTGGATTATGTTGTTCTGTGTCTTATTATCCATACCTTGCCTAATGGTTCCTAACATTCTGTTAGCTTTTTTGACTGCTGCTGCACATTGGGCAGATGTTTTCAGAGAACTATCCACAATGATGCCACAATTTCTTTTCTGAGTGGTAACAGCTAATTTAGACCCCATCATTTTGTATGTATAGCTGAGATTATGTTTTCCAAGGTGCATTGCTTTGCACTTATCACCACTAAATTTAATCTGTCATTTTGTTGCCCAGTCATCCAGTTTTGTGAGATCCCTTTGTAACTCTTCACAGCCTGCTTTGTTCTTAATTATCTTAAATAATTTTGCCACCTCACCATTCACCCCCTTTTCCAGATCATTTAGGAATATGTTGAACAGCACTGGTCCCTGTACAGATTCTTGAGGTTACCCACTATTTACCTCTTTCCATTGTGAAAACTGACTATCATTCCTACCCTTTGTTTTCTATCTTTTAACCAGTTACTAATCCATGAGAGGACCTTCCCTCTTATCCCATGATTCCTTACTTTGTTTAATAGCCTTTGGTGAGGGATCTTGTCAAAGGCTTTCTGAAAGTCCAAGTACAATATATTGATTGGCTCACCCTTGTCTAAATGCTTGTTGACACCCTCAAAGAATTCTAATAGATAGGTGAGGCATGATTTCCCTTTACAAAAGCTGTTTTGATTCTTCCCCAACAAATTACGTTTATCTATGTGTCTGATAATTCTGTTCTTTACTATAGTTGTAACCAATTTGCCTGGTACCGAAGTTGGGCTTACCAGCCTGTAATTGCAAGGATTGCTTCTAGAGCCTTTTTAAAAAAAAATCACATATTGTTTGCTTGCACCCAGCTTACTACAGAACCAGATCACTCTGTATCAGCAACCTGTCTTCTTTATTATTTACCACTCCCCCGGTTTTTGAGTCATCTGCAGGCTTGACTCTAGCAGGATCAGAAATTAGTCCATAGTTACCAGAAGGTCCTTCTTGTTTACACATCACATTCCCAGAGAGCTTTGCCATCTTCCAAATCCATGCACTAAGGGCTTGATTCTGATCGTATTTACACTGACATAAATCAGGAGTAACCCCAGTGAAGCCAATGGTATTAAACAGGTTCAGATTCAGGCCCTAAGGTTCTAATTCTGCTCTCACTGAAGTCAGGAACAAAGCTTTCCTTGGTTTCAATGTGAGCAGGATTGGACCCTAAATTCCCACAGGGAGATCTTCGTGGTCTCCTTCTGTATAGACTGGAGTAAATTCCTGCAGGCTCCTCCTTCACCTCCCACCCCCACCCCCAGAGCTTCCTTCTGTTCGCCTAGTTACTCTGCCAGATTCTAGGAGAGACCCTTTTTTTTTTCAATAGCACATCAGATTCCCAATTTCCTCCTGTCCTTCTCTATGCATTAAATTCCCAGAGGATCCTTCTGTTATTTAGCCTCTTTCTCTGTGCGCTGTATTTTACAAGGGCTCTGTCTCACATTCTTCCTCTTGAAAGCTCTGCAGGGCTCATGCAAGGGGAAGCTCAGGCTGCTTCTGAACTCCATGTGTGACAGAATCAAAAGACTCATTTCATCATCCGTTAATCTCCCACAATCCTCTAAAGCTTCATCTGTTAAGAATGAAGCAAGCAGGGCATCTTTATTGTACTTTAGACTTGTTATTACTTTTCATAATTTTCTCAAAAGAACATAAGAATAAATCAATCTCCCAGCCCTAACATGTCGATAATCATTTTTGAAATATTTAAAGTCCTCCACTGCAGCTTCCCTTGTGAAAGTTTCACTCAGTTCTCCTTGGGTTTTTCAGGGGGGTTTCATGCTCTACTTTGTTGTCTTTCCCCCGCATCAGATCTTCTCCTGTTGTCTTCTGTTTTCCCTTGTCCAGCTGCTTCTTGCCCCACCACCACTTCGGGTTCTTAGATTTGGTCTGCAGTTTCATTTCTGCTGTTCCATTTCTCCACCCCCACATTTACTTTGTCAGATGTTCACAATCCACCTCCAGCTCCCTGATGGTCAAGCCACTCTCCGATGTCTTCTGAGACACTGACTGCAAGGAGTTGGTTAAATATCCAGCGCAAATTTCTGACTCTGGAAAAATCCCTCATTTGAAGAGCTAGCTTCTTTCCCGGGGCCAGATCCTCAGTTAGTGTAAGCAGGCATAACTCCTTTGACCTCAAAGAAGCTACACCGATTAACGCTAGCTGAGGATCTGCCCTCCAAAATTATAGGGTTCCTCCTCATTATCCAGGGCCCTCTAAGCCTCCTCTTTCATAACTATTGTGCAGTCCCCCAGGTAGAGCAGGCCCAAAATGACCCAAGCCATGACTAAGTTTACTGACTTCAGTGAGGAGTTCAGTCCTTGCATATAGTAGAAGCAGCAGGTAATAATATCATGAGGTTGATACCATCCGTCAGACGGCAGCTCTCCTCACAGATGCCAAGAATATGCACATCTGTATGAAGCTATAGAATAGCACTTTTTATGGGTCAGGGTCCTCTGTGTGCATGAGCGCAGGAGGTAGGGTCATGGGGTAGTGATATCTGCAAGAAGGCAGTTAAGGCATCTGCAACAAGCACACAGTAGTGCTCTCAACAGGGCTTAGCGTAGCAGCAAAAAGACACCTACAGTTTATAAGGCGCTCTCTGAAAGGTTCGGTCTTTCCAAGGTCCACCTGGCACCGGAAGAGGAAGTGACAAAGTGTAACACCAGAAGCTCAGCTGGAGGTACCGAGTGTTCATTCTAGCATGGGAATCTGTTCAATGAAAGGCCCAGGGTAGCTATGCAAACTGAAGAGTAGGACTGCTTGAAAAGTGTCCATCTAAACTGTTTATTGGTGGAAAATTGGGTTTTTGACTAAATGAAATTTTTCATGAAAAGTGTCTGCTTGCTGTGGAATAGATTTTTATTTGGAAATGCTGTCACAGTGCCTCATGGGAGTTGTAGTTCTCTTGCCTCATGTCCCCATTCTCCTCTATGAGCCATGCTCCCTACCAGACTTCATCTCCCATGATGCAGCACAGCTATGCAGCTCTCATGATGCACAGTCTCATGAGGTAGGGAGGTCATGGTACATCCCGTGGGACGTAGTCCAACCAGTGAGCCTGTCTATAGATTACAATGGGAGCATGAAGCTCCTAAACTACAGTTCCCATGAAACATTGCAGCAGCATTTCTGAATCAAAATATTTCAGATTTTGGACAACATATTGTGGGGTCTGGAAGAAATATTGAGAATTTTGATTTTTGGATGAAATGTCAAAATTTTCCATGGGGGGAACAATTCCAACCAATTCTACTTAAGAGGCTTGGTTGAGCAGATGTACTATGAGATGCTTAGCCCAAAATAACTTCTCACCCTTTTTGCCTGTGGCTTTTTCTGCTCCATATTCTAAGAACACTTTGAATTAGATCAGATCGCCCCTTGTATTCACAGTTACATGATTCCTTCCTAATGACTGTCTGTCTCAAACCACGGACCCAATTCACTGTTGACTTGCACCTTGTGTAGCCATTAAGGTCTTGTCTAGACTAGGCAAAAATGCTTTCCCCCCCCCCCCCCCCAATCCAGTTAGCTGAGTCTGGCTAGATTAACACAGTTGAAAACCCTACCTAACAATCAATGTTAGCAGGTCGAGTTGTATCTGCTTAGGCAATAACTGCTGAAATCGAGCTAAATGTGTTAAAATGTGGCTATTTCGGCATTAAGTCGGGTTTTCAACTGAGTTAAGCTGATTCAATATAGCAGCATTTTACACTCAGTTTGTCCTGATATAAGGCCTTACATTGCTGCAAAATGAGTGTGAAATACTACAATATCAGAATGGTTGCATCTTAACTTACTGTGCACTGGTGCAAATGACTGCACAAGAGGCAAGGCACTGGTGAATTGGGCCCCTCTTATCTGTAGGCCTGATCCTGTGAGATACTAATCTCTCCCATAAGGTAACAGGGACTTCGGGGTGGTCTTAGCACCTGTCATGCACAGGCCATAAGCCCCTGTGTAGAGTCCACCTGTCTGCAGAGATCTAGACAAGTAAAAAGCAATAGGCCATTTAACAGGGGAATATCTGTATCCCATCGCATACAAATCAGACACTGGAAATTGATACAATGCAGGGGGAAAGGAGGGGGGGATCTCCTGGCAAGACATTGTCGCGTTTCAATCTTTCACCTTCACTGGGTAATGGGATGTGCTGGAACATTAAAACAAAACAAACAGCTTTTGGTGTTTACAACAAATGTTTAAGCAGGAGAGCCCGAGCCAGAGGTGCTCCACTGAACATCTGGAGCTCTGGGAAATGATGTGATTACACAGATGTGTCACATTCATTAGGCTATAAAATCGCCAGTAATGAAGGTACGAAAGGGACTTTCATGCAAATTGTAAATTATCGCCAAAAAATAAAATGAAATGTTACACTTGGCCGTTACCGCGTTGCTCCCCACCCCCACTTTGGAATGAGATTCCCAGTGTAATTATGGCACTTCGTGACGGGAGCCCAGAATCCATGTCCCTTGCTCATCTTCAATTGCAGACACGTGTATTAGCATTTGCTTCAAAGAGAAGAAAGCGTGGATGTGTGTGTGAATGGAGCACTGTTGACAGACTCTGGATTAATCAGCACTGGCAAGAAACTTCAATTATTCCCTCGTCTCAGAAAATGCGTGGCAACAGCAGTATAAACTTCCTCCCTGGACCGCCTCCCCTGAACTGTCTCTTGGCTAACACGCCTCCGACCTGACTTGGTCAGACTGCTTCCAGGGACAAGAGGGTAATGTAATGCCTATCACCCATTCAATCCTCTCTGTTGTCACTACCTACAAGAAAGCCCCAGCGGTGATGGTTTTTCTGTGGCATGGACACCCATCCATACTGGAAAATGGATTCTACCACCATCTCATTTCACACAGGCCTCCAAAAGATAGAAAAATGGTCAGAAGATGGGGTTACCCGCGTTGTTTAATTTTGGTTCAGTTCTTATGAGGTTGCTCCTTCTTTCTGTGGCTCTGTCGCTGGAGCAGACATCTGGGAATTAGGACTCCTGGGTTTTATTCCCAGCTCTGGAACTGATTTGATGTGTGACATAAAGTCATTTCACTTAGGGGCTCAGCTTTCTTACCTGTAAAAAAGATCACACTAATGTGTCGTTAATGGTTGTTAATTAATTTTTACAAAGTGCTCTGACATTGGCAAGTAAGTAGGAAGTTTGATAACAGAGAGGATGCAAATGCCACACATGTTGCAAGAACATGGGTACTGAGCGGCCCATTGGTGGCCAGTCCTGTGAATTCCCAAAGGCAGTATATGACATGTCTGGCTGAGCAGAGAGGCAGTGGTACTGATAGCCATATACAGGCTGGGAGTGGGTGGCTGAAATGTCCTGAAAAGCTCTTATCGTTCATCCAAACCAGAATATTGGAACAAATGAAGTAGAGACATCTCCTGAAGAACCCATCTCAGTTTTAAATGAGGACGAGTATTGCCAGGGACAGGGCACTTTGCAAGTTTCAGTTAGCTATAGGAAGGCAGCCAGCCTGGCAGGCTCTTGCCAAAAAAGTTGGCAATCAAAGTGTCCCAGTTGCATGGGACTAGCAGGACCCCCTCCATAAAGTTTCCTCTTCATGTGTTGTCTCAGAAATTAAGCTTATATTCCGTTTTCTGTTTAGAACAGTCAGTCTTCAAATCCATGAACTTCCTTCCCTCCTACCAGTAACAGGCAAGTCAGATCCCCCAGCTTCCCAGGCGCCGTCAGCTAATAGACCTGCCAGGAGCCTGGTGGGAAGCTGTTTTCTCTGGATGAACCTGTAATGTTTGAGTTGGAACAGGGCTGGCAAGAGGGCATATGTTTATATGATGTTCTCACACTTGAGTGGTTTCAAAATATGGACACACCAGTCACCAGCATAGGACAGACAGAACATGGGATCTTTGTTTCCAGAAGCATAGGCACCCTACTTGTGGGTATACAGAAGAATCTCCATTAGTAGCAGCTGTAGCTTATCTTCTCTGTAGCCATTCTAAGGTAACAGGATACGTTGAGAAGGTCTGACGTTCCAGCCACTCGAGGAAAGGAGCTTACATTCACCCACCCACACATGCACTAACCACGGACTCACCCTAACATTGTCAGTGTTCACTAGCACAAGGAAAACAGACTTGGTGGATTTCATGGTTTTAGGCTTTTGCTTTGATAGAGCCCCAGCTATTATCTTTGCAAAGTACAGCTTTGTAACCTAAAAATAGCCTGCCCAAGCTCCTTCCATTGAGGCGGCAGAAGATGAGCTGGTGACTCACAATTTTTGGTGTTTCTCTGTCAGCAAGATGAAACATTTTCCCCATAATCCACCAAAATGGAACGTTTAGGGATTCAAAGGTCAATGGAAATTTCAGTAGCAGCTGGTCAGGGATATGATCCCGCTAGGGCCTCCTGATGTGGAGGTGAAGCTCAAAGCACAGAGAAATGACAGGGTGGGGGGTGAGAGAGGGAAGGCGGGAAACACAATAAACCAAGAGCTTTAATCTGTCAAAGTAATTTTCCTTCTTTCAGAGAGAAAGAACGGGAAATTGAATAAAAGGACTTATGTGACCGCCTGAGGTCTGATTAATGCAGGCCCAAAGTGGCCCTGCTTTCGTTCTGCAAAGTGAAGGGGCCTGTCTGAATCCGTTCTTAGAGAATCTAACAGGAAAGCTACGACAGGGTGCCCTTTTTCCCCCCAGGACAGTAGTTTGCAGTGGGGCCGTTGTGCTGAGCATGTGAAAGTCTGTGATGACCTGAGGGAAGGAACAGGAGAAAGGACAAGTCCCTGCTGGATTCCAGGATTAACTCACTTGGCACCACATAGTCCAAGAATTGCCCCCAGAGTCAGAGCGGCTGGCTTTTGTTAGCAGAATGGACAAAGAAGCATGTTTTACACGCTCTATTGTGAATTAGTGAAAGGCCTGCAGCACACAATGCACTAAATTGTTAAGGACACCGAAGGCATCCCTGAATCCTGGCTGTACAAGATCTTTGAAATGGCAACATTGCCCTGTATTGAATGCAAAGGGCAGGTACTGCAGAGTGGGCCCCACTAAAAAGGGCACATTCACCATCCCAGGCACTTGCAGCAGACACACTAACTTGTACTTAGAACAAGAGACAGGTCGGACCGTGGTCCCTACCGAGTGGTGAAATGTCAAGGCTACAATGCTGGTGACAGCATATCAGACAGGAAGACAGCAAGTAACATCTTTGTGTTCCACAACAATTCTTGTACGCAAAAGTAGCAGGGAGTAATTAGGCTTGAAGAGCATTTGGACTTCAGGATCCAGCGCTTAGCATCAAACTTACCCTGGAGCTAGCAAAGCAGCCCTTAGTATTTTAGCCAAGTTCACAAGGCACCAAGGCTTCTTTCGGGAGCAACTTTTGCACAAATGCTTCTGCTCTCTGCTTTCCTGCACTAATGAGAGGTCATCTGCCATTTACCATAACTCAAAACTGAGAACAGGCAAGCTGGGTTCAGATAAAATAAGGATTGGTTTCCTCCATCACCTTCTCTTTTGACAGTCTCTGACAGCCTCTGACAGTATCTTGTCTTTACTCCCTTAGAAGAGTTCTTCCAGAGGAAATATTTCCCCACGTACCCTCTGGGATGAAGACTGATGCAAAGTACGTGTAGTTCTACAGTGAAAATGGCATTGAGAGGCAGTGTTGTCTAATGGAAAAGGCACTCATATGGGTATCAAGATATACCTAGGTATTATTCCTAGCTCTGCCACTGAGCTCTGTGACACTAGTTGAGCCACTTCCTCTCTCCGTTTCCTCTCCCACCTTTTGTCTGTCTTCTGTATTTAGCTGGTAAGCTCTTTGGAGCAAGGGAGTGTTTCTTTTATGCATTTGTACAATGCCTAGCACAAAGCGGAGCTGATCTCTTTTGGGGCCTCTCGACACTAAAATAGTGTAATCATTTTAATAGTGATCATAATTATGGGCTCGCTTATGGACGTATCCATGTCTTGCTTATGGCCACAAAAATATCTTTGTGCTGAGACAAAGTTCAGAATCGATCAAACCTGCACTACCTGTATTGGCCTATGGGTCAGAAACCTGGACCTTCTCACAGGCAGACTTGGAGCAGCTAGAGACATTCCATATGCCCTGTCAGCACCAAATCCTGAGCATAAAGTGGTTTGATTTGTCATAGATTCACAGAGATCTGGCCTTCCTTCAGTGCCTCATTATATTCAAATGTGGCATTGTGTGCTCTTCAGCCATGTCACCAGGATGGACAAAAACACCCCAGCACACTGAGTTCTCAAACTCTCCATCAGTGCATGAAGAGGAGTGTGCCCAGACCCTACCTGGTGCCGCCCGTGGGGTTACCCCAGAGATTCGTGGATTCACAGGACTGAGCCAGGGTTGGGAATTTCACTATCCAATGTCTGCTATGACACCATAAGCCAGGGTCCTCCCATGGTGCCATGGTCCTCAATGGACTGTGTGTGTCTGATTATGATGATTATGGGCCCCGTGTTTGTTGCCACTGAGTGACTCCAGATCAGATGTGTTCACGTCACAAGTTCAAACTATGCATTTTTCTAACGAGCAGGCCTGCATTCTCCAGGGCCGCCCAGAGGATTCAGGGGGCCTGG
>QXTE01000070.1:2845660-2856684 GCA_003942145.1 Platysternon megacephalum | reverse complement strand
TGAGGGGGATGGGGTCAGGGGGTTGCCCGGCTCAGAGGGGCTGGGCTCAGAGCTGGGGGGTCAGGGCTGTGAGGGGGATGGGGTCGGGGGGTTGCCCGGCTCAGAGGGGCTGGGCTCAGAGCTGGGGGTCAGGGCTGTGGGGGATGGGGTCGGGGGGGGCCCGGCCCCGGCCCCGGCCCCTTACCATGCCGCTTACCCCCTCTCCCGGAGCCTCAGTGCGCCGTGTCCCGGAGCAGCCCCGGACAGCGCTGCAGCGGCATGGTATCTCCAGCAGGGCCTGAGTTCCCGCCGCTTGGCCGCAGCTCGCAGCCCTGCCCCCTTACCAGCTGAGACGCCGGGAGATGGGGGAAGATGGAGGCGGGGGGAGCCTCCGACGTACTCGTGGGGGCCCCTGCGGGGCCCAGGGCCTGGGGCAAATTACCCCACTTGCCCCCCCCCCCCCCCCCCCCCCCCCCCCCCCCCNCTGGCTGGGCTCTGAGAGTCAGAATTCTTTCCTGCTCATGTATCTTCATCCATAATAAAGACCCAGCAGGTTAAATTCTGCCCTCAGTTTACACCTGTGTAGCCCCATTGTCGTCAGTGGGGATCCACAGCTGTGACTCAGGACACGATTTGGCCCTACAGTGAGGCCTTGATAAATAATTCTGTGGATCATACATGAGGCAGGAGGGACTCCAGGTCACACACCCATAGCTGTGCTGGCGCGACGGTGCTCACAGACATCAAAAGCAGCACACACGTGTTTCAGTCAGCAACAAAACCAGCTACATCTCTGAATACACAGAAGGAGCAGATCTGCTGAGCCGGGAGAGTCTCTGCATGGTTTCTTTCCAGACCAGAGCCCCCATTTAAACAGGAACCACCCTGAAACTAGGCAACAGCTCCAGTTCACTCTGCAGGCTTAAATATCCCCTTAGGTGACGTGAGGAAGGTGTAAAACACAGTGACTAAGTCCCCATCATTCCACATGGCGAGCCCTGTCAGAGACAATTGACAACCCCCATGGATGCATGCAGAACGACCTGCTTTTTCCAAGACCCACCTCAGCCCCTCTAGAATGTTCCGCTGGCTTTGCGTTTGGGGTGTTCAAAACTGCATTGCTCCGTGACTTTGACAGCCATGAATGCCGTGCTAGCAAAACAGAGCTGTTAGCTTACGTGTGAAAAAAGGATCCCAGAGCTTTATATGATGAAAATGGCTAAATGTTAGGTTTGGAATATATTTGCGTGTTTGTGTGTGTGTTTGTAGATAGATAGATAGATATGTGTATATATGTGTGTTTAGGTACATATATATTTGTGCATATATATGTAGATAGATACAGATGTGTTTATGCATAGATATGTGTGTGCATTTTATCTATGTAAGTGCGTTTTTAGGTGTGTGACTGTATATACGTGTGTGTATATATATGCATGTATGTGTGTAATCTATTTATCTATCTATCTACTTCTTTGTGTGGCTATGTGCATGTAATATGTGTAATAGTGTGTTCAAATTCCAAGAGTTTACAGACAAAGGCTTTACTTAGCAATGGTTAAGCCTGGCGAGTAGGCACCCTAGCTTTCAGTTTGGGGTGCATCACTCACATCACATCACACTCAATGATTTTAACGACAAGGCTACGTTAGCAGGAGCTGTTGCCTAATGAGCACCCTCGGCGCTCTGGCTGCTGGCCTGCTTCCGCTCATTCCTGTCAGGGCAGGGTTAGTGTCTCTTTTAATTTTATCTTGGCACATTCTCTTAAAGACCCGCTGACACCTCGTTGGGGAACTTTGCAAAAAGAAAAAATAATCCAGTTCACAAGGTGATTGACACCGGTAGGTGGTATATCAGGTGCATTCTTCTTCCCCTCACCATTAATAAGAACTTCCATCAAGACAGGCTCTCGGAGTCTTCAGGGTTCCTAGAATTTAGAGCTAGATATGACCTATTAGTTCACCAAGACCATCTCCCTTCCAGTTTGGGATTATTCCCTATTGCACATTTAGTGATGATTTGTCCAATCTAATTATCCATCCCTGATGCTGACAGCATGGAGCTCATTTTGTGAACTTCACCATCTATTTTTTTCCTATGGGAGGTGATGTGGGCAGCTCACAGGATTCAGAGCACTAGGCCCAACTCCATAAACCCTTAAACACGGCAGCCTTCCCGCCACTAACTTCAACGGGACTGCTCAGCTGAAAGAGGGTTTATAGAACGACGCTTCTAAATTGGAGTTTGTGACTCTTTTTATACTGTAACCTAAACCCTTGTTTATTTTGAAAGGGTGATTCTAGTTTAAGAAAAATGTTTCTCTAGCTAAAGGGAAGTCTGTGCTGTGTATTAGGAATAGAAGAATCACACACACACACACACACACAAACCATGATATTGGCTGACAAGCAGCTATACCTTCTGCTCCATTTTCATTGTGTTCCTTGTCCTGGAACATGTTTAGAGTATTTTATAATGTCACATCAGGGCTACAATAACAATTCTATTCCAGGCTCTTCTACCACCTGTGAGGGTTTATCAGGGTGCCTAGGACTGTGAGTCACCTTGTTACCCCTCTGCCTTAGCAAGAGAGAGACCTGCTCGTGTTTAGCTGGATGTCAGCTCCCTGACACCCAAGTCTGTTAGCCACCTAAACAGTCTTCTCAGGGCTCTGCCAGCCCTCACTCTGCCTTGCAGGTAACAATAGTTATACCCCAACCCGCGAACCCCTCTGAAAGAGTCCCCCTGTAGTATCCAGCCCCTGTCACTGGACACTTACAGGAATCACCAGGCTTGCTGTCCCCAAGGGAACAGGATACACACAACTTGACTGGTACAGCCCAGGGTCAGGTCCTTTTAGCATCACAGCATGGAGATATAGTTTGATAATAAACTTACGATTGTTTTCACTCTACGATAAAGATTTAAGAGCTACTTAGGAAGGATCATGGAAACAGCAATGGTGACATATAAAACAAAAAGTACAACGTGCTGCTTAGCATCTCAACAAAACTCTAACGGGCTAAAATCCTTGTCTCAAGTAGTTTCTCACCTAAAGCAATCTCCCTATGTCACCAACCAGCATAGCTGGGATGCACCAAAGTGCTGTCCTTTTTGCTCCCTCATGGATGGACTACAAAAGTTCTTTTGAGTCTCCTTGTATTTCCCCAACTCATTGTTTTGTCCCCATTTGTTCCGTTGTGTTGGCTTACAAGGCTTAATCAACATATGAACCTAGGCAGACAGGTGACTATACACCCCCATTGTCTAGTACAGTGGTCTCCAAAGTGGGGTGCGCAAGAGGATCCTTGGGGGTGCGCGGCAGGAGGAGCGCTTTAGTTTCTTTTTTTTCTTCGTCAGGCGGGAGTCCAAGCGGCTTTTTTTTTTTTTTTCCCCTTCGGAAAAAATGGTAGAGCGGGGGGTGCTCAAAATTTTTTTACTGATAGAGGTGCGCAATCAAAAAAGTTTGGAGACCACTGGTCTAGTAAAACCTGTTTCTCAACCCCACCAGGGACATGAACTCTAAAATATATTTTCAGTACATATATATTTTCAGTACATATATACTACTCCTTAAATATCATCCATACACACAACTTATGATGATTATGAGGCTCAGTACGACACATGATTTGATTAGACACCTCACACAGCCCATTTTGGATAAATACTATGAAAGCAGTGTGTTAGGTGTGATGAGTTTGTCGAGCCTGATAGGAGTTGCTGTTACAGAACAGTGAACGCTTTGCCAGATGGCACTGAGGGGCTCATAGGGTACCACCACCCTCCTCACCATAGTACCTGCGCACCTTCCACTAGTGCATTGAGCAACGTGTCATACATCTGTCACGTTTGGGTCATGCTTTCTCTTGTCCTCTCCCCAGGGTGAGAATTATGTGTACAGATAGTGTTATGGCTTTGTAGGCAATTTTTTGTTTCAATGTACATCCTGCTCTGTGTTTATATTAGAGAAGGCAGGTCGAAGAATTATGCCTTGCACTTGGAGCAGAAGGTGGTGAGGTCTGTGATGGTCCTTGGCTTTTGTGGGGAATTCATGCCACAGTATCAGACCAACCCCCTGAGAAAGCTCTGTCTCCCACACAGATGAGTTTTAAGCTAATGGTCGAAAGTCTCATTCCGGAACAATCATCCTCGTATTTCATCCTCATTTCTGCCCCATCTGCATCTGCCTCAGCATCTGTGTCAGTCATTTGCTATAATTACAGTCTCCTCCATTCTCCCCTCTCCCGCCCCCATGTCTCTTCAAATTTCCTCACTTGAGAGTTTCATGCAAATCTTTTTCACAATCACATGGGCCTTGGAGTGAAACTCAGAAATGTTTCCTTTTAGCAAGTTAACTAGTTCCTGAAAGGTTCTCTCTTACAAGTCTCCTGTACTCTTTAGACGTCACATCTAAAAAGCTGGCAGTTGTGTCTATTGGGATGATTATCTTTCTCATGCTGACCACTAATGTACATTAAAAAACCTGTGGCACTTTTACACAAGAGCAGGGGGTTTAGCCCTGGTGACCTACCAAATCCCAGTTACCGAATAACATTAGATTCCTCCTGCATTTTCCACAGGATATGAGATTCTTCATTTCCTGTCCCAAACATTGTCATTGCTGTGTCCTGATAAACAAGCAGCTATGTTCCAAACCAGTGATGGCTGCATTTCTATGGCGAGAGGTGTGACGCAGACAAGGATAACGGTAGTAAAGTTCTCTAGCCAGACACAAGTGGGTAAAGGTACTTTTGGCCCCACTCGAAACAGATGAAAGAACAAAAGAATCAGCAAATTGCAGATTTCCTGAATAAACGGTAGAGAAATGTTCTCAGTAATGGGACTGAGAGGAGAGAGCTCATCCCCATCATACTCTAAGATCCCACATTTCAAATCGCCAACAAAGTTAATCTATCGCCTCTAAAACCTCAGTGCCTGAAATTGACCTAAACTCAGCCAGAGAAGTAATGGCTTTTATCCTGGCTTTTGCTCCCATAAACACAGCCAGCCTTGTTGATCTTATCCAAGGAGGAGAGAGAACCTTTCACAGCAAGAAGCGTCTGATTCTTCTGTTTCTGAGCAGAAGCCGGCAGGATCCCTCCAGCTGTCAGCCACCTGGAACGGTTCCACCAGATGGGATTTTGCAGACATAGTGGTGGAGGAGACACACTCAAGTGAACTTAACCGGTTAGCAATCTCCCAGACAGTGGGGAGGACTCACTCTGTGTCTGCCCTGCACATTAATTCAGCTGAGACTGCAACTGGGAACCTGCTTAGTCAGCAGGTGACAGCTCTGCCATGGGAGCCAAAAGGATACTCACCCCCACCCCTCCCAAATCCTGGCCGAGCCAGCAAGAGCTGTGCTGAGCTTGTCTCAACTGGGAATTAGACTTTGCATATCTTACATCTATCAGTGTAAAAATAGGTTGTATGAATAAAGGGTGTTAAAATTGCCACCTCCATCTGATTTCTCATGCTCCATAATATAACATATGGCAATGACTGAACTCCCAGGGAGAACTCAGGAAGGAAGCAGAGAGAAGTGTTCAAAAGTCATTTAACCACTTCACCGCCCTGGGACTGTTCTGCACGTGTCCAGGAAAGGCTTGTGTGGAGCTGTACTCACAATGGTCACACGGGTGTGGTGGCATAGCACGCATGACATGTGGTGCTGAAGGGGGGGGTCAAAGCAGCTGGAAGTGTTACAGGCTTTCCAAGACACCAGCCACTCTTTATTGAAACACCTCAAAAATGGCTACTACGGGTAGGACACTTACTCCATTTACCTTGTATCTCCAGACTAGGGAAGAATCACAGAATCATAGAAGATTAGGGCTGGAAGAGACCTCAGGAGGTCATCTAGTCCAACCCCCTGCCAAAGCAGGACCAACCCCAACTTAATCTATGAAGCGTTCCCTGTCAGAGCAAGGTATGAAAAGACGCCATCTTGCTAAGCAGAAGGATCTTGCACAGTGTATCTGTTGACGGGGTTCATGTCAATTTATTCCTCATTCCCACTTGGAAGAGTTTCACCCATTGAGTTTTACCATTAGGGACCATTTGTTTTGGTTTGGTTTTTTGTGGTTGATTGATGGGAAATGATAGATTGGCCCAGAGTCAATCAAATCATAAGGCGAAGGTTTGCAAATCTTAAATCGCTGCAGAGTGGGGGAAAAAATCACTGTCTTCCAATAGCACCGTGTCCCCTGGTCCCATGCCAGAGCATGGATTCAGAACTGACTCAGAGGGAAGAGCACCACCTCCTGCAGTTTTCCTTCGAATATCTCCCCATCCAGGATCTGACCAAGGCCTGACCAGGCTTAGCGGGTGAGAATTGATAAGCTCTCCACCTGAGGCAAATTTAGCCCCAGGTTGTCACCTTTCCTCTGAGGAGCTGAGCCAGAGGCATAAACTGAGCTCTGAATACATACTCGATTCCTCCGCACACAGAACAGTCACTGTCTTGCTGCATGTTAGCAGCCAGGGCTGCATGAAGGGTTTGAACTAAGTCTCGGGCTGCGTCTACGTTTGAGCTGGGAGGTGTGACCCCTAGCTTGTGTAGAGGTACCAAGTACATCTAGCCGCCCAAGTACACATCCAGGGATCCAGACAGGTACATACTCAGGCGGCTAACTCGAGCTGCCCCCGTGCTACCCCAGCTGTACCGCTATTTTTAGTGGACTAGGTTGAGTAGAGCTAGCCTGGGTTCATCTCTGCAATCGTGCCTCCCAGCTCAAGTGTAGACACAGCCTCCGCCTGCAGAAACGGAGGATGCAAACGCATGAATGCGGCAGCTCTGGGGTGAATGAATATTTTCCTAAAATAAGAGTGGGAGCAAGAAAGAGAACGTTGGTTTGGCAGAGTGCTCTGGTTCCACCACCACTAGCCTCCCCGCCGCTGCCGCTGCCTTTCCCTTTTAGTTTTGCCCTGTCAGGTTTAATCTGTAGCGTTTGTAATTCAGGTAGCAAATTGATTTCTGAAAGCACTCTGTCCCTATTCAGTCCACGTTAGATAAGATCCTTGCATTAATTATGCACTGATATTGATGTTTTTGTCAGACAAGGTCTAATGTCACTATATTCAAATCTTGCTGCTTCCTTGTTAAAAATGTTTCAGAACATGGCCTTGGGAAACGTACCTTTGTGTCACTTTTGGGATTGGAGATGCCCTGACAAAGAAATACTCAGTTAGTCCAGGAACTAACGTAGCTTTCGCCCCCACCACTCCGTCCACTTCTCCGAAGAGGTGAGCAGTAGAAATGAAAGCTCCTGTGGAGCTCAGTGAGGGGAGAAAGGGAGGTCCTTCTCAAAGGACAATTGACATTAGACCTTGTTTAACCTTAATAGGCCAGGACAGCACTTTTGGGACACACATTGCAAATGGAGCTGTGCAAAAGCACCCGTTCTCACTTTGTGGCATGTGCAACCAACTCTCGTCAGGCTACAAAGCCGCTTTCATCTCCTCATGGGGCTGGGAGGAATTGTTAATGCCTTCCCCTGGGAGGGCAGGATGCTTGCCAGATCCTGAAACCAGAGATGTTTCGACCCTTGCTCAAGACACCATCTCCAAAAGTGAAGGATCTTGTCTCTCAAACTGCTCCATTTTGGAAAAGGTATTAATGAGCCCACTCATTGAGTTTGCCTGACCCATGTTACTCTGGCGTGAAGTCACAGGGACTAAAGTGTTAGGTCTGATTAATGATCTCCTCCAGGAGACGGTCAGGTGATTTAATTAGCTCTTCCAGAAGCCTTTCATATGGTGCTGACAATGAAGCCTTCTTGACATCATGTGACAAAGTTGCCACCCCAACATGACCCCTCCTGGATGGCTGTGGTGCTGCAGCAACTTTTGCCTCAGTTTCCCCCCACTGTCTTTTGGATACTCCAATTGTTAGTGTCCTGACCTTTTGGCCAGACCACTTTATAGAGTTCAGCCCCTTCTGGGGCTACCTTAGTCATACAATAACAAGACGAAAGCCAAGCCTTCTGCCCAGCTGGGCTCAGCTGGCCATCACCTTGTCTCAGGTTTGCCTTTGCTGCTTTACACTGTCCTTCTGTGCCTCGATCCACCCCACAATGCAGGGGCTGGCACACTATTCCCTTTTCTCAGGGATTCAGACAGGCTCTAGCACTTCTCAGAGGAAGGAGCTTCCCAGCTCCTCTCCTCTGGGTTTTTTTTCCCCTTGACCCTCCTGGTCTCTCTGCTCTCTCCTACCAGAGAGTGACTGCAGAGCTTCTCCCTCCCTGTAGCCCCCTTCTGCTTAGACTTTCCACTGTTTATAGTAACCCCTCAGCTCCTTCCCCAGCTGGGACTCACGGTCAGTTAAGTCTGGCCCACCCTCCAGTTGCAGCCAGAGAACTAACTTAGCCTCTCTGGTCCACATTATCCAATTCAGGGCCGGTGTGGAGTATATACCCCATCAGACTTGGGATCAGGACCTCGTAGGGGCATACGTGATCGCTTTAGGGTGGCTCTGTTCATTCCTCTTGGACATTTTTCATCCTCCCTTAGAACGTCTTTTCAGGGCTCCATTTCATTGCCTCTCCTCTTCCCTACATATGTGAGGCTACTGGGGGAGAGGGTGAGGTGTTTGTGGTCCGGGTGCTCTTAGGAAGATGATGATGCCAAGATCTGTCTACCCTACTCAGAGATCCCATATTCTACTGTCATCTTGGCTTTTCAAAACCCTACCATTAAACTCCATGGAAAGCTTAACACTGACTTCAGTGGAAGCTGGGTAGAACACCAGCATCTAGCCAGGAGAGGGTCCTTTATAGGAACTGGGTGGCTGAAGCTCAGTTCCTACAAGGTGAGATGATGCTGGGAACAGGAGGATGAATAAGAATTGTGGATCCTCATTTGTTTGAGGAGCTATGCCCATCCTCCACCTCAGATGCTCACAGACTGAGGGGCTTATTGGCTCTATTTTTGCATTTGGGTTCTAAGGTAACACCGGTGATCCCAAGTACCTTCTGCCACTAGTATTGGGCCCAGAGGCTTTCACCTTTCTTCTCTGAAACTGACATTGCCGCTGTCCTCCCTACACCTTAATCATCTATGGTAAAATGTGGTTTATTTGGGTCTATCCCAACAGCATTCTGCAACCGTGCCTCACCGTGACCCGTGATGCTTGGCTGGCTGGTTCTTGCCCACATGCTCAAGGTTTAACTGATCGCCCTACGTGGTGTCAGGAAGGAATTTTCTGCCAGGTCAGATTGGCAGTGACTTTGTGGTTTTTTTCCCCTTCCTCTGTGGCAGTGGTTCTCAAACTAGGGCCGCCGCTTGTTCAGGGAAAGCCCCTGGCGGGCCGGGCGGGTTTGTTTACCTGCCGCATCCGCAGGTTCGGCCGATCGCGGCTCCCACTGGCCGCGGTTTGCCGCTCCAGGCCAATGGGAGCTGCGGGAAGCAGCGCGGGCCGAGGGACGTACTGACCGCCACTTCCCGCAGCCGCCATTGGCTTGGAGCGGCGAACCGCGGCCACTGGGAGCTGCGATCGGCCGGACCTGCAGTCGCGGCAGGTAAACAAACCGGCCCGGCCCGCCAGGGGCTTTCCCTGAACAAGCGGCGGCCCTAGTTTGAGAACCACTGCTCTATGGTGTGTGGGTGCAGGTCACTTGCCAGGCTTATCTGGGTAGATCTCATTTAATCATGTCCATGCCATGGCAGGAGCCTCAGGCACTGCTGCACCTGGGTCCCTCCTATTCTCTGCCGGTGGCAATATCAAGTCCCCTGTGGGCTGTAAGCGGTTGAGTGTGCGGGTGCTGGCTGGCGTGGGTGGCCTGTGATGTACAGGAGGTCAGACGAGATCCATTGCTCCCTTCTGGCCCTACACACTATGCCCTATGGCTCTACAAATGGCGCTTTATGCCATGAGAGCGTTAATAATGGAAAGAGCTTTCTCATTGCTCAGTTTCCCAACTGTTCAAAGCTCTTATCTGGGCTAAGGTTTCATTTGGGGATGGGAGGACAAGGATGGATAGGGACATGTTTATTACTTACTTGATACGGAGGCTTATTGCACTTTGTACCCACCGAACTAGCCATAAAATCCCAGTTTAATAACCATGTACCTGCATAATGAACGCGTTTGAAAAAGCCTCCTGCGGGAAGCTGGTGACTGTGGAATATTTTGAAACAGTTTGTTAAACTTGCATTTCCCAAGGAGCTTAGGTGCCTGCCTCAGCTGCTGCTATCGAGACCCGCAGTCCTGCGTCTGGTCCTTCCTTTCAATGAAATCTCATTAGCATCACTTTACTAAATTAAATGGATTATAGTTGGGAAGCAGCTGGAGTGCAGAGCAGTCACATTGACTGCTGCCTTAGGTTAGAATGAAATTAACTGGCTTCAGGCTCCTGCTGCTTTGAAGTTGCCCAAAGTAGCCAGGTAATAACGTTGCTTCTCTTCTGTGTCACAAGCTGAGAGGCCTCAGCGTGACAGTCAGATGAAGCCATTTCTTGGTAGGGAAACAGTCTTGGGGCTGATGGTCTGGGGCTGAGAAGATGAAAAGCGGAAATGTCTCAATGTGATTCCTGCAGGTGCCTTCTTCAAGGGTCTGCCTGAGAGCTCCCATCTCCTGTTGCAGAAGTTCGGTCCTTTCAAAGGGATGACGAAATGACTCACAGTGCCCTGTGCACACCTTTAAGTTGGGATTCTCATCCTGTGTGCATGACGAGCGCTGCTTTTCTTGGCTAGAATTTTGTATCAGGTATTCCCATCAAAGCTTCATCTCTCTCAGCTAGCTCAACTGTTCTAAGGGCAGTGTATTAAAACTTTAATGCTTGGAGGAGTCCAGGGGCTGAATTACTCTGAGTGAATAAATGTGCCTTTGCACGAGGCCTGGGATTTGGGGAAATAAACAACAAACATTCCCTTTGCTCTGTCTGCAGGGAATAAAGGGCTATGATATGAAGAGGAAGTAGGGGTGTGTGTGTGTGTGTGTGAGAGAGAGAGAGAGACATGCGGGGCGGGGTGTGGGGGGGGGGATTAGGGTGACCAGACAGCAAGTGTGAAAAATTGGGACGGGGGAGGGGGGTAATAGGAGC